>VWZX01010690.1:0-265374 GCA_013399015.1 Galbula dea | reverse complement strand
CGCCGCCCCCCCCCCCCCGCGGCGCCCCCCGCCGCGCCCGCCGCTCTACTCCTGGGCGCAGGCAGCGCCACGGGCAGCCCTAAGGGCGGCGGCCAATGGCTGAGCGGCGCGGGGGGGGCCTTGCGCAAGGGGACACGCCCCCTTTCTCTTAAAGGGCACGCGTGGATGGCTGTAGTTGTGTTGTCTGTTCACCTTCTTTTTATCTTACACTCGCACCCACACCTCCTCCTCCTCCTGCCCTTCAGCCCGGTTACGGCGTGGGGTGTGTGGATACGGGGGTGGCTATAGGCCGTGGGGCGCCGGTGGCCTGNGAGAAGGAGAAGGAGAAGGAGAAGGAGAAGGAGAAGGAGAAGGAGAAGGAGAAGGAGGAGAAGGAGAAGGAGGAGAAGAAAAGGGGAAGGGGACGGGGAATAGGAACGGGAAGGGGAAGGGGAATGGGAAGGGGAATGGGAAGGGGAACGGGAATGGTTGGGATTGATCGGCCCTGAGCAGAGAGAGGCATTCAGCCTCTTCTTGGACGGTTGTCAAAGATTTTGGAGGTTTTGGGACTTTTTTTTTTTGAGGTTTTGGGACTTTTTTTTTGAGAGTTCTGCAAATCTTTTTGAGGTTTTGGGATTTATTTTTTTGATGGGTTTGAAATTTTGGGAACTTTTCTGGAGGCTGGTTGAATTTTTTGGAAGCTTCTTGAAGTTTTTATAAGGTTTCTTCTCTCTTTTTTTGGAGGTTTTCTGGGGTGGTTCTTGAGGGGGTTTTGGAGTTCTCTGGAGGGTTTTTTTTCCTGGAAGTCTTTTGGGGGAGAGAAAACAAGCTCCAGAATCAATTTGCTTTCTAGGAAGAAAATTTATATAAAACCCTCTGGGGTTTGTTCACTTTCTGTTAGAAAAATAATAAAATCTCTTCTGGAGCTAGTTCAGTTTCAGTGAAAGGGAAATGGAAAGGAAAAGGGAAAAAGAGAAAGAAAAAAGAAAAAGAAGAAATAGGAAAAAAAAAGGAAAAAAAATAAATTCCTGAGTAATTTTGATTTTCTTATGAAGAAACTTAAAAACCAAAACAAATCCCAAGAACCCTGGCATCAGTTCTCTGTACATTACAAAACTAAAAGCCCCAAACCTTTGGAGTCAGTTTCCTTTCTGTTAAACAAATTTCAAGATAAACAGTTTGGGAATCACTTGACTTTCTCCTCCAAAAAAATAAACAAACAAACTCCAGAGTCAGTTTCTCTTCTCCCTCCATTGAGGAAATGGAACTGAAAGCTCCACTCAGTTCCTTTGGATCACACAAAGTTTGTAAACTCTCCCCAGCCAGCTCCATTTCTATTAAGATAATTAAAACTAAAACCCCAGCCCCTCTGGAGTCGCCTCACTTCTGATTAAAAACATACCCAAAGCCTCCAGCTGGGTCATGGCCACCTAAGGAAACACCAACCTCCCTCCTTCCCTGTCACCCCCAGGCCCATTTCCCCCCGATATTTTTGGGTCTTTCCCTGTTTCCTCGTGTCTCCTCCTCCAGCACTTTCCATGTCACCAATCCCTGTGGAATTTGGATGAGGAATTCCCAGATTTCAGCCTTTTCCCATCAAACCCAACAAGGGATGTGGCTGTTGCTGGACCATCTCACTGGGGGCTGCCCTGCTTCTGACCTTCACCATACCAACATCCTCGGTGCAAAGAGCTGAAACTACCTGAGGAGAGAGGACAGAAAACACTGATAACTGCCATTTTTTTGGAGGGAGGATGGAGAAGGTGACCTCAGCCCCATCCATGGCTGAGGAGTGGGGAAGCAGCTCCTGCCCTGCCTTGCCCACTCCCCCCTGTCCCTGCTCCATCATCTCTGCCGATGCCATCATGCCCGGTTGCCACGGCAACAGGCTCAGATGGGGACTCGGAGCCCAGGAATCCTCCTGGATGGATGCTCCTGGCCGATGCTGTGCTCATGGATCAACCTGAGCCCAAACCACTCCAAGAGGCAGGATCACATCAGGATCTCTTTGGGAGCCAACTCCTTTGCCTTGAGAGAGTGGAGACCAGTTTGGTGCTCCCTCACCTGCTTCATTCTAGAGGGACAAGGTGAGAAAGAAGTTACTGTCCTACTCTGGCAGGACCCACATCACCCCTAGCCTCCATCACCCCAACCTCTATCACCCCTAACCTCCATCACCCCAATTTTCCATGGCTCTTCCCCACCCCAAATCTCCACCACCCCTACCCTCCATCACCTCCAGTCTCCATCACCCCAAGTCTCCAAGGCTCTCCATCACCCCTCCTCTTCCCCAGGAGGTGCACAGCCACCCCTCAGCACATCCAGATCTGCATCCCCACAGCCCACCCCGCAGCCACATCATACTCCAATTACCTGAGACATTTTCCACCACAGAGGAGCAGGATAAAAGAGAGCAAAAGGAAATTTAGGCTGAGCACCAGGAAAAAGCAAAAGTGCTTAGTGCTGAGATCTGCTGGGCTGTGGGATGGTTCCCCCAGGGAAGAGCTGGAGTTATTTAAAACTCACCTAAATAAGACTGGGTGGGGAAGAAGCTCCCCTCATCCCAACGGCACCAGCACCACGGGACCTGCTAGATGTTGCCCCTAACTATTTTCTGGGATGAAAGGGATGAGATCTCACCAGGCTGAACCCACGCAGCACGTGTATCCCAAACGGCTTGGCAGAGGCACAGCCCATCCCCCTGAGCTGCTCCAAGGACAGCCCTGGACAGAGTGGGGCCAAAATTCAGGATGAATCCAACCCTCTGGGAAAATACTCACAGGGAACCCTGGGTGAAGAGACCTTATGGCTGCTCAGCCAGTTTGCTGATGATACAGAACTGGGAGGAGTGGTGACACCCCACCAGGCCGTGCTGGCATCCAGTGAGACCTGGACAGGCTGAGAGTTGGGGGAGAGGAATCTCCTGAAGTTCAACAGGGGCAAGTGTAGAGTCCTGCACCTGGGGAGGAATAACCTCATGGAGCAGGACAGGTTAGGGGTTGAGCTGCTGGAAAGCAGCTCCATGGAGAAGGACCTGGGAGTGCTGGTGGAAAACAAGTTCAACATGAGCCAGCAGTGTGCTCTTGTGGCCAAGAAGGGCAAATGGTCTCCTGGGGGCATTAAGAAGAGTATGAGCAGCAGGTCCAGGGAGGTTGNGCCAGGAGGTTGCAGCTGAGCAGGAGGAGAAGCTTGTTTGGTGTGAGGGTGTTGGAGCCCTGGCCCAGGCTGCCCAGAGAGGCTGTGGAGTCTCCTTGTGTGGAGAGATTCCCAAGGCAGCTGGAGGTGACCCTGGGCAAGCTGCTGTGAGTGCCCCTGCTGGAGCAGGGGGTTTGGGCTGGATGATCCCCAGAGGTCCCTTCCAACCCCCACCATGCTGGTACTCTGTGGGATTTTGGGAGCACCAGCACACGGGGTGCATGGAGCTGTCTGACAAGCCTTGTACCTGTTGAACAGCAAACAGCCAGGGCAAAGGGGTGCCAGGAAGCCAGTGCTGAGCTGCTAAATCCCAGGATCAGATTCTGAAATGAAGGTGATGTCAAGGATCTGCCTTCTCCATGATTTATACCAGCACTTCTGCTCTGGCTCCAGGAAACTTGCACCTTCTGCAGATGTGCAGCCAGATTAAAGATGATGCAACCCAGTCCCTACCTGTGTGATGTGATTTAAATTAAAAAGCTCAGATTCAGACTGAAAATCTGCTCCAGCTACCTGCAGCCCTCCCAGCACCTCCCACCCACCATGGGGTGCTGGGGAAAGGTGTGGGGAGAAACTGGGGAGGACCTGGAGGCACTCGACCCATCAGGGTAAAGGATGGAGGTGGGAAATACAGCAGCAGGAAGTGATTGGGTTCCAGAAGGGACATTTTATGGGGCTGAGGCATCTACTGCATAATGGTCCAGGGCAGGAAGTATTAAACTCTTTAACCAGCTTTCAGAGATGCAATAATTAAGGTGTTGTAAGCTACAGCTGCCTGGGGAAAAAAAAAGATATAATAAAAAAAGGGTGAGGGATAAGATTTTTATCACTTCAGAAGTGGCCACTCATGGGTTTGAGGTTTAAAATAAACCATCCAGAGAAGGAAAAAAACCCTGAGAAGGAAAAAATCCTTGCAAGAAAAAGAAAATGGAATGGGTGACAGAAGAAGGGTTGGGTCAGGGGTGGGAGGGTGAGGAGCTCAGTGAGCAGCCAGAGGAGGTGGGAAGCAGGGAACTGGATTCAGGAAAGCACTTAGCATTGTCCTGAGTCCAGGAATTCACTGCTCTAATCAGGAGCTGTAATGGAACTTGAGCAGAGGCTTAATGCTTAAGCATCTTCAGTGGAGCTGCTCTCTTTCATCAGGACCTCTGGGGAGGGAAGAATATTGGCTTAAATTAATGAGGCCTCAGAAATGGGTGAGAGAGGCTGAACTCGCTGCTTTGCTCTGCCTGCTGTGAGGAACGAGGGGAGGCAGTGAAGCAGCAGCTCCTGGTCCCCTGCATCCCTCCCCTGTGTTCCTCCTGAGGAGAGGACACACCATCTCCCCATGGAGAGACATCTCCCCATGGAGAGACAAACATCTCCCCATCTCCCCAGGGAGAGACATCTCCTCATGGGCTATCTCCCCACCTCCCCAGGGGGACACATCTTCCTATCTCCCCACGGTGGGAGCAAGTTCATTCCTTTGGCTGCATCCTAGACATGGGGGAGAGCTGGGGAACAGAGCTGGGTGAAGGTACATCCCTGGCAGGGAACTAGCAACACCCTGAATCATGAGGGCCACCAGGGGAAGAACAGCCCTGAGCATCCAGAAGGAATCAAAAGGCAAGCCTTGCATGTTCAAAGTCCTGGCTAGAAGTAGATCACCTTGGTCTTCTAGAGGGACTGGCTTTGAGTGAGCAGCAGTAGGAAGCTATTTTTAGCTCTGTGACTTGGCCAAGCTGGAGAAGTGGGTCCAGGTGACCTTCATGAGGTTCAACAAGGCCAGGTGCCACAACCTTCACTTGGACCAGGTCCCTTGAAAGGTTCCTTCCCACCCAGTCCAGTCTGTGATTCTATGAACTGCAGAAGACATCAAGAAAATGACTCAAATTTAGACTGTGAGCAGCCCCCAAGTGAAGAGGAAGATATCCCACCAGGAAGAGGGTGGGAATATGTACAGAGATACAGATATGTAGGTGGAGATGGAGATGCAGATACATAGCTACAATAGAGATAGAGATAGGGATGCAGATGATACAGATCCAGATATGGCTATAGATATGAGGTAGCAACCTACCCACTCGTGCAGAGGTGGCTGGAGGAGGTGGGAGGTGGAGTCAGGAGCATCCAGCAGGAGGACACTGCGGGGTCATCCCTTAACATCTTCCTTAATGACCTGGCAGAAGGCGTTAACAGCATGTTAATGACCTGGCAGAGAGGATAAGCAGCTTGTCGATGCGATTCCGATGTGCAGGGCTGGGCACACATCCACGGTGGGAGAGACATGAAAGGGGCCTAAATGGCTAGAAATATGCACAGGAAAAGTAATGATTTTGTTAGAGGGATGGGGAAAAAAAATCCACCCCAAACCCCCCCTCTAATCGGATCTATCTGGGGTGAGTGATTAAAAACTTGTCGGAGGGGGAAGAGCTCAGCAGCAGCAGGTCGGGTTTAATATGCAGCTATGCTGGAGCTCTTCTCATCTACCTCTCCCAGGGAAAACAGAAAGTGCATTTGCAGGTCACTGATCCACCAAAAGAAGGAAAAGCCCCCAAAAAAGGAGCAGGAGCTGGAGGAATGGTATGTAAGCTGAGATTTTCAAACACATGGATCTGTTTTCTTTGGAGCAGTAGCAGCTAAGGGAAGTCACAACTGCATGCAAATATCCCACAAGGCTTGAACACCAAAGGAAAACATGATTGAGGGTGGCAGAAGAACAGAAGGTGACCTCGGGCCATATCCTACCCTAGGGGAATCTGCTGGGAGCCTGAGGGCTGTGCTTCACACCACACCGGCATCGAGCTGGGGCATGTGGCTGCTCCTGGAGCTGCCCAAGGCATCATCACACCTCGGCTGCTCCCGGGGCCGCTCTCCTGCTGGCCACAGCCTTGGCTGGGACTGCAGCTAAAAGCATTGCCGTCCCCAGGGTAATATCTGCCACCTCCAGGGTCAGATCTGCCACCCCCAGGGTCAGATATGCTGTCCTCAAGGTCAGATCTACTGTCCCCGTGTTAGATCTGCCATCCCCAGGGTCAGACCTGCTGTCCCCAGTGTCAGATCTGCCATCTCCAGTGCCAGACCTGCTGTCCCCACGATCATATCTGCTATCCTCAGTGTCAGACCTGACATCCTCAGAGTCAGATTTGCTGTCCCCAGGGTCAGACCTGACATCCTCGGGGTCAGATCTACTGTCCCCAGCATCAGATCTGCTGTCCCAGGGTCAGACCTGCCACCCCCTGTATCTTGCCATGAGAGTGTCTCTCTGCTAGCTGGCTGGAAGAGGTTGAGGAACAGATGTGCATGGACACATCCTGAAAGGGATGCTGAAGAAGGGACCTGGAGGGAAAGAGGCTGGACAGGCTGAGCTTTTCTCCCAGCTCCCCACTTGTGGCAGCCCTTAGGGCAGGGTCCCTGCAGAAATCCCATTACCAACCTACCAGCACAAGTGCCCCGACCAAGCCGGTGATCTCACGTGAATGAGCTCAGAGCTGGCTGGGTCCTGCCAGGATTTACATGGGAGGCTCCAGAGAGTCTGTGTGTACTCCCAACCCTCCCGCCGAGAGCCACAGCTACTCCCCGAGGGGAGGAGGAGAGGAGCAGGGCTCCCTTTCCTGCTTCCCCACCCTGCCCTGCCAGCCCCGGCTCGCTGGCAGCCATCCTGAGCCGGGCTGCCCACGCTGCCTCCCTGGGCGGCTCCACTGTCCTGGGCCAGCGAGCTCCAGCACCCTGTACTTCTGCATCCCTGTGTCCCTGCACCCCACATCTTGCTTCCCTCTGCTCCTGCACCCATGTCCTGCACCCCTAAGCCCCTGTGCCCCTGCACCCCTGTGTCCCTGCATCCCTGCATCTTGCATCCCTGCGCTCCTGCACCCCTAAGCCCCTGTGCCCCTGCATCTCTGCACCATGCATCTTGCACCCCTGTGCCCCTTCATCTCCACACTCCTGCACCCTGCATCCTTGCATCCCCACACCCCTTCACCCCTGGAGCCCTGCAACCTTGCACCCTGCATCTCTGCACCCCTGTACTCCTGCCTGCCTGTGCCCTTAGACTTCTGCATCCCTCCATCCCTGCACCCCAGTGGTAAGGTGACTTCTCCATCCACGCTGAGACCTTGTCTCCCAGCACCAGAGCAGGATGGGGCCCGAAGGAAAGCGGAGAAACGATCCTTTATCTCAGCAGCGGCATCAAGGATCCACTGAGATCATGAGGAGTTGCACAGCAGCGTTTCTTTTGTGGGGCTGGTAATTTGTGACAGCGAACATCACTGCAAATATCTTAATGAATGTTTATTTGGATGGCAGGGTAGGTTTGGGGTGACGTGTCCCTGAGTCTGAAGCAGGGAAAGGGGGGGCAGGGTGGTGAAAAAAAAAGCAGATTTTTCTTTTGACTTGCTGCCCAGAACCACAAAAATGCCTCTTAAAGACTCCCTCCCTCGCCCTAACAGGCTCCTCGGGAGCAGAGAAGAGATCATGGAAAGAGGAGAGATGGAAAGATAGAAATCCAGAGGAAGGGGGTGAGGGGCAAAGCCATGGGAAGGAGACAGACAGACAGACACACAACCGAGCAATTTGCATGGTTTATGAGTCTTTGATTTGAGTGTATTTACAACCCCAACGCTAACACCCCGGTGGGAAGCTCTGGAGATGACTGTATTTACCCTCTCCTTCCCTTTCCATCCTTATCAAGGCATCTGTCTGTCTCGCCTCCAGCCACTCCTTTAACGAGCTGCAGCTAGGGCAGGTAGAGAAGCCCCTTCCCCACCAGCAGTTCCCATCACCAGCATCCCACCACCAGACCAGGGACATCTCCTTCCCCACCTCCTCCACATCCCCCGAGGCACTTAGCTCCCCCTAAGCCAGCTTTGAACCGTGGAGCCAGCCTTGAACCGTGGCTGTGAGCTTTGGGGTGCCATGGGGTGGGTGCTGGCTCTGCCCCAATGCCTCTGTGCCAGGGGGAGAGGAGATTTTACTGGGGTGATGCTGGAAGCACAAAGATGATCTTAGGAAACAGCAGAGCTGTTGATATCTGTGGTGTTTTGGGGGTTTTTTTTATTTCCCAGGAGGGATTTAATCTTTTTGTTGCTGTCATGTTTTTCCCCAGCTCCCAAGACAGCCAACAACATTCCTGGGATCAGGCTGAGTGGTTTGTGGTTCAGCACAGGGGAAGAGGAGCCTGAGCCTAGAGCATTGGGTTCCTCAATGGGAGAGACACCAAGAGTGCAAGAGCTCCTGCCCTGCCAGCATCCTGTTCTTCTCCCATTTCTGTCCCAGTTTTCTCCTCTTTGAGCCATTTTCTGCCTGCATTTCCACCAAAAGCATTGATTTCCCTCAGCTCCTTTAGCCAGGGGTGCCCCAGAGCTGGGGTGGCCAGCAGGAGCAGGGCAGAAACATGCAGCCAACTGCTCTGTGTTCATCTGAGAGCTGAAATATCAACCTCCAGCTCCAGAGCAACTTCTAGACACCTCAGTGTGGGAAATCTCTTCCTTACCAGCTGCATTTCAGGCAGCTTCCAGGAGGCATTTCCAGCCCCTGGGTGAATCTGCTGCCTCACCAGAGAGCCTCCACCACCCAGACAGGGCTGAGCAAAGAGCAAGTGCCTCACGCTGGGTTTTGCAGCACCATCCTTCCAAAAAACCACACCATGACCCCAATTAGCACTCTGGAGAAGCAGATAATGAGTCCTCCTCCTAATGCCCTTTTCAGCACATTTGCTGAGCATGACTCTGATGATCTGCCTCCACCACTCCAGGCACACCCGGAATCCACCCCAGATCCTCTGAGCACACCAAGGGAAGTCTTTCCAAGGGGTTTTGGCTTCTTCCCTCAATGATCAGGGTTTGGGGTGGGTTTTCCCTCCTGGTTCAGATACCCACATGCTCCCCAGGCACTGCCAAGAGCTGGCTGAGGACAGCCCCATGCCCAGCATGGCTTTGGCCCAGGGCTCAGCCCTTTGACCCACGAGAGGGGTGCAGGGAGGTGGCTCCCCCTTGGCTGGGAGCCCCCCAGCAGCATTTCCACTCCATAATTGGGCAAGTGCTGCTCTCCCTATCAGATCTCCAGCACAAGCACTAACTAGTGCCTACAAGCCTCCCATGAATAATAAGGAATAGTCAAGGAAAATCTTGTGCTTTTTCTCATCTCCTTTCTGCCAGGAAGCTCATTTTGGGGGACACCTGTGGGAAGCAAAGGCAGCTCACAGGCAGGGGCAGCTCTTGCATGACTATTCATGGCCAAGCTTTGGAGTATTTCCTTAAACACCAAGCAGATTTGGAGGACAAGTAGGAAACCTGGAAGGCTCAGAAGGGCAGTGCCAGAGGGGAGTGGCACAACAAGCCTTTGCTGGTGACTCCTCACTGTAATTCTCCTCTGCTGCTGCTCACACTCACCTCAGCTCTACAGGAAACTTCTCTGTTAGCTCCTTCAGCTCATTTATATTGATCCTCCCCCCTCACCCCCCCGACAGTATTTAAATCTTGTTCCTTAATAACTTTACAACTAGAAGCAATTAAGGAGCTCAGTGAGCAGCAGCAGGTTCAGCATTGTCTCTAAAGCATGTTCAGCCCTGGAAGGGAAGGAGGGGCCCAGGTGGGAGCAGGAAGGATATATGGGGGTGGAATAAGGGGGCTCCTTGGAGAGATTGGCTCAGAAACCCAAGGGGCAGGCAGAAATGAGAGGTTCAGCCATGGAAAGAGACATCCAAAAGGGTCTGCAGAAGGCAAGAAGCAGCACAGACCTCAGGGAGCAGGGCAGGGAGGGCTGGAGGGGTCTCCATCCCCACCTTAGCCATGCCCAGGGGAACAACCTTTGTGCCATTGGACAGGGACACAGCCAGGTGACCAAGTGCCCTCACTGGCACGTGGGAAGGACTTCCAGCCAAAACTTCCAGGACACTGAGGTGCTGGAGCTGCAGTGCAGGCTGGAGACTCACTGTGCTCTGTGATGGCTGCAAATAGGAGATGGGGAAGAATGTTTGCCACCAACAGGACTCCACCAGTCCCCAGGAACCACTGACCTTCTCCCACAGCTCCCTGGGGCTCAGCAGCCCCAGCTCAGCTCCCCCTCTGCCCTGGCTGCTGGGTAGCTCAGGCTGGTCCCCAGAGGCAGCTCTGCTGCCATCCTGGAGGAATGTCTGCAAGAGGAGTGAACTAAAAAGGAGAATGATTTATTGAAATGTTCCAATTTTCACTGAAAACAGAAAGGATTTTTCCTCCCAGCAATGTGGCTTGCAGCTGGAGGCTTCTTTAACTGAGACCAAGACAGAAAAATAGAAATATATGCTAACAAAAGACAACTCTGGAGGGGAAAACTTCTCCCAAGCCCAAATCCCAAAGATCTGCTAGAAAAGCATTGCTGGGAAGATGGGAATGGCTGACTAACAGCAATCACTATGGAGACAGAGGCTGCCAAACCCTTGGGTTACAGCAGGCACACTCACCTCTGGCAGAGGGGTGCTAGGGGTCCCCAGCACTCAGGGTGGGATCATCCCCAACACAAAATCACAGAATCAGGAAGGTGGAAGAGACCTCTAAGGTCATCAGGTCCAACCATCAACCCAGCACCACCATGTCACTAAACCATAGCCCTAAAGACCTAGCTGCTTCACCCAGCACCCCCAGGTCACCTGGGTGCCATCCCCACATCCCTCAACCCAGCCAACTGCAGCCACCCAGCTGCAGTTTGAGACAAAACACTCAATGGCCCTAAAGGTAGCTATTTGGCCCCAGCCTGATGCCCCCTTGGCTCTCCTGCACCAGTGAGGAGAGGAAGAGAAGAGCCATGAGCAGGATAAGTCCTCCCAGACCAAACCAGCCCCAGATGACAGCCTCACCAGGGCTTGGCACCATCCTCCTCAGCAGCTCCATCTCTGGGGGAAGGAAAAGCAGGGCTTTTCCCAGGAAACTTGGCCCTGAGTCTCCCTGTGCTGGGAAGGAGTGGAGGAGCCCAGAGGGGTGAGGCTGCCTGCTGTCAAAACATTTCAGAATGATAGTCCTAAAGCACCACCAGATCAAAACAAGTTAAAACAGAGCTGCTGAGGTCTGGTCACCTCATAAAGCACAGATAAAGGCAGCAAGGCCTCGCTGAAGCAGGTTTGATCTTCCTCCCTTCCTGTATCTCTCACATAAACATCTCTGGGAGCCCCAGGAGATGAGTCTTATTGATGAAGTCCCAACACTAACATCCTATGGGTGCTGGGAGAGCCAAGGTGACTATCCCACGCTTCATCCTCCCTGGCCAGGCAGCACCAAGCCCAGCAGAATCTGCCAGCTCTGCAGAACCCCTGACCACCCTGCCCCAAGGTCTCCTCTGTTTACTTCAAGCTGATTCCTGTGGAGCTCCTCACTCAAGAAGAGAGAAAAATGGGGATAAAGAGGCCCTCAGGCCACCCCTTCCCTCCCCTGCTGTCCAAGCCCAGCAGGGTGTTGGCCAACGGAGTGGGTAGCCCTGACAGAGCTTTTGTCAAGCTTGGGGTGTTCTGCTCCCCTGCTGCCTCCCTTTGCCTTCTGGCCTGGATCTGCACTGGTGTGGCAGCAGGAGCAGGGCAGGGATTGGCCTCCTGGGATGGGCACTGGGGAAGCCACAGCTCCAATCCTGGGGTCAGCTTTGGGCTCCTCACTCCCAGAAGGACACTGAGGTGCTGGAGTGTGGCCAGAGAATGAGAAGAGGAGGCTCAGGGGAGAGCACAGGGGAGCAAGGAGCCTGCGTGTGGCACCAAAGTACTCAGGGAGCCAAATCTAATGCTGAGGCTGAGGAACTGCAGAGAAGTGTAAAGATGGAGCAGAGCAGGGCAATAAAATGGGAGATGAACTTCACTCTTCATAACTGCAAAGTAATAAACATGAAAAGCAACCCCCCCAGTGCACCACAGCCATGGCTCCCATCAGCAATTACTGCTCTTTAAAGGAGACAGTGCAGGGAGCTCTTTGAAAACATCTTCTCAACCATTAGTGAGGGGCAGAAAACAAAAAGGCAAGAGGAATATTAAGAACTCTTTGAGCCAGAAAAGAGAACAAAAATGTCCTTTCCCCCCCACCCCTCCTTCATCTGGAGCTGTGGAGCTGCTGCAGCTCAGTCCCAGCTGACCCAGGCCATGGGAAGAACAGATGGTACAGAAAAGCTGAGCAAAGGTGTGGGGTAGCTCCTCTGTGGGGAGGCTTCAAGTGGACCAGGAGCCTGCAGCCTGGCAAAGAGGATGAGGAGGCAAACAGTGGGAGCTAGAGAGGTTTGCAGCAGGATGAATGGGGAAAGGGACACGACAGCCCTTGGGCTTCTCCTGCAAAGCAGCTTCAGAGAACTGTGGGAGTGGTCACCAGGGGAGGTTTAGGTTGGACATGAGGAACAATTTCTTCCCCAAAAGGGTTGTCAAGGCCTGGCCCAGGCTGCCCAGGGCAGTGTTAGAGTCACCATGCCTCTAGAGGTTTCCAAGCCCTGGAGATGTGGTGCTGAGGGCCATGGGTTAGTGGTGCCCTGGCAGTGCTGGCTAACAGTTGGACTCCATGATCTGAAAGGTCTCTTCCAACCCAAACAATTCCATGGTTCCATGGTTCTGAATGATTCTACAATGCTGCAACATCCACAACTTCTCCTTGCAAATCAGATTCATCCTTTGTTTGCCCCAGGCAGGACCATGGGGTAGGCTGATGCTCTCCTGAGACCTCTGCCAGTCCCCAGAGGCTGTGCCAGGGAGATCAGCCCATCAGGAGCTCCTGCTTGGGTGTGAGGAGGTTAATCTGTCACTGTCACACCCAGAGCCATGTTCTGGGATGTGAGCCACGCTTCCTCTCCTTCCCTCATCCATCACCACCAATTAGTGGGGTGCAGATGGTCTGCAGGAGTGGGGGTGCTGCAGCAGCACAGGCACATGTGGCCAGATGTGAGGAGAGAAGGGGAAAAGCAAAGCTGTGAGTGAGAGGAGATAAATCACGGTGTTAAGCACCAGGATTACTGCAGGACATCTCCCAGCCAGGCTGGCTGCTCTTGCTGTCTGTGGGGCCACCTTGGTCAGCCCCCACTGAGGTCCCTGGAGCTGCTCAGGGCTCTTCACAAGCTCTTCTGGATGCTCTGGAAGCTGGGCTCTGGTTTCCTGGCTTGAGAAGCAGTGAAGCTTGGGTTGCAGCTTTGCACTGGGTGGGGGGGAGAGGGGGGGGTGTCACAGAGTGAACCTCTCCCAGGGAGACAGGATCATGGAATCATGGATGGTTGGCAAGGGCCTCTGAGAGCATCTAGTCCAGCCAGGCACCCAGCACTAAACCACATCCCCAGAGATGCACTCATGCTCCTCAGATGCTCCTCAGTGGCCACCCAAGGGTCCTGCCACCCACCCTGCTGTGAGGTGACCCAGGAGCAGAGAGGAGTGAGGTTTGCAGTGCAGGGAGCTCTGCTCCATGGTTGCCCACCACCCACCTACCCCTACCCAAAGGCTTTGGGGCAGAAGGCTTTACAGGAACAGAGGAGAAGTGAGGGGGAAAGGTGGGTGCTGCACCCCCAGAGCTGCTTGTGGGGAGCCTCCTGGGCATGGGCAGGGTCCTGTCCCCATCCTCCCTCCTGCTGCACCCTGCCCAGCCCCTGAGTCACTCTGGGCAGGATGGACACACCTCTCCTGCAAATAGTTCCTGAAATGCCATGCCCAGGGCCATGTTTACTTGGTTTATCTTGCTGACAGGTTTGATTTCCTACCTGCTGGACTGGGGGCCAAGGGACTGTCAGCACCAGGACCAGGCTGAGCACCTCACCAGGGCCGTGTTGACTTTGGCAGAGGGAAGGAGAGCCCAAGCCAGCTGCAGAGGCTGGGGGGATGCAACGTGGCTCCTGGTGAGGGAGAGGAGGCCAGGAAGAAGGAGGCAGAGCTGCAGCATCCAGCTGGGTGCAGGTCTCCTGGGAAAGGGAGAGGAGCAAGGGGCAGGAGGGGGAGGTTGGTTCCACAGCCCCAGTTATTTGGCAGGAGCTGGGGTTGTGATACCCTGGGGAGCATGAGCAGGACCTGGGGCCAGGGCAGCATCTCTCCTGCCACCCCAGGGCTAATTCTGCAGCCAAGCAGTTCACAGTGATCCCCAAAGAGAAGCAGGGTTGGGGTTGGATGGGGCAAAGGTGGTGACTCCTCTGGGTGAAGCAGCCCCAGCTCCCACCTTTCTCCTCCTCCTCCTCCTCCCCTACTGCTGGACCTTCTGCTGGCACTGACCCCCTGGATCACAGAACAGCCCAAAGGGCCTCGAAGCAGCACCAGCTCTCTGAGCCTCCAGTGCTCAGGAGGGCTTGGAGGAGCTGCCAACTCGTGTGGGGACGTGGATGAGAGGTGACTCTCGTGGCTGGGGACAAGCTGGGTCAGGCAGAAGGATGCTGCACCCATGGGACCGAGCTGGAGGCACCCAGTTGTGCAAGAGGTGGCTTAGAGAGGAACTTGAGGATTTGGATCCTGTTTCTGGCTTAATTCCCCTGACATCCGATCCCAGGGGAGGAAGAGAGGATTCCTCTGCCCTCCTCAGAGGGGCCTTAAGAGCAAAGACTGAGCAGGGCTGAAGCATCTGCCTGGTGAGCTCAGAGCCTTCCCCAGAGCCCTGGCCCTGGAGATGATGCCTCAGGTGCAGGATTAGGGTGGGTTCCTGGGGTGATGCTCAGCCCTGGCGAGCAGGGATGGGGGAGGGACAGTCCCTGGTGGCCACCCAGCCCTGCTGCTGGGCCAGGCTCCTAACAAAGCTGAGATTACATTGCTCTTTAACTTGCTCTAAGGCCATTTTGTCTCCAAATGCCTCCTAATTCTCCCAGATACTCATTGTGGCACACTGCAGCCAGGCCTGGGGGTGGCAGCTTCTCCAACATCCCATGCTGAGTTCCTTCCCTGAGGCTCCTTCTGCAGCCAGCACTCCTCAGGCTTAGTAAGCTCCTGATTTCAGCCAGGTTTGGCCCTTCCATCCCTTCCTTCTCATTCCCCTGCATCTTCTGTCACAGAGGGTGAAAGGCTTTGGAGAGGTGGCAGCTGGCTGGCTCCTCCAGCTCCCTTGGATCACAGCACATGGACTTCTCCCAGGGGTTCCTGCCCCAGGACCAGCACCTGCTGCCTTCAAGAGAGTGTGTGGGCAGGTGGCTGCAGCTCTGATGTCACCACTGTCACCTTGATGATGGCTCAAGTGGTCTTGGTGGTCCTTGCTGCAGGGCTGGGGATGCTACAGCTGAGACATAGAGTAAAGTTAAGCTGTTGTTGGGTCCTGGGGCTCCCCTGGAGCTCCCCAAACCTTCCCTGGGATGGCACCACAGATGTGTCCCATAGCTTGTCTCCATCTCCAGCAACGTCTCTGGCTCCTGGGGGCTATGGTGCAGAGAGCAGAGCCTGGGCAGGAGTCTCCTGCCCACCCCACCCTGAGCACCCTGCTATGGGCATCCAGCTGCTCCCACCAGCACCCCTGGGGATGGGAGGTTTGGGGCTACCATCACTTGGGCACTGCACATGCAGCTAGGCTGTCCCTGTCCCCTGCTGGGGGGGTGCTGGGGGGAGAAGATGTTATTTCAGAGCCACTTCCCAGAGTAAACACGGAGACCTCAGCCCTGCCCTTTGCCCGCAGGCAGTGACCTGTGGGCAGCACCTCCTGGTGGCCCAGGCTCTGCAGACCCCTCCTCAGGCAATGATTTATGGATGCCTCTGCCTCAAGCAGACAGAAACCATCTGCCTGAGGTCCTGTGGAGCCCAGCCCCACCTCAGCACCCTGCTGGGGCGAGGGGCTGCCCCCAGGCAGGCTGGGAGAAGTGAATCGAAGCTTCAGAACTGCTCTTAGAGAAACCCAGGAGGGGGGGGAGGAAGATCCAGGGCCCCCCAACCCCTTACCCCCCCAGCCAGGCAAGCAGGCAGACACATATGGTGCTGCAGGAGGGCTGGGGGTCAAGCAGGGGTTTCCTGGTCCCTTTCCTGCCCTGGGCACTGGCAGGGTTTTGGGGTGCCCTCAAGGCCAGCCATTCCCTGCAGCACCCTCAAAGGCAGTTCCAAGAGACAAACCTTGCTCACCTCTGCCCTCCCTTCCTTCTCCCTGGGGAATGCTTTAGTTTCACCAGGGTTTGGTTATATATTTGCTTTAATTATCTGTTAATCTTTATGTCACTCTGTGCCCCAGCCAGGAAGGGCACCTCAGAGGCAGCTCCAGATCTCTCACCCCATCCTCCCCCACCACCACCCAGCTTTGGGGTAGGAAGAACCAGCTGAGCAGAGCTGGTTCCTTCTCACCTCACCCCACTTTTACCATACCCAGCTCGTTTGGGGTGGCTTTGGGGAGGTGGAGGGTCCCCTGCCAGCCTGCCCTCACCCCAGGGCTGAAGGTGGCACCTGGGGATGTTCTGACCCCTGCCTGCTCCCTGCCCAGCAGTTTGCTGAGGGGAGAAGCCCTTTTCCCAGTGGTCTCCCATGGGTGCTCCCAGCCTGCCCCCTCCTCACCTCACCCTGCAGCCTGCCCAACCCTCATTGCTCATTAACCAACTCTCACACCGAGGAATAACCCAGTCATAAATCACACCAGCAATCTGCTCTGGACTTTAAACAGCAGCCCCTGGTGAGGTGCCCAGCAAGCCTGTGGTGGGAATGGGGAGAGTCTCCTGACCATCCCAACCCAACCTCCTCTCTGTTGCCTTTCCTTGGACTTTTGTATCTTGCAGGCTCTGACTTAATCTTGGAGCAAACAGTGGTAGGAGATAAAGAGACCTGCTGACCCTCTGAGCCCCTCTCCCCCAGCACACATCTCACCTTTGTTTTCTCTGAGCCAAGCCCTGCAGGTGTTTGCTCTGAGATCAGCCTCCTTGCCTTGGGATGCCTAAGTCTCCACTGGCCAGGAGGGACAAGGCTGGGCCAGCAGCACCCCAGCTCCATCTTAGTTATCCATATCAGGATTCATCTTGGATCCTGGGCTCAGCTTTGGGCTCCTCACTCCCAGAAGGACATGGAGGGGCTGGAGTGTGTCCAGAATAGGGCAAGGAATGTGGGGAAGGGTCTGGAGCACAAGTGTTGTGAGGAGCAGCTGAGGGAACTGGGCTTGGTTAGCCTGGAGAAGAGGAGGCTCAGGGGAGACCTCACTCTCTGCAGCTCCCTGAGAGGAGGCTGGAGCCAGGTGGGAGCTGGGCTCTTCTCCCAAGGAACAAGTGATAGGATGAGAGGAAACAGCCTCAAGTTGTGCCCCAGGAGGTTTAGATTAGACAGGAGGAACGATTTCTCCACCAAAAGAGTTGTCAAAGCCTGGCCCAGGCTGCCCAGGGCAGTGGTGGAGTCCCCATCCCTGGAGGGGTTTCCAAGCCCTGGAGATGTGGTGCTGAGGCCATGGGTTAGTGGTGCCCTGGCAGTGCTGGCTAACAGTTGGACTCCATGACCTTGAAGGTCTCTTCCACCCAAAACCATTCCATGACTCCATGCCCTCAGCAGCTCTGGGTACCCCCTTGCTCCTTCCCTGTGTTCACCCCAGCCCAGCCCCAGCATCCCAGTGTCTGCAGCCAGGACAAAACCTGTTCCATCTCCTCCATCCTGGGTGCTGGAACGAATCCCTTTCATCTCCTCCTTTACCTCATGCCTGCTGCGAGCTGCAGCAGCTCAGGGCCCTGCCACAGCCCTGCCGGCATGGGGGAACTCGTTCGGTGGTGATAAGATAATAGGGGCAGGGCACTGGTTCCCCCCGGGGGCTGGCAGGGCAGCCCCCGGCGCTCCTGACTCAGCCGAATGGAAGGATGAGGTAAAAGCGGGGGTAGGGGGAGGTGGGAATGGTCGTAAAGCAGCCAACACCTCCCCCACACGTATGAGAGAAGGAGGAAAAGTTTCTCTTCGGTTTATCCTAGAAATGGAGGCAGATAGAAAAGAGAAATTTCTGGGATGAGCTAGGGAGAAACAAAAACTCCTCCCAAAATTCTCCTTTTTCAGACTCTCTCCCCCCAAACTCTTCCAGACAAAAGAGGAGGCTTCAACACCCCCATCTGCCTGGTAGCAGGTGGGGAGGACTGTGTGTGGCAGTCCCACAGAGGATGGGCTCAGTTACCTTCACCCTTCTCCCCATCTAGATGCTAGAAGCCCCTGGCCCCCAGCTCCCCCCCCGCCTGCTGCAGCCCTTTTGAACCTCTCCCTTTGAACCTCTGCCTGAGATGTGCCCCTTCAGGGACACCTGAAAGACATTACCCAGCAGATGCTCCACAGGAAGGGGAGCTGTGGGGTGGCCTCAGATGTCTTTATGAGGGTGACCTGTCTTTGATGGAGACCTTTGCCTGCTCCTCCCAGCCCTGGCTCTCAGCCCTCCCCGGGTCAGTGCCCGAGGGCAGTGCTCAGCACAAGGCTGCAGGGTTTGTCCTGCACCCAGAGCCCTGCTGCTTCACCATGAGGACATCCCACCTCCCTGCAGTCACACCTTCTCCTGGGACACCCCATCCTGCCAGGAGCTGTTCTGAGGCTGTGGCTTGGAGACATCAGCCCCAAGCTGCTTCTCCAAGTTGCTGCAGCTAAGAAAATGGCTGAGGCCTCTGCGAGGGCAGAGAAAGTGGCTGCTGCCACATTCAGATGGCTAGGGGCTGTAGGATGTCCCCACACTTACACAGTTGATAGGTGAGGTGTCTGATGCTCTCCCCATCACTGACCCAGGGTGAGATGCTGCCAGAGCTGCAGGTCCTGGTTTGTTCCACACCTGCTGATTACACTGAGCTCCTGTCAGACACGTGTGAACCTGCAGAGCTCATCAGATGCTATGGAGGGCTTGGATCCTTTCACCTTTGTGGCTAAGAAGCTGGGCATGAGCTGACAATGTGTGCTGACAGCCCAGAAGCCAGCTGTACCCTGGGCTCATCCCCAGCAGCATGGCCAGCAGGGCAGGGAGGGGATTCTGCCTCTGCTCTGCTCTGGGGAGACCTCACCTGCAGGGCTGGGGCCAGCTCTGGAGTCCTCAGCACAGCAGAGACAGTGACCTGGGGGAGCAGGGCCAGAGGAGGTCACAGAAATGATCTGAGGGCTGGAACCCCTCTGAAGAAAGCTGGGGACAGACTTTTTAGCAGGACCTGTTGGGACAGGACAAGAGGTGATGGTTTGAAACTAGAAGAGGGAGATTCGGACTAGAGAGAAGGAGCAAAACCTGGATGTGCAAATATCTTACAGCTCTGCACCAAAATAGACCCAGACTGGTGTAAGCCCTTTCCTGGGGCCAGGGCATTGCCACCTCAGCCACTTCCCTGCTCTCTGAGCACAGTTGGATTAGTTTGCAGCCATCTGGATCTCCCCAACGTGGAGTCTCCTCTGTGGGTCGGGACCTTGTCAGCAGCAGCACAGGAAGGACAACCGAGCTAAATTGTGCATCCCCACCACACATGGGGCTCCTCTCATCACCCCTTCCCTCCCCAGCCCCAAGCATCCTCTCAGCTGGGGCCATGCAAGTGCTTCCAGACACGGGTCAGGGCACTGAGGACTTCCCTGGCCTCCCCCAGCAGCTGTGGAGATGGGAAAACAGGACCCTGACTGCTCTGCTTCAGTGTCTGGTCACCACTGCTGAGTGAGCAGGTCAGTGAGGCAGGGTCCTGCTGCAGCATCACAGAATCAGAGAGGTGAGGGCTGGAAGGGACCTCTGGGGATCAGCCAGCCCAACCCCCTGCTCCAGCAGGGGCACCCACAGCAGCTTGCCCAGGGTCACCTCCAGCTGCCTTGGCAATCTCTCCACACAAGGAGACTCCACAGCCTCTCTGCAAAGCCTGGGCCAGGGCTCCAACACCCTCACACCAAACAAGCTTCTCCTTATGTTAGAGATGGAACCTCCTGGCTTCCAGTTGGTGCCCAGTGCCCCTTGGCCTGGCCCTGGGCACCACTCTTTCAGCTTGCCTTCTTCCACAGGGAATCCCTTTTCCAGAAGAGCCTTGCAAAGCTCCCCAAGCCTTTGGGCTCCTCTCTATGTTTATCATGAATTTGTCCCATGATTAATCTTTCCAGGAACCCTCTGCAGATCCACTCTATGCTGGGGAGGAGACATTTCAGCTAGTGCTCCACATTGCTCTGGATTAGCAATTAAGACATCTTTTCTCACTCTATCCAAGGGAGAGAACTTCTGCTAGACCCATTACTGGTTCCACACAGCCTCCCTCTTTGTACAGCAGACATTTCCTCTGCAGTATTTTCTCCCATCCTTCACTGAGGTATTTTTTTTTTTGGAGAGACCACAGGCTTAATTAAAATGTTATTCATTATAACTTCAGCAGCAAGTAATGCCTCAAAGACTTTGTAATCCCTCTCTGAAAAGTCATGGGAGCAGAATACCAAACAGCTCCAACCTTGGCTTAAAAGCACTCAAGGGATACAGCTGGAATTACCAGAACCTCTTGTGTTCCAGTTTGTGTCCATCACCCCTGGTTCCACCACTGGGCACCCTCCTTTCAGACTGTCTGGCCCCAGCCTCTTGCCCCCAGCCTTCAGCTCTTGCTCAGCATTGAGCAGCTCCCCTCTGGGGCTGCTCTTCTCCAGGCTAAGCAGCCCCAGGGCTCTCAGCCTTTCCTCCTGCCAGAGATGCTCCAGTGCCCTCAGCATCTCCTAGCCTCTGCTGGCCTCTCTCCAGCAGTTCCTTGTCTCTCTTGGCCACTTTGCCTGCTCCTCTCCCCTCTCTCCATCCAAATCCAGGCACCACCAGAGACCTGTCAGCAAGGATACCACACCTCAGCAGCACCCAAATAAGGAGCAGGAGAAGGGACAATGACTGTGAAGAGGAGCTGAGGACCAGCTAAACCTGCTCTCCTCCCATCATAAGCTGCTGTTTCAGTCCTGATACCATTTCTTTTTGACTATGTTTTCCTATCATTAACTTTAATTCCAGGCTTTTTGGGACAGAAAAGAGCTAAACATTCATTAATTTTGGAGAGTTTTTCTCTTGTTTGAAGTGAAAAACAAGAAACCAGTGCTGATCTGTGCAGGACAAAGTTGCTGAATTGGCAATTTTAATAGACAATCTTTTCCCTTTGGCCAGTTCCCAGCCCCATCTATTTAGTCTAGCAGCTGAGCTGCTCCATCCTCCTGCAGGCTTGGAGGAGGTTGATGGAGGTCCATGGTCCTCTCTGGTGCTTTCAGGACTCTCTGGGGTGGCAGCAGCTCCCTCCCTGTGCCCATGCTGGGCTGGCTGCCATCACACATCCCTTTGCTCTGAGGGCATCTGCTGCAGGGAAATCCTCTCTGTCCTCTGCAGTGTCCTTTGTCCTTCCCTCCTCCACTTCTCATTCTCCTGCAGCCCTTCTCCCTCTGATGTGCCAGAGGACTTTGTTCCCTGCCTTCACCTCATCCTCTCTGTATTCCCCCCCAAAGCCTCATCTTAGGACTGACCTGCCACCTTCTCTGCTCCTTTCTCTTGCCTCCAGGCACCCCGAGCTCCTCCATGTTCAAAGGAGCCTTTGGAGCTCCTCTTGCCGCAGGCTCCTGCCCTTCCTTGCTTTTCCCTTTGCCACTTGCATCCCCTCTCAGCCTGCAGAGTTTCAGGGCTCTGCCTGCCACTCTCCAGCCAGGCTCAGGCTTCCCATGTCCTCTCCACTGGTGCTCAAGGACTTTGCTTTCTCAAAGTGATGTGGCTCTCAGCATCCCTGCCTGCACCCTGCCACCACCATGTCAACATGAAAGCTGCTGTCAAGATCCCACCTGGGGCATTTCTGAGCACTGGAATCACTGAAACACAGAATTGTTTTGGTTGGAAGAGACCTTTCAGATCATGGAGTCCAACTGTTAGCCAGCACTGCCAGGGTACCACTAACCCATGGCCCTCAGCACCACATCTCCAGGGCTTTTAAGCCCTTCCAGGGATGGTGACTCCACCACTGCCCTGGGCAGCCTTGGGCCAGGCCCTGACAACCCTTTTAGGGAAGGAATTGTTCCTCATGTCCAACCTAAACCTCCCCTGGTCCTGCAGAGGGTCCTGTTGCTCAGCATCTCAGGACTGAGAGTCACAGCACCCATCAGAGCTCCCCTGCACCCCATCCCTGACTGTTCCAGCAGAGAGGCTCAGGCTGGGCATCAGCCTCTGGTGTTGAAGTAAAGGATTTGGGAAACAAGGTCACTGGTGAGCTCATCCGATGTGGGGACATAGAGCTTCTCCTGCTCCCCAGGGATTTGACTCCTAAGGACATGATGTGGTGCTGAGGGCCATGGTTTGGTGCTGACCTTGCAGTGGTAGATGAACAGTTGGACTTGATGATCTGAAAGGTCCTTTCCAACCAAAACAATGCCATAGTGCCATGATTCTGTGACACATGTTGCCTTAGTGAGGGGGACACTGGGATCAGGAGCAGAGAGACACCTTTGCTCTCCCTTCACGTGCACCCAGGATGATGCTCCAGTGAGCCAGCCCCAGCTCCAGGAAGGTGCCTCCACCTCCTTCCCAGGTGAAGAGGGGCTGACACTGGGCAGCATCTGAACACACAGCCTCAATCCATCAGGAGAAGCAGAGAGAACCTCCCCAGGGTCCCCCAACCTTTCAACAGCCAGATGCAGAATACCCACTCCTGTTAGCCAGGTACTTACTCATTTCCAGTTGATTGAAACACAAATACATGTCCTCAGCCTGATGGATCACTTCTGCTCTGCACAGCTTTTTACCTTCCAGGGGGAGTCAGGAGGAGAGGAAATGCTTTCCTGTGTGCTTCCCACCCTGCTCACTGCATGGGGAGAGCACCAAGCACATGGAAAACATCATTGCTCTGCAGAGAAGGTCCTGATTCACCTTCTAGACCTGCTGCTATGGTCTTAGGAAAGTCATTTATTTCATTCCTTTCTACCTCAGCTTTTCTCTTCACCATTTGCCCTTCCTAGGTAGATGCTGAACACTAGTGGACAGGTTTAACCATTTGTTGCTGGCTGGAGCATCCTTAAATAGCCCCTACACCAAAAAGGCAATAAAGACACCACAGAAAACCCCAGCTGGGAAGCAAACCACCCTCCCCCATCCCCAACACTGTCAGGACCCTTTCCCTCACCCTGTCCCATGCAGGAGCATGTTCTCCTACCCCAAAAGCCCTGCCCCACACCCCTGTGCTGGGTTAACCACCCATGACCCCAGGGAGGGAGGGGACGAGCCTGGAGTGTATCAGGGGGATGAGAAGGACCCTGGCAGGAGAGGGCATGGCCACCACGATGCTTGGCCCTTTGTAGGACCACGAGAGCAGGGCTGAATTCCTAGATAACCCCTGGCAGATATACAGCTGGGCTGAGGGGACCTGCCCTCCCTCCTCCCATGTCTTGAAACAGCCCTGGCAGCCAAAGCTGGGACATAAATCAGCGATGGAGATCAGAGAGAGAAGCCAGCCCCTGGCTTGGAGGGACCAGGAGCCCTCTGGGAGACGCTGGTGCCCATCCCCAGCACAGGGATGCTCCTTTGCCCCCTCCAAGGCAGCAGATTCCTCCCTTCCCCAGCCAGGCATGAAGGGGTCGTTAATACCTGCTGACACGGGGGTCATGGGTCAGGCCCCGAACTGTCCCCCCAGGCTGGGGGGAAGTGGCCTTTGCAGTGACACAGAGCTGCCTGAGGCACCACTGCCACGCTGGGGACACACACACACAGTGGGCAGGGGGCTCAGGGTGGTCCCTGGCTCCCAGGCTCCTGGGAAGGGATGGAACCTGCAGGCTTTGGGGGAAAGCAAATTGTGTCTGATTTCCTGAGAGCCCAGGGAGCAAGGAGGGAAATGTTTCCCATGCTCAGAGTTACAGCTTCTTATCCTCATTCCTCCTTGGCTAGAGCCTTTGCCTGGCAGCCAGAAACCTCCTAGTGCAAGAAATTGTGTGAAACTAACAAACCAGAAGGAAACAAAACACCCCAAACCAAACAACCAAAAAACCCCAAACCAAACAAGCAGAAAAAAACCCAAAGCGAACCACACAAAACCAAACAAAAACCAAACCCCAAACTTCTAATTCATAGAATCATGGAGTGGTTTGGATGGGAAGGAACCTTTCAGGGTCATCCAGTCCAATCCCCCTGCACTCAGCAGGGACATCTGCAGCTAGAGCAGGTTGCTCACAGCCCCAAGCATCCTGAGCTGGAATGGTCCCAGGGCTGGGACATCTCCCACCTCTCTGGGCAGCCTGGGACAGGCAGTCACCAACTTCATCATAAAACATTGCTTCCTTCTCTCTAGTCTCAATCTCCTCTTTCAGTTCCAAACCATCAGCCCTTGGCCTGTCCCAACAGGCCCTGCTCAAGTCTCTCCCCAGCTTTCTTCTAGGCTCCTTTAAGTCCTGCAAGGTCTCCCTGGAGCCTTCTCTTCTCCAGGCTGAACAACCCCAACTCTCTCAGCCTGGCCTCACAGCAGAAAGGTTCCAGCCCAGCTGTGCTGTTGCCTGCCCAAGGCAGTGAGCACAACTCACCCAGGACATCACCTTGGGGCTGCTCAGGTCACCCCAGGAGCTTATGGTGCCCTGAAGGTGTTGGGGCACCTCTGCAGCAGGCAAAGCCCAGAGCTCCAGCAGAGACTCTCTGGGCAAAGGCAAGTGGAGAACTCTTGTCAAACCAGTCTGTAGACACCCCTCCCATGGATGGGACCTCTCCATGTCACCCTGCATGTCAACAACTCAGTGACCCCTGGAGCCAGCCTGGGGCATCCTGCTGGGTCACTAACAAACCCTATGCTCACTAGCCCCCATGGCCACCACCCTGGTCACTCTCAGTGGCCATAGTGGGGAGGGTTTTGACTAATGTCCACAGGACTGGGACCCCCTAATCCCACCCTCCACCCCCTTAGAGATGAGATATGAAATAAAAGCTTACCCTGCTAGTGCTTATGTCTTCTCCAGCATCACCCCATCAACTGCCTGGGGTGGGAGAGCCCAGCAGCCCCCAGCACCCCCCCCCACCCCCCACCCCACCCAGCTTGGAGCACCAGGAGTTCCCCAGTTATTTACCTGGCCAGAGTGATGAATGTCACTGGAATGAACCCAAAATGGAACAGGGTAAAGATTAAAACCAGCCCCACCTCCCCAAACCCTCTTAAGCCTCCTCAGAGTTAACATCTTCTTGAGTGCACGAAGCCCAGATAAGAACAAGTTAAATTTATCTTCAAAGAACCCCCAAAAGCCACCCTCTCCTCACCCCCTGCTCACCACCTCCCTCCTCCCGGTATAAATCTTCTCCTTATCTGAATTTCCAAGGAGTGGGGCTGGGAGGGGGATGGGGAGGGAACAAAACCAACTTTTTAAAGCCCCAAACCCTCTGTTTCAGATTAAAGAGGAAGGATAAAAGAGCACGAAGGGTCCTGCTGAGAGCATAAATAAGGCAGGATGGGACCTTCCCGGGGAGCTCCACCGGGAGCTGCTCAGAGAGTGGGACAGAGCCCGGGGGGGCTGCACCTGGGGGAGGGGAGACGGTGGGAAGGGTCTGCAGGTGGGGTGGGGACCCAGGTCCTCTGCAGGAGGGAGGGAGTGGGCAGGGGGGAAAAGGAAGGGAGGAGAAGGAGAAGGAGAAGGAGAAGGAGAAGGAGAAGGAGAAGGAGAAGGAGAAGGAGAAGGAGAAGGAGAAGGGGAAGGAGAANCAAGAGGCACAGATGGAAGGAAAGGAAAGGGAAAAGGGAAAGGGAAAGGGAAAGGGAAAGGGAAAGGGAAAGGGAAAGGGAAAGGGAAAGGGAAAGGAGAAAGTGAAGTGAAAGGAAAGGCAAAAGAGGAAGGGGAAGGAGAAGGGGAAGGGGGAAGGAAAAGGGAGAGAGGAAGGGAAATGGAAAAGAGAAGGGGAAAGGGGAAAGAAAAAGGAGAAGGAGAAAGGGGAAAGGAGAGGTGAAGGGGAAAGAGAAGAGAAAAGGGGAAGGGAAAAGGAGAAGGGCAAAGGAGAGAAAAAAGAGGAAGAGAAAGAGAAAAGGAGAAGGGGGAAGAGGAAAGGAAAAGAAGGAGAAAGGAAAGGGAAGGGGAGGCAAGGCCCTGCACAGCAGCACCCACTCTGCAATGACCTGTGTCTCACACACCAAGACATCCACAGCCCCTGTGGGATGGGGCAAAGGAAACTGGGCAGACACAGCCAAATTCCTGAAAATTATTTTTTCATTTTCTCCTTTATTAGTTTTTTATTAGAGGGAAAAATAAACGTAAGCTGACTCTGCTGGAGTGCAGTCTGCACCAGAAACTCCTGGCTGCACACAGACTCCCCCTGGGCTCTGGCAGCTGGGGGCTTGCCTGCTCACCCCCCACCCCCACCACCATCACCCCTGGACTGTAGCATGGGGCCAGGTCACAGCCTGCAGCTCAGGGAGGGTGCACAGTGGGTGCTGAGAGCAGGTGCAGAAGGGCATCCACCTCTCCCTGCCTCTTGGAGCCAGGAAAACACCCAGAGGGTGGCCTCAGGCTCCAGTGAGCTGGGAAAAGGCACATCCCTGTTGCCAGGTGGCAGAGAGGGGAGGGAAGGTTGAGGAGAGAGGTGATGGTGGCATTCAGCAGCTCCTGGGGATGGATGTTGTCACACAGTTGGCCTCATCCCCCTTTTCCCAGCTGTGGTCATTCATCCCTGCAGAAGGGACAGGGTGTCCCTGGGGACGTGCAGGGGACAAGCTGCAGCTGATGCTGTGGGACAGGCAGTCCCCATGCACCTTCAGTGGCTTTACAGTGGGAGCAGAGCTGGGATTTAGGGGATTTGGGGTTCTTCCAGCACTGGTGGATGGGCAGGGGGTGAGGAGGAGTTTTCCCACACACATACACACACTGCAGATGCTCTGGCCAGGGGGGGTCCAGGAGAGCAGATCTGAAGGCAGCTCCTCAGGGTCTGCAGGCAGATGGGTGAATAAATCCAGGCAGGGTGGGAACATCCTGGCTAAGGAATGAGCTAACCACAGGGTCGGACCTGGAGGATAATGCAGTCTCTTGACTTAATGCAGTCTGGGGAAGATGCAGCCTGATGGGAACCATTGGAAAAAGTCTTTGACCCCCCTGAACTCTTGGCAAGATTGAGGCTGCACCTCTGGCCTCGGGAAAGAAAAGCCCAAGCAGATGTCCCTCACGGCAAGGACCACGGCAGGAGGTGGGGAGGGTGGGGAGGGTCACTCTGGGGAGAATATCCCCACAGTCCCAGCAGGCAGAGGAGGTGGTGTGGCATGCATGATGGTCACCCGTGGCCTCTTTGCAGGGCTGGGCACCTCAGTGCCACCAGGAGCTGGTCCCCTCCCTGCTGGAGTCCTTCCCACAGGTCCTCTTGTGCTGGAGGTGGGAAGAGCTGCCAAGATCCACCACCTTCCTGTGAAAATGCTCCAGGATCTGGAATCAATTATTCTCTGGGCCCGGGAATTAGCACATTACAAAAGCAAAATGACTTCAAGAACCTGGAATGGGATCAGTTTTTGCTCAAATTGTCACCTGCTGACCCTGCCCCTACCCTCGGCGTGGGGAGGGGAGGCTGTCAGGCAGCTACACAGGAGCCTTGGAGAGCAGGAAAACTCTCATCCACAATCAGCAGCTCCAGCCCATGGCTGAAGAGAGGTGTTGGTGCTCACCCCCCACGTCAGATGCATTTTTCTCATTCCTGGTTGAAGTTGTCCAGAGCTCAGCCCAAGGTGAGAAGTGACCCCGAGGCTGCCACGTGTGCCCTCCTCAGCGTGGGTTGGTTGGATGCTCAGCCACCACTTGGCCACCTCCCACCCAGAACCATCTCAGAGTTATCAGCAATGCATTCCCTGACCCCAGCCAGCAGGAAGCATCCCTCTGTGCTGAGCTGCCAGCAGCATTAGCTCTGCTCACCTCTGCCCAGGGCTTAGAGGAGAGGAACTCAAGCTTCTCGAGGAGATGTCAGCCAGGAGGTTGCAGGCATGAGGAAACCTCACAGAGCTGTGGGATTCATCAGCAGGTGACCAAAGCATGGATTGTCTTTGGACAAGAGGATTCTTGTCCCCTGGAATGGCTTGTGGCCAGCTGCCCATGCTCATCCTCAACACTTCTATTCCTGAGTCAGTGCCCATCCTGTGCTGTTGCTTCAGCCTGCAGGAACATAAAAGTCCTTTAATGGTGATAAATAAAGCAGAACCCTTCTGGGGCTCCTACTGGGTGGGGTACAGCTCCAAACCCCTTCCTTGGGTGCAGCTCAGGCTGTGCTTGGGGCCATGGTTTAGTGGTGCCCGTGGCAGTGTTGGGTGGATGCTTGGACTCGATGATCTCAGAAGGCTTCTCCAGCCATCATGATTCTATGATTCCTCCCCATGCTGCCCAGGTGAAGCTGGAGAGGGCATGGGTGCCTTGATGCCCTCATCCCTGACTGACCATCCCCCTCCTCCTCCTCCTCAAGCCTGTCTGCTGTCTCCAGCTGGGGAGAAATCCAGTGAGCTGGAGCAAAGCAACCCAGGATTTGCATTCACAGCAGTCACTACAACAAGCTTGCAGCCAAGCACAATATGAGGAACCTGGTTTCCCTTCCACCCTTAGTGCTTCCAGATGGGGCCCCTCAAGCAGACCAAAGGGTCAGGGTGAACCCCCCTTTCTGCTCTCAGCAAGGACCTTTTCTTCTGCCCCAGGCTCTGGAGGGGGTGAGGAGGCACAGCTCTGCCCTTTGTCCAAGCTCTCAGGACAGGCAGTTTCTCCTCCTTCCAAAAATAAAGAGATCAGGATATTCTGTAGGTCTCTTGGGATCTATATAGGGGGAGACATCCTTGGAATAACACAAGCAGCCCCAGCAGTGCCTTCTGAGGTTGGCCAGGAACTGGCCTCTCAGGGCACTAAAATCACTAGAGCAGAGTGTGAAAAATCTTCACTAGCCAGGAGGGAGTCATCAGAACTGTGCAGGTCCCAGGTATTAAGTAGGTAGCAAGACTTGGCACAGGCTCCTTGGCTTACACTTAGTCCCACACCTTTGCCTTTGCCATTAAAGCAAGGAGCTGGCTCCTTCCCTGCCACCCTCTGCCAGGACACCCCCATCCCATGGATTTCTCAGCTGGTTTATTGGAGCTGAAGAAGTTCACTGGAGCTTGGGCCTTTGCCAGGTCTTTTCTGATAAGAAAATAAGTTGGATTGTAAAGATGTGGGGAGTAAGGGGTGCAGTCCTTGCCCCAGCAGCACCCAGACCCCTCCTGCACCCATGGCTGCTGTTGTGTCCCTCTCCATGGCTTGGGAACCCAAGCTCTGCTCATAGAATCATGGAGTCATGGCATCATTAAGGTTGGAAAAGACCTTTAAGATCATCAGGTTCAACCCTTAACCTAAGACTGCCAGGTCACCCCTAGACCATGTCCCTCAGCACATCTCCATGGCTTTTGAGCCCTTCCAAGGATGATGACTCCACACTCTACTTAATGGACCCCAGGAGACCATTGGCCTTCTTGGTCATGAGGTCACATTGCTGGCTCCTGGACTTCTTATCCTACAGCTCTCGCAGGTCCTTCTCCATGGAGCTGCTTTCCAGCAGCTCAGCCCCTAACCCTTCCTGCACCATGAGGTTATCCCTCCCCAGGTGCAGGACTCTCCACTTGCCCCTGTTGAACTTCATGAGGTTCCTCTCCCCCAGCTCCCAGCCTGTCCAGGTCTCACTGGATGCCAGCACAGCCTGGCAGGTGTCACCACTCCTCCCAGTTTGGTACCACCAGCAGACTGGCTGAAGGTCCACAGCATCCCTTCATCCATGTCCCTGATGAAGATGTTCAAGAGGACACAGAGTGAAGGCAGAGTACTCACAGCTCCCCCTGTGCTGGGGGCACACCGGGGGTGCAGGATGGCAGGGGCAGGATGAGTGCTCTCTGCTCTGACCCAACGAGGGTCTCAGCACCCCTCAGCACCCTGGCACCCAGCCTGATCCCTCTGACCCCCTCAGGAAGCATGGTGCCTGTGCAGCAGCAGTGGTGGCCCTGGCCCAGGAGGGGGGGATGTCTCATGTCCTGTTTAGCCCAGTCTGTTTACCGACCCCAGCAGTGTTTACTGGTCTGACTGGACCAAACCGGAGGCAGCTGCAGCTGGAGGAGGGATGCAGGAGGGGGGTTCTGTGATGCTCTCCAGAGCTGGGAGGCCTGAGGAGCTCAGCTTTGTTTATCCTGCTGTGGCTTCTCCAGCTGAAAGGCTCCTCAGATACTCCAGCCAGGCTTGTTTTTACCTGGCAGCATTTCCAAGGAGGCATTTTACCCTGGTCACAGTGTGGAGAGGAGCTCAGACCTGTGCCACCAGCCAGGGCTGGTCCCTGCAGCACCCACTGCACCCACAGGGTACCAGGCTCCACAGTTGCAAGCAATACATTTGCTCTGTGTCTCAAACCAAAGCTCCTGATAAAATCTGCCAGCTCTGCAAAGAGCCATGAGGAGCTGCTGGGAGCCCTTGGCTGAGGAAGGTGCTGTGGAAGGAATCTCTGTGATGGAGAGACCAGTTTGGGGGTGGTTGAAGGGCGAGGATGCTCCTGGGTCATTGCAAAGTCTTTGTCAGCCCCAACCCCATCTCTGAAGCTCTTTTGGGAAGCTGGGTGGTAGGATTCAGCACAGCACATGCAGCATGAAGTCAGAGTCCTGCTACCTCCCAGTGCAGCTCACCAGGTGGGACCATGGCCATCAAGGCACTTTACACTGAGGGTGGTGAGAGCCTGGCCCAGGCTGCCCAGAGAGGTGGGAGATGTCCCAGCCCTGGAACCATCCCAGCTCAGGTTGTCTGGAGCTCTGAGCAACCTGCTCTAGATGGAGATGTCCCTGCTGAGTGCAGGGGGGTTGGACTAGATGACCTTGAAAGGTGCTTTCCCACCCAAACCACTCCATGATTCTGTGATTCTACAAATTTGGAGCTGCTGGGTGAGAGACCAAAAGCAGCTGCTTCCCCTTTGCTGTCCCCCAGCACCTCCTGGGCCAAGGCAGCCACACTTGCCTGCATGGCTCACTCCCAGGCTGCCAGGGGCTGCTAAGAAGCTGAAGGAAGGAGCAGGTCTCGTGGGGAGATGGGCTGTGGGAAACAGCAGGGTGGGGGGAGCTGGGAGCATCTCCCAGCAAATGAAGCTTCAGGAGATGAACTTGCCAGGCAGGACACAACCTCTTGTCCTTTGCTCAGCATTGGGCTCAGGCAGGTGGAGCACGCAGCAGCTCCCTGTCTTTAAACAGTCATAAAAGCTGGGGTGGGGTAAAATAGCTTTAGAGCAGCAAGGGCAGAGGGTGGCTGGGGCAGCCCAGGCCAAGGACAAGGCTGGTGACACGTGGTCCCCTTGCTCCTTGCTGCCCAGGAGCTGGTGGTGGCAGAGCCACCTGCACCCTGCAGAGGAGTTTTAGGGGTGTCTTTGGTTGCTCTGCAGAGCAGAGGGTAGACCAGCCCAAAGGCTGCTCTGAGCCACCTCATGGTTCAGTCCGGGCCAGAGTTGGGGTGAGGGTGACCCCTCCCAGGGCACTACAGGTAGCTGGAGCAGGATGAACCAACTCAGGGAAGCTCTTAGTTACCTGATGGGTCAAGTTAGGGTAGAGTTGGGGTGAGGGTGACTCCTGCCAGGGAGCTTCCAGGGGTTCTGCAGGTGATGGCTGTGGAGAAACAGCCACAGCCCTCAGGTCAGACACTGCTGAGAGCAAACCCCTGTACTCAGGACCAATTTTAGGGATACTCTGCATCTTTCTGACCTAGTACACAGCAAGGGCAGAGAGGAGCTGGGCTTGGATGCACCGAGGGTGCCCAGGAGGTGAGAGGAGAGGGGTGGGAGAGCAGGGCAGCCTGGAGGGGAGGCAGCAGTGCACTGCCCACAGATAAGGGAGGATATAATGACTAGTTTAACACGCAGGGAGACACAAAAAGGCAAATGGTGGAGGATAATTGCTCAAAAAAACCCCCAAAAACAACCCAAAAAACCCCAACAAAGGGTGGCTTCATATTTCTTGGCTTCCTGACAGAATTAGCACAGTGAGAGTTCCCCAGCTTCCCTTTCATTCTTCTCCAAAAACATCACTTTCCTCAGGGTAGGGGATGATGAGGGGGGAAGGAATGGGAAAGAAATGAACATGGCTGGGCCCTCGGCAGCACTTCATGGCCAGCTGCCCATGCCCCTTCCCACCTGCCCCCACCATCATCTCCATCACCTTCCTGACCCCACTGCCCTCTCCCAGAGCCCCTGGGCGGAGAGGAGAGTGGTGGCAGAGCCCATCCCATGTGCCACGGTCCCCAGCCCCAGCCTGAAGCCCCTGGCAGTGCCCAGGTTTGTGGGTGTCCCCTGCAGAGGAGGTATGGAGTGTGGTGAGGAGGCAAAGTGCCAGTTGGTCTAATCCAGGAGTCCTGGGGAGGCAAACAGCTGGGGAAGAGCCTCAGAGGCTTTTTCCCAAGCTGGGAGAGCTCTCTGAAGCCATGTGCTGCTCGCCCCCGTAGCCAGGTGTCCTTGGAAAGGGAGCAGGCAGCCCCAGCTCCTGCAAGCTGTGGCATGAGCAGCACTGGGGCAGCCAGGCATGGGCTGCTGGGGGGAGGGTGGCCAGGAAAGGGGATTTATCTTGGGACTCTGTGGTGGAAGCTCATCTGCTAGCAAAGCCCCTGACTTAAAAATGGGCATTTGCCTATCTGCAGGGTGGTGGTAGGTTTAGCTTGGGTGGAAGAAAGGGCACAGCAGCCAAATAATCCTGGGCTTGGTTAGCCTGGAGAAGAGGAGGCTCAGGGGAGACCTTCTCACTATCTGCAGCTCCCTGAGAGGAGGCTGGAGCCAGGTGGGGCTTGGGCTCTTCTCCCAGGGAACAAGTGACAGGACAAGAGGAAACAGCCTCAAGTTGCAGCAGGGGAAGTTTAGATTAGACATGAGGAACAATTTCTTCCCCCAAAAGGGTTGTCAAAGCCTGGCCCAGGCTGCCCAGGGCAGTGGTGGTGTCACCATCCCTGAAGGGGTTTCCAAGCCCTGGAGATGTGGTGCTGAGGGCCCTGGCTCAATGGTGACCTGTCAGTGCTGGTTATCAGCTGGACTCCATGCTCTTGAAGATCTTTTCCAACCAAAATGATTTTGTGATTCTCTGAAAAGAAAGGAGGGAGCTGAGGAGGGGAGAGGAATGGGATGGAAACCTGAAGAGTTTCCCATTTCCCATGGCTCTGCCACCTGCCCACCACAGCCTGGCACATCCAGCTCCTTTCCCCTCATGCCACATGGCAGCAGGGTCCATGTGGGTGCCAGGAGCAGGGGTAAGAGCTGGGGCCCATCCCCAAACCCCCTCCCCAACCCCTACCACAGCTCTATCCCCATCTGCCTTCACCCTCCAGGCCAGCAGCAGCTGGGTGAAGGCAGCAGCTCTTCAGACCTCCCCATCGAGAGTGTCATTGAGAGCTGGAACTAAAACAGCTTCCAGTGAATAAAAAAGCTGAAGGAAGCAGTGGAAAAACAGGATTGTCTTTTATTGGATTTTTTCCCCCTTCTTTTCTTTCCTGAAGGATGCTGTATTGAGCTGAACATGACAAATATGCCAGGAATGTTTGTCCTCAGGGCCTGGGAGAGGAGGGAAAGGCCCAGGAAAAGGCACTGCTGGCACCTTATCAGCTCACTAGCCTCACTCTTTGTGCTAAAACAAGTGCCAGCAGCAGGTCCTGGGGCAGCAGCTGCCAGCACCCTGCAGCAGGATGTCAGTGGGTGTTATGGTGACACCAAGCTGTGCCATGACCCCCGTGGGGGACCTGGCAGATGTGCCATGGAGGAGATGTCACCCCGGGGGTGATGGGGACCTGGCAGATGTGCCAAGGGCTGTGGCAGGACACAGGCATGGGGCTGGCACCTGCCAGGTCACAACCATCCCAGATTAAACATGCAGGGGTGGAGGGGAGAGCACCAGCATCATGCCCAGGTCCTTTCCATCCCCCCTGGGCTCCACCACCCCAATCCTAGCAAAACCTTTCCCAGAGGGGAGCATCCTTTAGGGAAGAGCTCAAAGCATGGTGCTTTAAGAAGAAGATCTCGGGTGTTTTCACCAAGGAAAGAGCTGTCCCCAAGCTGCCACAGCACTCTGGAGAAGCCCAGCCCAGCTCAGAGGAAGCCATGCACAGCAAGCTGGGGCCAGGGCTAATTAACAACCCTCGTTAAAAATATATTGTGGTTGCTTTAATTGAGGTTCCTGCAAGCCAGAGGAAGCCGGTGAGGGACTGAAGAGAGATAGGGAGCCAGGGAGGGGGAGGCCATGCCTGGGTGCATTGATTCCTTTCTTTCCTTCCATCTCTAAACTAAATGAAGTGCCTCTCTCTAGCTGCAGGCGCCCCAACGTCTATTAAACACCACATAGGAAATTGTAAAGCACAGGAAAACAACTCCATCAGCCTGACCCCTTCACAAAACTCCAGCCATAGCCAGAGCTGCAGAGTAAACAAAGCAAAGCCCCTGTCGCCAAGCCTGGGGGTGCTGAGGCTGAGCTCCTGCTCCCCAAGGCAGCTGGATGGTCCCAGAGTTGTCTGGACAGCCCCACAGCCCTCATCCCACACCCCCAGCTAGGGGTTGCCCACTGCTGCTCCACGGGGATGCTCCTGTGTTAGGATAACAGATGTCTCGTTGATTGGACAAGAGGAAATAGCCTCAAGTTGCAGCAGGGGAGGTTTAGGTTGGCCATGAGGAACAATTTCTTCCCCCAAAAAGGTTGTCAAGTCCTGGCCCAGGCTGCCCAGGGCAGTGGTGGAGTCACCATCCCTCTAGAGGTTTCCAAGCCCTGGAGATGTGGAGCTGAGGGCCATGGGTTAGTGGTGCCCTGGCAGTGCTGGGTAATGGTTGGACTTCAGTATCTTAAAGGTTTCTTTAGAACAGTTGTGTGACTCCAAGTGCCACCTGTCTGAACCAGGGATGTCCTGCTGTCAGGGCTGCTGCTCACCCCCAGAGCTGGCATAGCCATGCACCCTTCAGAGAGCCCCACTCCCAGGCTCAGCACTGGACACTGAACTCAGCAAAGCTTCACCTTCACCCAGCCCTGGGCTGTGAGGAGCAGAGGCAGCTGGGCTGCAGCATTGCCTGACCACACTCCTCCAAGCTTCCTTGGCCAAAAATGGGATGATGTTGAAGGGGATGATGTTAAATGAGTCAACAGTTGGCCCAAGCACTGAGGTCAGGGGAGTAATGTTTCCTTCAAAGTCAGATGCTTCCTCTCCTCCTCACTGGAGATGATGATGCTCTGGGTCAGCAGTGGGCCTCATCTCTCCCAAGCAGGGCAGGACTGACGTGTCTCCAAGCCTGAGGCTTTGTCCCAGGTCTCCTGACACCCACAGAGGGGGACTGGCACCACCATGAGCCATTAGCATCAGTGCCACCGAGTTATGGCTCCGTTTCCCTGGACACCAATAATTCAGCCAGAACCTGAACAATTCTCTCTGCATAATAGTCAGAAATTTGCTCTCAGCAGCAGGCTCTGAAATCAGCATCCCAGCAGAGGCAGCCTGGATTAATCAGCCTGGCCACAACTCGGAACAAACCTGCTGATTAAGCCTTGGCAGAGGCAGCAGCGTGTTGGGGACCTTCCCTTCCCTTCCCTTCCCTTCCCTTCCCTCCTCCTCTCCCCCACAGGCACAGCACCAGGAGTCAGAGACCTTCACCGAGTGACTGACTGCATTCTTCTGGAGGCCTCTGCCACCAGCACTGCCTCTGCCTGCCCCATGGCCCCTGGGTTCCCCACCATGGCAGGGACAAGGACTGGGATGTGGAGAAGTCAGGAGTGATATGGACTGGGAATGCAGGAGCTGATGTAGGGAATCTGGAAGGAACAGGGACTGGGCATGCAGGAGGTGATATGGGGACTGCAGGAGTGATATGGACTGGATGTGTAGGAGGTGCACAGGGACCTCACTGAGCTGGAGGGCATGTCAGCACCCTCCTGTGCCTCCTGGACCTATGGTGGGTGGAGGTGTGGGTACAGGAGGAGAAGGGCTGCAGAGCAGGAAGCAGGACACCTCCTCCATCCCCAGGCTCTCTCCTGGCAAAGCAGCAGGATGTTTACACGATGGTTTCTGGCTGGTGAAGGACACACAAAAGCCTCAAAAAAAAAAAAGAAAGAAATTAAAAAAAAAAAAATAATAATCCCCTGTTGTTCCCTGTAGCAGATGGAAAGTAAACACAGCTGCTCCACTTGCCCAGAGTGGCCTCGGCACTCCCCAGCCCCCCCCTGCCCTGAGGTGCTCCCCACATCGAGCCTGGAGAGCCACGAGCCAGATCCCCCAGGAGACCTGAGCCCCCAGAGCTGGTGGCAGCATGGGCTGGAGGGAGACATCCAGTCTCCCACGCTGTGGGATGGGTGCTGAGGCCCAGCCCTGAGGAACCATCCCAAAGAGATGTTCATCCAACAGGTCTGACCTCCACTCTTTCCTTGCAGATGGAAGGGGTAGATCAGAAGATCCTCCTGGAAGGAGGTGCCAGGGAGGGGCAAGGGACCTGTCCCTTGGGCAACCCTGGGACAAGAGAAGCAGAAGAGGGAGGATGTGGAGGTGTGTGGGAAGAGGACAGGCTCCCATTGGCTTGGGAGGAGACAGCTGCCCACATCCACGTGGAAGATGGGGTGAAGTGGAGGTTAAACATCAGGAAACACTTTCTGACTCCAGCCAGGGTCTAGGCGGCTGGAGAAGCAGCTCCTGGGATGAGCTGTGGAGGGACAGGATGGGCTTCAAATGTGGGGCTGACTGGAGGGGCCCCTGGCATGGGCTGCATCCCACCACACCTGGGCTTTCCCACATCCTTGTCTTCTTACTTACTTTTAACACAAGCAGCAACTCCTGGCAGCAGAGCCCACAGAGGTCCCACCCCATCCCACCTGAACCTGGGGAGAAAGGAAACATTTCCCATATTTACTATGCAACCACATCAGCTCCAGGGCAGAGCTGTGAGTGGGAACCTTCACAACAGCTTCCCCTGAAGCAATGCCTCTGCTGCTGGGTTTAAATAACACACAGGGATCTCTAAACCCCCCTCCACGAGTACCAAGTCTCCCCCAGTTTCACCATGCCATGACTTGCTCAGCAGGATTACAGCCAGCAGCCCCAAGCCTGACAGCCTCCAGCTCCAGGAGGGAGGCTGGGCTGTGCTCAGGGCTAGAGGATGCTGCCAGGGATGTTTAGGGCTGTCAGGGGTTCTCTGGGCTGTTTGGGGCTGGAGTAGGGCTCAGGGCTGGCAGGGTGATCAGGACCAGCAGAGATGCTCAGGGCTAGCAGGGATGGTGAAGGCTAGCAGGGTGTTTAGGGCTAGCTGGGATGCTCAGGGCTCGGGGAGGCTGCTAAGGGTTGCAGGGATGCTGCCAAGGGATGCTCGAGGCTGCAAAGTGTTCTCAGGGCTGCCAGGGGGTACAGGACCAGCAGGGATGCACCAGGTTGTGAGGATGCTGGAGGCTGGCAGGGATGTTGGAGGCTGCGGGGATGCTGCGGGTTGTGAGGGCAGTGGAGGCTGGGGAGTGCTGGAAGCTGAGGGGTGCTCAGGGCCAGGGTGCTGGGGGCTAGGGGTGCTGACAGGCAGGGCAGTGTTTGCAGGAGCGCCTGCCCGGGCTGCTCGGGTGGAGCTTGGCTGTCCTCTAGTGCTCGCCTGGCTCCATCACATGTCAGGAAAGGAAAGGAGGAGAGGGCAAGGAGGGATCCCAGCCCCACCGACAGCCACCTCCCACTTTTCAGCCCTCCACTCCCTGTCAACCTTCATTTTTGGGGGGTGGGGGGTCTCTGCCGCTTATTCAGTATCCCACTCCCTGCCCATCACTTTCTTTCCCACTCCCCCTTGGCTTTCTAACCCTTTTTGACCTCAGCTTGTCATAAGCCTCCACTGTTCCTAATCATCTCCACTTTCTAATGAGATTCCTTCTCCTTCCCAGCCTCCTGTTCTTCTGTGGCCTCCAGCCTTTGTCAGACTCTTTCAGCCTCAGCCTCTATTTCATCCTACAATTTCATCAGCCTCCCACCTTTTTTCACTCTTCTAAACCTTTTCAGCCTCTAATTTTTCTGGTCTCTACTCCCCCTCTGGCCTCCCACCCCTCTGATGGGTGGGCAAAAGCACACAGCCACCACCTGCACAGTACCTGGGGAACCAGCAGAGCACATAGAGTAGAACAAGGAGAAGAAGCAGGAGGGTGGGGAATGGAGAGAGTGAAGAGGTGGGGCTGTCCCACCCTGATCAGCTTCTCCTGGGGCTCTCCACACCCACCTATGTCTCCATTTAACTCAGGATGGGGCCATCACCACCTTCTTTACCTCAGTAGGGAACTACCCATTGCTGGTTCTGCCTTTAGGATGGACCTCAGCCATGTAGGTAACTTCTCCCTTGGGAGCCACGGCATTGTGGCTTGTCTCCAGCCCCTCAGGTGACTCCTGGAGGGGTTCACAGCTATGGTGCAGCTGTGCCTCCAGCCCTGTGTCCCTTTGCTCCTCTCTAGATGGACCCTGGATCTGGCTCAGTGTTTGCCCTGGCTGGGACTGCTGGTGGGATGACCTCTTTATCTTGGGGGGGGTTGCACCCACTGGGTGAAGATACTGCCTGTGCTGGGGTCACCCTCAGCTCTCAGCTCCCCTGCTTTTAGGGAGCAGCATCTTTTCTGCTCCCTGGCAAGGATTTGGGGCAGCAGGTTCAGCTCCCACAGTTCTTGGCTGTGCTTCAGTCCCGTCAAGGTGACAACTTCCACACCCTCCCCACTGGGGCTGTGGTGTCCATCACTGCAGGGAGGGACACCCAGCCCTGAGGATGGCTGTGAACCCCAAGCCCTTCACCACGCTGCCCACCAGCTGGACTGGGTGCTCTGGGCTGCTTTGGGCTCCTGTTTGGCTTCTGCTGGGGGCTGTGCTTGGCCAGGTGGGAAGGGTGAGCTGCTCCTGTGTATGACTGATAGGACAAGAGCAGATGGCCTTAAGTTGCACCAGAGGAAGTTTAGGTTGGCCTAGGCTGCCCAGGGGAGTGGTGGAGTCACCATCCCTGCAGATGTGGTGTTGAGGGACAAGGTTTGGTGGTGACCTGGCAGTGCTGGCTGGACTCTCTGATCTTAAAGGTCTTTTTCCACCTAGACAGTTCCATGACTCCATGATGCACACAGCAAAGCTCAGTCCTAGGTGCAGAGCTGGACCAGCCTGGGAGCTCTCCCACAGCTGAGGGTGCTTTCTGCCTGCCCCCCCCCTTCCCCTTTGCAGCACCTTGGGCTCCCCTCTCTGCTCATCTTCCCCTTCCCTCTCTCCACAGAGTTTGTTTTCACCACAACCTTCCCCATCCCTCAGCCTGGCTCCTGATGGCCTCCTCCTGTGCTGCAGGAACACCTTGTTTTACACTCTTCTTCAAGGACCATTCTTGCAGCATCCCTGGACTTAAACTGGAGCCCCAACAGATGCTGTATGATGGGGTGAAGGCTCTGGCCCTCTGCAGAGCAGCCGGCAGAGGAGAAGGCAGCCTGGGCACACTGTAGGGTGCAGGGGGACCTGCCACACTGGAAGAACTGGGAGCACTGGGAGAGAGGGAGTTGGGAGGGTGGGGAGCAGGTGGCAAAGGGAAAATGAGCAAGGGGTGAGGATATGTTGGTGTCTGGGAGCAGCAGAGGGAGGGGAGGGAGGTTTCTCTGCCCGCACACGTGTGTGCACAGGCGTGTGAGGAGCACGCATGGCCCAGCCATGGTGCACAGCTCCACGCACCGGGACCCAAGGGCTGCAGACGCCAGCGCACGGAGGGGACACGCGGGGAGAATCCGCGGTGCCCCACGGGAGGGCAGCAGAGCCCCAGGCACGGAGCTGGGTTAGCCCGAACCAGGGGGTGATGGCTTCGAACTGGAACAGGGAGATTCAGACTGGGGAGAAGGAAGATGTTTACTTATGCTGAGGGTGGAGAGAGCCTGGCCCAGGCAGACCAGAGAGGTGGGAGATGTCCCAGCCCTGGGACCATCCCAGCTCAGGTTGTCTGGGGCTCTGAGCAACCTGAGCTAGCTGCAGATGTCCTTGCTGACTGCAGGGGTGTTGGACTAGATGACCTTGAAAGGTGCCTTCCCCCCCAAAACCATTCAGTGATTCTGAAATGCAGACACGTCCCTGCGGGGCTGCCTGGCTTGGTGGCCCCAAAAGGGGAACTGAGAGGAGATTTTCTCAGTGCTTATCAATATCTAAAGGTGGGAGGCAAGAGGCTGGGGCCAGACTCTGCTCAGTGGTGCCCAGGGACAGCCCAAGGGGCACTGGGCACAAACTGGAAGCCAGGAGGTTCCAGCTTAACAGGAGGAGAAACTTGTTAGGTGTGAGGGTGTTGGAGCCCTGGCCCAGGCTTTGCAGAGAGGCTGTGGAGTCTCCTTGTGTGGAGAGATTCCAAAGGCAGCTGGAGGTGATCTTGGGCAAGCTGCTGTGGGTGCCCCTGCTGGGGCAGGGGGTTTGGGCTGGCTGATCCCCAGAGATCCTTTCCAACCCCACCATTCTGTGAGGCAAAGATGATGTGCCGAGAGGGAGTGGGAAGTTTCTTGCAGACAGATGCAGCACCTGGCTTGGTGTATCTATGAACATGTGGTGACATCAACTGCCACACACTGTCTGCACTCAGGTCACCCTGCAGCTCAGCTCATCCTGCTGGGGCAGGCAGAGACTGGCACAGACTGAATGCCGGAACAGAGCCAGCACCCTGGCCAGGGTTGGGCACCAGTGAGATAAACCTGGCCTCTAACCAAATGTGGCCAGAAAAGTGAGCAGAGGGGAATGGGAGGGTTTAGGGAGGGAGGGACGGGTGGCTCTGTGATCAGCAAATCAGCTGCCCAGAGCCTGTGGCTGCTGGTGAGTGTCCAGGCTGACAGGAAGGATGCTCTGATCAAGTGTTAGATCTTTTCTAGGCAGCTCCAGGACCTGTCATTGCTAAGGATGACTTCTTTAAGGAGGACCCACTGGTATCTGTAGGCACCACCTTCCACTTTCGTTCTACCCTGAGGCATTAACCTGTTGTGGCCCAGCTGAGGAGCAGATGCAAGGATCCTCCCTCAGGGGCTCTTTGCTCCATTGGGATAAGATTTCTGGCCAGAGACATGAGCCCCTCAGCCTGGCCACGAGCCGAGCGCCCAATCTGATAGCCATGCACAGCCTCCCCCTTGCCCAGTCCCACCATCTTCAAAGGCAGGGACCTGGCAGTGGTTCTGAAGGGCGGGCAGAGCCTCCATGCCACAGCTTGGCATGCAGCTCAAAGGCTCAATTGACAACATCTGCTTTTGTAGGCTGTAAAACCCTCTCCTTGCTCCTCTCCCTTGCTCCGAGCGCTCACAGCTGGGAGCAGCATGGAGCTGCTGTTAGCCTGGGCCAGGGGAGCTCTGCTGGGCAAGCACCGAGGCTGGGTGGTTGCCCTGCTGCCCTGGCATGTGATGTCACCTTTGCCACTGCTCTCCTGAGCCTTTGGATCCAGGGTCTGGCTGTAAGTGAGGGGCAAGGGGCAGATGGCCCTGAGGAGATGGAGCCTGGAACAGAGATCCCTCAGACCAAGTAATGTAGGAAGCCTGAGGGTGGCAGAGCCCTGGCTGCCCAGAGAGGTTGTGGAGTCTCCTTCTGGGGAGAGATTCCCAAGGCAGCTGGAGGTGACCTTGGGCAAGCTGCTGTGGGTGCCCCTGCTGGAGCAGGGGGGTTGGGCTGGCTGATCCCCAGGGGTCCTTTCCAACCTCTGATTCTGTGAAGTGTGGGCATCCAGGTATCTTCCAGGAGATTTCCATCAGGGAAAGAAGGGGAAAGACCCAGCGTGGAGGTCTGCAGAGAGAGCAGCAAAACCATGGGGCAGGCTGAAGGAGAGGAAGCAGGGAGGGTCAGCATGGCCTTTCCTCCTGTAAATGTAGGTCAGAAACCAAAATTAAATCCTCCTTCATCAATAATGCAGGAAAAGGGCCCAGAGAGAGGGCAGGGAAGGAGGCAGGTAAGAGGGAGATGGGGAGCTCAGTCATACTCTTCTCCACAGCCTGATGTAGCATTGCTGTGGCATGACATGAGTGTGTGAGGTCTCAGCTGCTGTGTCTCTCCCCACTGGCACAGGTGATCCCATAAAAGCACATGGTGGATAGTCCTTTGCAAAGGCCAGGCTAAGCCTTGACCACCACGGCATGAGGTAAGAAAACACTGGCTACTTCTCTGGCTTATCCCCACTTGAGGATCTGCCTCCTTAGTCAGCTAGCTGATTAACATCAGGTAGTGATGGTAACTCCCCAAATCCCCAAAAGAGGAAGTCTCCTGAGCACTAGGTCAGAAGCTGGCCCAGAGCTGCCTCTCCCACCTGAGGAACCTTGTGAGCCAACCCATCAGTGGTTCACCACCAGTGACCCACATTGCCCTTCAGACAGCAGCAGCAGCAGTGGTAAACGGAGAGAAACCATTGAGCAAATGAACTCGTTGCCTGATGAGGGGCCAGAGGGTAGCTGCTGGTTTTGCAAGGAGAGAGCAGGGAGAGGCAGGAGTGGTTAATGTTTTCCCAGCAAGAGGAAATTCCAGAGTGGGAATAGCTCTGTGCCCTGGAAACAGAGCTCTTTGAAGAGGGCAGTGCTTGTGCAGCCACATCTCAGCTGGGTGATGCTGAGGTTCTGTGGTGGCAACCAGCTCCTGTCAAAGCCCTTCGTGAGTGCAGGAGGAAACTGAGGCTGAGCTCTGCCTTGCAGCGTGTGCCTGCACAGGTGGGCTCCTCAGGAACCATTCCCCATGTCCTCCCCGGCTTTCTGGTTGCATTCAGTCCACAAGTACCCATGGAAGGACCAGGAGAAGCAGGTATTGGAGCCAAGGAGCACAGTTAGCATTTATTGCCTAAATAATGGCTACATCCCTTGGTGTGATCCTGTGTGAGCAAGGCAGGCACTGGCAGTCCCAGGAAAGGAACCCCAGACCTGCAGGAAAAAGCTCTCCCAGCTATTCCAGCATCTCCCCACAGCTATTCCAGCATGTCCTTCTGCTCGTCCAGGCCATGGGCATGCTGGAGGGGGAGGAAGGGATGGAGTCAGAGAGGCAGAGGGAAGCTGCCTGCTGAGCTGTGCTCTGGGAGCTGCAGGTGCCTGTGCTACAGCTCAGAGAAGCTCAGTCTCCAGCCTGGGTTGCAGTTCTTCCCTATATCACCTCCAGTGATGTCCAACATTTGTTCGTTCCGGCTCTAAAACCTCTCCTGGCTCCACACCAGAGATTTTTTCACCTCAGTGCCTCAACCAGAGGAGAGCTAACCGTTGGAGTATGTGCAACTCAGACACTTTGGCCTTCATGATTAACACAGTCTTTGCTCCAGGCATGCTGCAGGGCAGGAGCAGAGGGTGTCTTTCCCACCTTTTTCTTTCCCTGTGCTTGCAGGATCCCACTGGGACCAGCCTGAGGGAGCTCAGACAACCAGCTCCATGTCACTGGAGAGCTGTCAGCACAGCTGAGCAGCATGGAGGAGCTGGTTCACTTTGGGACAGAGCTTGATGAAAACCCTATTGCAAAGCTGTGTAGATGTGGTGACCTGGCAGTGCTGGTTAATGGTTGTACTAGATGATTTTAAAGGTCTCTCTCAACTTAAAAGATTCTATGATTCTATGTATGGAAAAGGAGCCCTGGAGCAGTCTCTACCTGCTGCTCTGCAAACAGCAGGACTTTGCATTGCAGAACTGTTTGTTTTTCACTCCCGGTTAGCTGATTAGCCTCTTGTTTAACTAACCCAAGAAACCCCTCATGAGCTGGCAGCAGGGTCTGGGACACAAAGAAATGACGTTCCCTGGCAGCAGTTCTGGTGCCTGGTCACAATCATCTAGCAGAACTGGAGTTGTCGGGGGTCTCATTCCAGGACAACCGCAGCGAGTGCCTAGCGGACACTCCACATCTCCCTGCCCCCGGGGAGAGCCGTGCGACCTCTTTCCGGTCAGCATCTCCCCGTTACCGGCACACATCGGGGGGTCACGTTACCCCGAGCACGACCGTCCCAGTGCCTTCTCCCGGTGCACTTGAGAACGGGACAAGCTGCGGAGCCCCGCAGGAAAGAGAGGATGAAGGAAGGAGAAGGATGGAAGGAGAGAGGGATGGAGGAATGGAGAGAGAGGGATGGAAGGAGAGAGGGATGAAGGAATGGAAAGTATGGAGGGAGGGAGAGAGAGAGAGAGAGAGGGGGGGAGGGCTAGACGAAGGGAGGGGGACACCCCCCCCGACCTCCCTTCCCCTCCCAGTGCAGCGCTGCCTCGACCCCCCCTCAACCCTCCGGTACCGGCCCCCGGGCGGGCGGGAGGAGCTGTCCTTCAGCACCACAGCACCTGCCGGGCCGATGGCGGCGGGGCCCCGGGGCCGCTCGGCGGGAGGCGGTGATGGGGAGGGGGGAGCCGGTGGGTCGCGCAGGCGCAGGGGCCTGCGGCGGATCCTCATCAAGGTGTTGTCGGCGGCACGGCCGAAGATGGCGACAGAGTGAGGGGCAATGGGGCCCGGCGGCGGGGCCGGCCGGCTGGCGGCTGCGACGGCGGCGAAGGGGGGGAGGATCAGCGGCGAAGCTTGAAGCCAGCCGGGGAACCGGGGTATGCCCCCGAGAGGCGGGCGGCGAAACGCGGCCGGGGCGGGGAGCGGGGCCGAGGCGAGGAGGAGGAGGAAGAGGAGAAGGAGGAGGAGGAGGAGGTGGTGGTGGTGGCCGGCGGCCTGTAGGCGGGGGCGCGGGCATGGCGGCGGCGGCGGGGCGCAGGTGACAGCGGCGGCAGCGCGGCGTGTCCCGCCACCGGCACTCCCGGCGGCGCTCCCGGCACTCCCGCTCCCCGCTCTCCGCTCCTCCCCCCCCGCAGCATGATCCGCGGCGCCTGGATGTACCCCCGCGGGGGAGCTGCCGGCGGGGCGGTGTGCTGCGCCCCGCGCCGCAGCGACAAGCCGGTAACCGACCCCGAACGGGCGCAGAAATGGCGCCTCTCGTTAGCTTCGCTCCTCTTCTTCACCGTCCTCCTCTCCGACCATCTGTGGCTCTGCGCCGGGGCCAAGCTGAGGGCGCGGGAGCGGAGCGGAGGAGGTGGAAGTGGAGGTGGTGGTGGTGGAGGAGGAGGTGGAGGGGGAGGAGGAGGCGCCGCCGCCGCCGGGCGGGCTCGGGGCCGCGGGCCTCGGGCCTTGTTGGCGGCCGAGCCGGCGGGAGGGAGCTGCGAGGCCTTGCTCGGTAACCTCAGCCGAGCTCCCGGTCCTGCCGGCCCCTGCCCCGCCGCCCGCGGAGACCTGGACTCGGCCTGCTCCCGGCTCCACGCCCTGCAGAGGCCTCGGGGCTCCCTGGCCGGTGCCCCTCTCCGCTCGCCCCCCGCTGCCGCTGCCGCCTCCTCCATCTTCGCTTCTCCCTCCTCCAAGAGGACCTTCCTGCAGGCTTATTTTAGGAACTTCAACCTCTCCTTTTGTGATACTTATACGATCTGGGACCTGCTGCGGGAAATGGCCGGACCGGACGGGCTGGACTGTAGCGTGGACAACCTGATGGTGGACTTGATGGTGGCGGCGGCTGGAGCTCTGGGTGGGGAGGCCTGTAGCAGCTGCGTCCAGGCCTACCAGCGGCTGGACCAACACGCTCAGGAAAAATACGAGGAGTTCGACCTCTTGCTGGAGAAGTACTTGCAATCGGAAGAGTACTCGGTCAGATCCTGCCTGACGGACTGCAAGGTAGGGTACAGCGTCCCGGGGTTGTGTCTTGGGGTTGCATCCTGGAATTGTGCCCCCAGGGTTGTGTCTCGGGGTCCAGCTGCACACTGACCTACAGCCCCACCGAACCTTGAGGGTCCTGGCTGTGGGGGGGTGCCCTGACCCTCCTGCCCCCATGCCTGACAGAGGGCTAGGGGTGTCTGTCTTCACCCCAAGCCTCAGCCTGGCAGCGTTTGCGGGATGGGTTTGGAGCCCCTGCAGTAGCCAGGATGGAGTGGTGGGAGCAAGTGGCCTGGGTGTGCCTTCCTCCAGAGTCGTCCCTTCACACCTCTCCCTCCACATGCATCCCTCCACCCCTGTCCCAGCAGAACCTGCCCTGCTCTCTACCAGCCTGACCCCTTTACACGTGCACAGACAGGCTGAACCGAGCATGAGGTCCATCACTGCTGCCTCAGGCTTCCTGATGCTGTGTAGAGAGGGGTGCTGTGCAGGGCTGGGGCAGCCCAGGGCTCTGCCTGACTGTCCTTAAGCTGAGGAGTGTAGAGAAGTGGTGACCTGAGATGAACCATCATGCTGGAGCCCCTTCCCAGCTGTGTTCCAGCCCTGTTCCCCAGGGAGATGAGCTGACAGTGCTGGGATGTGCCTCTCCCCTTGGTGCTCCTCTCCAGCATCACTGACCATCCCCAGCCCCCAGGGCATGGTCAATGTCCCAAAAGCAAATGGGTTGCCTCTCCCAGTGTCAGTTGGCTTGAGCCTCAGCACAGTGCCATCTCCTCTCCAAAATGAGAGCTCTGGTGGCATCTCTATCTGGAGCTTGGTGTGGTTCTGCTGGGAGCTCCCCTGCTTCCTCCTGAGCTCCAGCACTGCAGCTCCTCCAACCTCCACCTGCTCCAAGCTGCCTGGTTTCAGCTGCATGTGTTCCCTCCAGGCATCACTTCCAGGAAGCATGGTGGTGTTGATAATTAAAGCCCTTCCTTGGAGCCGTGTCCTGGGGGATTGGCTGCAGGCTGTGTTACAGCATCGTCCCCAGAGGGACAGTGGCAGAACATCCTCCAGTGACAGGACAGGGCTCTCCTGGGAGAGTTCTGAGGCACACTTGGAGCTGTGGTGGTGGTGTGGGTGGCTTTCAGCCTGGCACTTGCTCCTGGGGAGGACACAGGAGCAGTGCCAGAGCACAGCGTTGGGGACAGCGAGGTGCTCGGTGTCTTTCGTCAAGGGCATGACGGTGAGGTCCTGGCTGCCTGTGGTTCTTCATTGCTTTGGTGAGGAGCCACTTCTGGAGGGGAGGTAGTGCTGATGTTCTGGGCCTGTGCCAGGCCAGGTAATTACAGTCTGCTTGCCCAAATTCCCCCTGTGGTTTCAAAGGTACACAGTATTCAGCCTGCAACGAGCGGGTTTGGTCCTGCTGCTCCACTTCCATGGTGCTCGAAGGGATTCAAGGCTGGCCACCTGCTCCTGGAGGCCCAGCAGAACTGGGATCTTCCCTGTCACGTGTGCAGACACCCTCCTTTCAGGCTGAGCATCCATCTCTGCTGCTGTCCATCCAACTTGTGCTCGCTGGTGTGGAAAACTTGAAAGACTAGCAGAGAAAGATAAGGCAACAATCATGGCCTCTGGGTCTTGGGCAAGGAGGTGTTCTGATGGAGTGTGGAGTATGTAGAAGTGGAGCTGTGCTTAGATGAGTCTTCATTTGGTGTCCCTGGTCTTAGCATCCTTGATGAGAAAGCAGGGAACAAGCTTGGGAGATGCAGAGCTGAAGGCAGCAGTGACAAGGTGTGAGCTTGCTCTGTGTCACATTGGGGGTTGCATCCTTAGAGCATCTGAGAGATCCAGCTTTGGGAAGTCACCAGCAGCATTTGGGGAGCAACAGGAGGGTATGAGCAGCGGGGCCAACCTGTGTGGGAGAGCCAGGGCTCCCCATGAGGAGACTTCCAGTGCAGGAGCCCAAAACTGCTTGCAGTGACCTGAGCCCTCACACGTTGTTTCAGCCTCTCCTGAAAATCAGCCCACTTATTTACAGTGCTTGGATAGGTATTGGGAGGCTTTACTTCAGACTTCCATAACCATGAGGCTCAACCTTGTCCTCTGAGTGGCAGTTCCCTGTTGGTGGAAGGAAGCTGACACCCGGCTCCTCCAGCGTGGTGGTGACGAGTGAGTTCTGGCCTGATTTTGAGTCTGTTGGACATCAGCAGGGACTGTGGTTGCTGCTGTGTTGGGAAGGTCTGGCTGGCAGGAGCTTGAAAGCAGCCTGAATTTGTAATCCCCATCCAGATGCTGAATAATAACTGACAGCAGAGAGCTACCACTGGGTGGTTGGAGCTGGATGCTCTTCAGATCCCTTCCAACCCAAACCATTCTGTGATTCGAGGATGTGACAGCAAAATAGGAGTGGAGAGGAGGAAAATGGACCAGACAGCTCAGGCAGCATGAATGGCTCCTGCAAAATCCTTGTAGCTGGAGAGAGCCAGCTCCAGAGCAGGAGAAATCCTGGCTGCAGAGAGTCCTCCAGCTGGGGAAAGAGGATCTGAATCCTATTCCAGGGGCAAGGAACTGTGCTCGCTGTGGGAGATGAGTGCTGGGGGGGTTAGTGCTGCCTCCCATTCCCATCCTTCCTGCTCCATTAGAGTGGCTGGGAAAACAAGGCAAGGAAACAAAGCAGCTCCAGCTCACCTGCACACAGCCTCCCTCTGCAGAGCCTCGGATCCCTCTGTAGTGCCATCCCCGGGGAGCAGTGAGGCTCAGGGACGAGCACACAGGGAGCTCCCCAGCAGCCGAATCACCGCGGCTGGGTTTGGCTCTGGACTGGGCCCCTGGGAGAACCACAGCAGCCCCACTGGAGCCACTGGTTCCTTCAGATGGCAGCAGGGTTTCACCCCGAGTTTAAAACCTGGAAGTGACTTGAGTGCTGTGGCTTGGTTCCAGGAGACACATGAGCCCTGTTGTTCCCTGTTAACAAACTGGTTTTGGGGATTGGGGTGCTGTGCCTGGCAGGGGAAAGGCAGATGCTGCCAGGGGGTGAGCAGCATCCTGAGGATCTGAACCCTGGATCTGTCCTCTTTGATGGGAGGCTGTTGGAGCCCTGGCCCAGGCTGCCCAGAGAGGCTGTGGAGTCTCCTTGTGGGGAGAGATTCCCCAGGCAGCTGGAGGTGACCATGGGCAAGCTGCTGTGGGTGCCCCTGCTGGAGCAGGGGGCTTGGGCTGCCTGATCCCCAGGGGTCCAGCCCCCACACCATGCTGGGATTGTCTGCCTGGAGCTTGCAGGATTGCTTGGAGAAGGCTGGTCCAAAGTCTCCTGGGGAGCTAGAAATGCCATGAAATGGTGGTGGGATCTCTGAGTAACTCAGCTGCTTCCATTACTCACTGCTGTAATACTCTCCCAGGCCTCTTTATGTTCTGCTGGGGAGTGATTCCTGCTCAGATCTCCCTTTTTGGGTACTCTGTTGTTATTCCTGTGCAGCACCCTCAGCTTCCAAATCACACTCTGAACGTGTTTTGCTTCTTACTCCTACAACTAACCCCAAAAATCCTTCTGGCTGAGAGACAGTGAAGCAGGAAGGGACATTGCTGGGGCTTATTGCTTGCTTGCATCTGACACCTGAAGGGGTTTCATGGAAGGTTGCTCTCAGAGCCCTTTGTGAGCAGGGACCTCAGCAAGGTGCCAGCAGGACAGGGAGAGGATACAGCAGGTCCATGAGGTCCCTCTGTCTTCTGAAGTATGTTTCAGTGGTAGTCAAGAGCAGAATCATTGAACAGAATTAGTTCTGTTCTAACCCAAACCAGGACACATCTCCTGGGGTGAAGACAACCTGAGTGCCAGTTGCTGGGGTCATGGGGCTAGTTAGTGGGTGATGTGCATGAAAGAGGTGGAAAACACTTGTGTTTTTCTGCCCATAAGAGAGGAAATTCATTCACTGAGTTGGGAGCAGCTGCTTGCAGCCTCCCTCTCCCCTTCTCCTGTGCCACATGTCCCCTTTGGCACTGTGGGACAAGAGGAGCTTTTGTGCACTGAGTGCTTGTATTGACAACGTTGGTGGCATCCTTCAAAAGGGGTTGAGGAGGTCACAGCCCAGGGCTGTGGATGTTGTGTTGAATGTCCCTCAGGAAACACTGGGCAGTGGCAGCCCTCACATCATAGCTTCAGCTTTGCAGGACTTGGTGCAAGGAGAAATGCTCCCCCCCTCCAGAGCCATGCCTTGCAGGGTGCTTGTAGAGTCATAGAGTCATTAAGGTTGGAAAAGACCTCTAAGATCCTGGAGTCCAACTGTTAACCTAACACTGCCAGGTCACCACTAAACCGTGGCCCTAAGCTTTCTGATTTCTGCCTTTTTTTGTTTGTTTTGGGGTCTTTTTTGGTCTTTCTAAGCAGCAAAAGCAGCATTGCTCCAGCTCAGGCACTGCCAGGAGAGAGCTTTGCTTCTGTAAAGGCAGAGCTCCTCTCAAAGTGCACGTTCTCACTGGTCCTAGGACAAATCAAGATCTATAGGACAAAGCCTGCTGAATTAAGGACTCATTAGGTTGCAAGAAACAAAGCTGTAGAGAGAGGAGGTCTGACAGGCAGGAGCTGCAGGGCCAGGGCTGGAACAGAGCACTGGTAGGAAGGAGAGGCTGGGCAGGACCTGGAGCATCTCAAAGGAGATTAGATTACCAGGGTTTCTCTGCGTGTGTGTGCCAGGGGCTGTTGGATCCTGCTGCCCAGAGCTGTTTCTGCACCTCTGGTTTCTCTGTTAGCTCCCAGAGAGCCTGGCAGGGCAGGAGCTCACCCCCGAGGCTCTCACAGTGGTGGTTCCCTGCGGTGGGTGTGAGGGCAGTGCAGTGGGACAGGTGGGTTCCTGCTGTACAGAGCCATGGCATCACACCTGGCACAGCCTGTGCTGAGCAGCTGGGGAGCACATCTGCAGGGCTTGGGTTCAGCACCCTCCAGGGGTCCTGATTTCTTGCTCTGCTTTAGCCAGAAACAGTAGCCTGTTCCTTCCCTGCAGAGCATCATCTGGGAACCTTAAGCATGCCAGGGCTGGGATTGCCACATCTTGAGGGCATCCTGATGCCAGGGATGCCTCATGGGGGAACCAAAGCAACGTTTTACCTTCACAAAAGCAGCTTGAATGGAGTCTGTCTGGGTTGGGTTGATCTGAAGAGCTGCTCCAAGCCTGTCTGGGTCGGGTTGGTCTGAAGTGCTGCTCTGAGCCTGGATGGCTCTTTGCATGGAGACCTGAGTGCAGTGAGCAGCTCTCTTGAGACCCACAGCACAAGTGGTTGCACCAAAATCTTGTGCTTTTTTATCATCAAACGTGGGGTTACCTTCAGATTGTGGCTTCCAGAGATCTGCTGGACCCAGGGCCTGGTCATTAATGGGTTTGTGAGCAGCAGCCCCCAGGAGGGGAGAGGCTCTGTTCCTGAACACCCAGGGCAGCTCTGGTGTCTGGAGCTTTTTGTCAGGAGCAAGCCTGGCTGGTGAAGTGGAGCTTTCACTGGCATTTCAGGAGGTGGTAAAGGGTTCCAGGGTAAGTTCCAGAGTAGTTGCAGCAGATCAGTGCAGTAGGTGGTTTGGCAGCTTTAGCAGGGCTTAGCAGGAGCTTAGCCAAGCACACAGCTCCCCACTGCACAGCAGTTCCCTGTAAGCAAAGGTAAGTGTTGGTTTCAGATGTGATTAAACTGGAGAGAGAATTTGAACAAGAGGAATGGGCAAGGTTAAGGATATGGTTACTGAGGCCACAGCCTCTAGCATGGCCTGATCCTGAGGTGCTGGAGCGTGGGCAGAGAAGGGCAAGGAAGGTGGGGAAGGGTCTGGAGCACAAGGGTTGTGAGGAGCAGCTGAGGGAACTGGGGTTGCTTAGCCTGGAGAAGAGGAGGCTCAGGGGAGACCTTCTCACTCTCTGCAACTCCCTGAGAGGAGGCTAGAGCCAGGTGCAGCTTGGGCTCTTCTCCCAAGGAACAAGTGACAAATCTAGAGGAAACAGCCTCAGGTTGTGCCAGGGGAGGTTTAGGTTGGCCATGAGGAACAATTTCTTCCCCAAAAGGGTTGTGAAGGCCTGGCCCAGGCTGCCCAGGGCAGTGGTGGAGTCACCATCCCTGGAGGGGTTTCCAAGCCCTGGAGATGTGGTGCTGAGGGCTGTGGTTCAGTGATGACCTGGCAGTGCTGGTTGACAGTTGGACTCTAGGAACTGAAAGGTCTTTTCTAACCTGAATGATTCTGGGAGTCCTGTGCCTTGTGCTGGCAGCCACTGAGATGCTGGGAAACAGAGATCAGAGAGGACAGAACCCAAACCACCAGAACCTGAGCTGAGGAGAGGAGTTTACTCTGCCACAGAAAGCAGCCTGTCAGGATGTCAGAAATGCTCCAGCAGTGTCCAGGAAGGGAGGTGCTGAGCTGATACAACCCTGGGCAGAGTATGCCTTGGACAGTCCCCATCTCTGCTGGGTTTTGAGACATCTCAGGATGTCTGCAGTGTGTGCTGGGGTGGTGGTAGCCTCAGGTGGCTGCCATGAGGTGAAGCAGACTGGGCTGGGGGCAGGAACTGTGGGGTGCTCCCTCCCAGTGTGTGACTGGGCTGGGGGGTGTTGCCTTACTAGTGCTTGCAGTGACATCTGGCTGCCTGCTTTGGGCTGGTGGGATGTCTGTTAGCCCTCCCCTGGTAACATCTGCTGGTGGTGCTCAGAGGGGGGAAAAAGAAGTCTGTGAAGGCAGCAAGTCTCTGTGCAGCAGCAGGCAGGTCAGGAAATGGTGCAGGGAGGAGGGGGAGAGATCTGTCTCCATCAGGCTGTCACCAGGTAGCTACAGATGATGCAGGTGCCAGGGCCTGTGCCTGTGCCTGCTGGCTGCAGGTGAGTCCTGGCCCCTCTCTGCCTGTCCCTGGAAGCATGACATGCACTAGGGCTGTACCAGTGAGGTGGGATGAGCTCCTTGGAGAAGCAGGCTCAGCTCTGGTGGCAGAGACATGCTGCAGGACTTTGGTGATGCCTTTGGTGCTGTGGGGTGTGGGCAGCCTCTGGGAGCCAGTGAGCTCAGCAGGGGTGATGGAAGAGTTTGGGTTGGAAGGGACCTGAGGGATCATCCTGTGGGCAGGGATGCCACCTACTAGCCCAGGTTGCCCAGGGCTCCATCTAGCCTGACTTTGAACACTTCCAGGGATGGGGCATCTGCAGCTTCCTTGGGCAGCCTCTTCCAGTGCCTCACCACCTGGTTTCTTCCTAACACCTAAGCTAAATCCCTCCTTTTTCTGTTTAAATTCATCACCCCATGTCCTGTCACTGTCCACCCATGAGAAAAGTCTCTCTCCTTTTTTATAAGCTCCTTTAAAGTCCTGGAAGGCCACAATAAGGTCTCCCCAGAGCCTTCTCTTCTCCAGGCTGACCAACTCCAAACTCTCTCAGCCTCTCCTCATAGACTTTGGGGAACTGTGTGTCCTGGTAAAAGGACACAACCTCCTTCTTGGTTGTTAAAGAAGTTTCTTCACCCTTAGTGTCCCCTAGCAGAGTCTCAGGCATTGAATCTTGCTTTCCATCTGCACTAATCATCTGTGTACAGCAGTGAAACAGCCCCAGGTGGTGCCCCCAGGGAGGGACCTCAAACAGAGCAGGCCCTGGGCAGTCATACTCTTGGCCATTTCAAGTTCCCCTCCCCTCATGTGATGGTTTGGTGCAAGAGTAATAGTTGGATCTGGGATCTTCTTGTTCTGCTCATCAGATTGTGGTGGTTCCTGTTCTTGGCTGGTGGATGCAGCTGTGGCTGGTGGATGTGGCTACCTTGTTTTTCACATGCTGCAGTCAGTGGTCTGAGGGCTTCCCTTCACTGAGCTCAGTGTAAGTCCAGCACAGGTTCATGTTTCAGCTCTGAGGCTTCATTAAATCCAGTCACTCTTATTAAGTAAAGCAGTCCAAGTTTAGCTCAACTGAACTGTAAGCAGTCACCCAGTTCATTCCAATAGGCTGCAAGGAAGCTGTTTGACTCCTCCAGACTATTCCACCTTGTCCCTGTGGTCAGGGGGTGCCTGGGGTGTTCCAGATCAGGGGGGGGCTTGTGATGAAGCAGTGATACACACTGCCCCATGGACAGAGGCATCTGCTAGTGTCACAGCATCCTGGTGCTGCCTGGGCAGGGGAGAGGCAGCCCCCTCCCCACAGCCAGGCTCTGAGAGGTGGGAGAGGATGCACATGGTGTCACTGCTGGACCTGCCCATGAAAGGGCTTTTCATGGTCCCTCTCCATGAACAGGCATCTTTTCCATCAGGAGAGGAGCCTTCTGGGCACAGCCTGGTCTCTCTCCATGGCAGAGACCCCAGGCCACCAGTGCTGGGCTGGGAATTTGGGAGCACCAAGGACTGCAGGCAGTAGCCCCAGCCCCTCTGCACCCCACGGGGCAGGAAGGTCTCCTTGAAACACCCCAGGGCCCCAGGCCTGGCCCCACAGATACCCCACAGGGCTTTTCCTCTGCTGCTGGGGTTGGAGGGGAGAGGCAGGGGCACAGGAGGCACCTGGCTGCTGGGGCTGCTCTCGGTGTCACCAGGATGCCATTAGGATGCCACTCATGCCTGGCTCCTCGCAGAGGGAGCTCAGCTCTGCTGCTGCTTGAAGGGCAGTGACTCAGGGACAGCAAATCTGTGAATGAGACACACAGGCTGCTTGGCTGAGAAGTAGTCATCTGTCCATGCTGCCTGCACAGAGCCCCAGCATGCTGGGGGTTGGAAGGGACCTCTGGGGGTCACCAAGCCCAGACCCCCTGCTCCAGCAGGGGCACCCACAGCAGCTTCCCCAGGGTCACCTCCAGCTGCCTTGGCAATCTCTCCCCAGGAAGAGACTCCACAGCCTCTCTGCAAAGCCTGGGCCAGGGCTCCAACACCCTCACAACAAACAAGCTTCTCCTCCTGCTCAGCTGCAACCTCCTGGCTTCCAGTTGGTGCCCAGTGCCCCTTGGGCTGGCCCTGGGCACCACTGAGCAGAGTCTGGCCCCAGCCTCTTGCCCCCAGCCTTCAGCTCTTGCTGGGCATTGAGCAGCTCCCCTCTGGGGCTGCTCTTCTCCAGGCTCAGCAGCCCCAGGGCTCTCAGCCTTTCCTCCTGCCAGAGATACTCCAGTGCCCTCAGCATCTTCACAGGTGTGCATCTAAGGAGGTGCTTGCAAAAATCAAGGCATTTGGTCGATGATGTTTGAGAACCCTGCCCAGTGCTCCTCTGTTCCTCTCTTCTCCCAGGGAACACGATAGGACAAGAGGAAACAGTCTCCAGTTGTGCCCCAGGAGGTTTAGGTTGGACATGAGGAACAATTTCTTTGCAGAAAGAGTGGTTAAGGCCTGGCCCAGGCTGCCCAGGGCAGTGGTGGAGTCCCCATCCCTGGAGGGGTTTCCAAGCCCTGGAGATGTGGTGCTGAGGCCATGGGGCAGTGGTGGCCTGGCAGTGCTGAGTTCACAGCTGGGACTCCATGACCTTAGAGGTCTCCTCCAGCCTAGAGAGGGCTCAGTGTCAGTCCCTGCACACATGTGCCAGAGCAGCTTCTGTTTGCCGTGGTGCAGTGCTGCTTTGCCAGCCTTGGTTGCTCTCCTGTTCCTGTGAGGTGCTCAGGGAACAGCAGTGGCTGTTGGCCTGAAGGGCTAGCTTGGAGCTGGGAAGTGGGACCTGGAGAGATGCTGTGCAGCCAGCACCCAAGCACTGGAGTCAGAAGGAGGGGCTCCTGCCAGCAGGGAGGATCAGGATCGAGCCCTTGCATGCCGTGAGGGCAGCCCTGTTGTGACCCTCCAGCATAGCCTGTGCTGGGCTGGGCACTGACACCCTCTCAGACACATGGTGTGATGCTTGGGGGTGTCCTGCACAGGGCCAGGAGCTGCACTTTGCTGATCCTTGTGGGTTGCTTCCACCTCTGAATATCCTGTGAGCAGCGATGCTCCAGCCAGACCTCTTCCTTGAAGGGTCAGTGCACCCTCTCTGATGGAGAAACTTCTTCCTCAGCCCCATCAGCTGGTGGGTAATTGATGGCTTGTGGCACTGAAGTGTCTAGCCTTTATTTTTTTATATCCTAGCTCATGTAACAGGATGTTCTCATTATCTCTATAAATGTTTAATCTGCTTTTGGGTCCTGCTAAGCTCCTGGCTGCAGCAGGATCTGATGGGAGTGAATTCCTCAAGCAGTGCTAATAGATGGCAGGGACCTGACTTTCCCTCTGTCCCCACTCGTGCTCAGCTCCAGCTTCATAGCTGAACTCTTTAATTACTTTGTAACTAATTGGGCTGATAGCAGACTAGGCTGTTAACTCACCCCCCAGTTCTCCCTGAGGGGCTAGCTGGGGAGTGATGGGCATGTGTCTTTCTGGAGCCATGGTGGCTAGTGGAAGTCCTGCAGAGCCATCAGCAGGGAATCATTTAGGTTGGAAAAGACCTTCAAGATCATCAGATCCAAGTGTTGACCCAACACCACCATGCTACTAGAGCTTTTGGTGAAGTTTCATATCTCCAGGGCTTTCAAAGCCCTCCAGGGATGGGGACTCCACCACTGCCCTGGGCAGCCTGGGCCAGGCCTTGACAACCTTTTGGGGAAGAAATTGTTCCTCATGTCCAATCTGAACCTCCCCTGGTGCAACTGGAGGCTGTTTCCTTTTGTTCTATCACTTGTTCCTTGGGAGAAGAGCCCAACCCTCACCTGGCTCCAGCCTCCTCTCAGGGAGCTGCAGAGAGTGAGAAGGTCTCCCCTGAGCCTCCTCTTCTCCAGGCTAAGCAACCCCAGTCCCCTCAGCTGCTCCTCACAACACTTGTGCTCCAAACCCTTCCCCAGCTTTAGGTTCTGAGTGGGCTCAGTGTTGTCCCTCTTGGTGGGCTCCCTCAGCGAGTGCTGCTCCTGCCTGTGCTCTTGTGCTCTTGACCTCATGAGCATGAGATGTTTCTCAGGACAGAGGCTGCCTTGTGGAGTACAATGGGACCCAGTCCATCCTTCCAGGACACTTCAGAAGGAGCAGCCTCTGTGTGCATGCTGTTTGGATTCAGTACATTTGTGTTGCAGCAGTGCCTGGGGGCAGCCCACCAAGACTGGAGCCACGTTGTCCTAGACACTGTCCCAGCCAGCAGAAACCCAGGGTGCATCCAGGGGACAGAGCCAGGGTGCAGGGAACACAACTCCTCAACACTGGCATGAGGGCTGGGGGCTGCAGGCAGCAGCCAGCAGAGTACTGCCACCCCATCACCCTCCTCCCTTGGAGGAAGGAGCTGTTTGTTCCATGGGGGAGTTTGGTAATGAGGTGGAAATGTTGTTTCTCTGGGAATTGTGGTGGTTTTGAGCAGTGATGGGGGATCAGAAGCCTAGTGCAGGAGGCTGGGGTCTGCAGGAGTGATTCTGCAGGGCTGGGTAAGCTACCTCCAGGTCCTGGTGGCCCAGAGGCCACCATGGCAAAGTTGCAGTGGGCAAAGTGGGAGCTGTGGTGGGAGGGAAGGGGCTGCAGGCAGCACCTCTGCTCCTGCACCCTGTGTCCCTGTGGTCCTGCACTGGGTGCTGTGTGGTGGGGTGGTTACCTGGGCTTTGAGTGGCTGGGGGGTGTGGAGGTCAGGCTCTAGAGCTGTTCCTTCTGCCTTTTGGAAGGTGAGCATTTAGGGAGAGCTGTGTGTCTCAGGCTGGGGTGCAGTAGCATGGAGGGGAAGTTATTTTGGGAGGCTGTGTTTTATTCTTCTGTAAAAGAAAGAGCATTTGGATAAAGCCATAGACCCACAGGATGGGATGGGTTGGAAGAGACCTTCCAGGGTCATCTAGTCCAATCCCCCTGTAGTCAGCAGGGGCATCTCCAACCAGATCAGCTTGCTCAGAGCCCCAGACAGCCTGAGCTGGGATGGCTCCAGGGATGGGACATCTCCCACCTCTCTGGGCAACCTGGGACAGCCTCTCACCACCCTCAGTGGAAAAACAGAATTCTTCCTTATACTTAGATAGTCTCTTTAATCCAAGAACTGGGAGTTAAGTGCTAAAAACTAGGAGCTGCTTCATGAAGTCACTGTGGTGGTGTGAGCAGGTAGCTCTGACTGACACTGCCTTTGGGTAATTCAGGAGTGACTTCATCAGTGAGGTCAAGGGACATGGGTCAGGTCCTGGGATGTGGGTCAGGTCTCAGGATAGGGGTTAGGTCCTGGGATATTGATTAGATCCCAGGATGATAGGGGTCAGATGCCAGGATATGGCTGAGGTCCCAGGAGATGGGTGAGGTCTCAGGATGTGGGTCAGGTCCCAGGACATGGGTGAGGTCCCAGGACAAGCATCTGGTGCCAGGACATGGGTCTGATCCTGGGCTGTGAGTCAGATCCCAGGCTATGGGTGGGAGCCAAGGCTGAGGAGCACAGTGGAGGTTCCTCTGCCATTCCCAGGAGCCCAGAGCCCAGCTGGGGCCAGCCCCCTTCCCACCACCATCCCATGCTGGTGCCCAGAGCTGCAGACACCGGCTGCCCTCTGCTCCTCTGGCTGGGAAGCAGAGGCTCTGTGGCTCCAGCCCTGTCAGCACCAGCACAAGAGGACTTCATTCAACAGCAACAACAACAAGAAGTAAACCCAATCCAAAACAAAACCAGAAGGATCTTCCCATAGCTGTTGGGTTTTGGGGCTTAGGTTGATTGCTTGTGTTTTTTGCCACCCCTCAGCCAGAGCATGTGCTGGTGGCAAGGTGAGGATAACCTAACTCTGGAATGATCAGGGAGGTTAAAACCCAAACCCCAGCTGTTGGAGAGAGGATGGCAGAGCAGCCTATAGCAAGGCTCATTGGAAGCAAAACCCAAGCTGTTTGAAGAGCTCCACATTGTTAATGTCAGGGTTGCAGGAGGCAGTAATTGAATGTGATGGTAATTGGACATTGCAGCCTGCGTGTGGTGGCTCCTGCCTGGCCCTGGATGTCAACATTCCCTTAATCCTCTCCTAGCCAAAGGGGCTCTTCTCTCCCCCCTGGCTTGTCCTGCTTCCCCTGCTGCATCCTGATGTGCCAGAGCTTGGAGAGCTGCCTGAGAGGCTCATTAGCAGGACTCATTTCCCTGTACCCAAGATTAATGAGGTGCAGCCTCTCCAGATGCTCATCTCAGGCCATGATGGAACTGTGAGGCCCAGAAACTGCTCTGTGAAGGGAGGGGGCAGTTTTGGGCCTGGGGTGGTGTATGGCAGAGGCTGGAGGGATTTCTCCTCTTGGAGATGATGGAGATGATCACTCTGATGGCTAGGCACATGCCATGTCCTGGTGAGCAAGAGGTGGTGAAGGGGGTGGTTTTGGGAGGAAGGTTTTGGGCAGGTTCCCTGGCACTGCTGGGATCTGGTTCCCTTGGAGGGAGCAGCAAGGGGGCTGGGGAAGCTTACAGGGTGTTCATGTGCCAGCCCAGCTTCATACAGCTGCAGCCAGGTCCAGTGCTCGTGGCCTCCATGGTGGCAAAGAGGAGGAGGAATCACAGAATCATAGAATAGTTGTGGTTGGAAATGACCTTTGAGATCACCAGGTCCAACCATCACCCAGCACTGCCAGGTCACCACTAACCCATGTCCCTCAGCACCACATCTCCAGGGCTTTTCAATCCCTCCAGGGATGGTGACCCCACCACTGCCCTGGGCAGCTTAGGCCAGGGCTTTGACAACCCTTTTGGGAAAGAAGTTGTTCCTCATGTCCCACCTAAACCTCCCCTGGCACAGCTTGAGGCTGTTTCCTCCTGTCCTGTGCCTGTAGTCGTGATGGCAGAGCCCAGCAGCTTCCAGCATGACTCCCAGCACCACCCCAGCTGCAGGCCCTGGCATGCTCCTGGCTCTCCTTGCAGAGCTGGCCTCAGATTAGTCAGCAGAGGCCAACATTACTGCAGTTAAACACAGCCCCAGGAAGCTTTGCCAAGCTATCAGCTGGCACTGGGTTTCTCAAAGCCCCCAGTTTGCCTGCTCCTGGTATAACCACTTCCTACTGCTGGGCAGGGGCTCTGCTCCCCCTGGGCATCCCCTCAGGGGGAGGATCAGCTGGTAGCACCATGCTGTGGGGTGCTGAGTGCTTGCATGGCTGGGGCTTCCTGTTCAGTGACCCCCACATCACTGACATGGGGAACATCCCACCTTGCTCAGGGGTGAGGCTGGCAGGCAGCAGATGTGCAGGCAGCAGGGAGGAGATGTGCAGGCAGCAAGGGATGTGCAGGCAGCAGGGAACTCAGTTTGGCACTGAAGTGCCTGCAGAAAGACCTCATCCCTCCACCTGCTGCTCTCAGGTGCCAGTGGCAGGGTGAGCAGACAGGTAGCTTAATTAGCTCACTCTTGGAATTCCAGTTTATTTGGTTTCTTTTTAATGTGTTTTCTGACAGGGTGTTTCAGTGTCCCTGCATGATTTGGCTGCTCATAGATCTCCTGTCCTCCTCCTCCTCCTCTTCCTCCTCACATATAAATTGGGTGTCTGAATGAAGTTGGCTCCTTTCCTAGGCAGCAAAACTCCTTGTGCTTTCTCAGAGTCATCTAGCCAGTCCTCTGAGCTAAAAATGCAGGAAGAGGGCACCAAAATAGAGCTTTTTGGAGTTTAGGTCACTTATATTTACTTGGCCAGGCTGGAGATCAGCCAAAAACAGAATGGAAGAGACACTGATTGCAACCAAACTCCCTTCCTGAAGGAGTGGAGGGAGAGCAGTGAGCTTTCCCTGCTGAGGTAAGCAGAGAATCATTTTCTCCCTGTCCTAAATTGTCACCTATCCCCAGTAACAGCCAGAGTTGAGGGAGGTGAGCTCAGGGACTCCCAAAGCTGTTGGAAAACCAAAGCCTTAAGGCTGCTGCCTCAGCATCCTGGGGAGTTTGCTTCTTGCCTGATGAGAGGTTGCTGATGTCTCCCCCATCCCTGCTGAGGGCCATGGGTTAGTGGTGACCTGGCAGTGCTGGTTAGTGGTTGGCCTTGAGGATCTGAAAGGTCTCTTCCAACCCAAACAGGTCTGTGATTTTCATTAAGTTCATGGGTTTGTCATTGTCTGAGACCCCAACCCTCTGCCAGACTTCCCTGATGGGAACCAACAGAAGCATTAGGGGGGAAACAGGCAAATCCATGCAGGCTCTGCTTGTGCAAGCCCTGTTCCCACAGGAGAGCAGCATGAGCTCCTTCCTAGCAAGCCCTCAGGAGCCTCCTGTTCCAGTAGGGCTGGATCATGGGTCAGTGCAGCCCAGAGCTGGAGCTGGGACAGGGCAAGTGACAGGCAGAGTGTGTCCTCCCTCCTCAGCAGGCTTGCCTGTGTCCCCAGGTGGGAGCTGTCAGTGTGCTGGGGACCTGGGAGCAGTCAGAGGGGATTGAAGGGCTGGGAGGGAGCAAATCAGTTGAGCTTGCCTAGGCTGTGACTGAATGGGGAGTGTGATACATCTGCAAACATTACAAATGTGTAAACAGAGAGCAGGGAGAGGGATGCTTTATGGAGTGATTGAAGGGAATGAACTTTTGGATGGGAAAATGTAGGTCAAGTGGGAAGGGAAAGTTGTAGGCAGGGAGAGAAGTGCTTTCAGCAGCAAAGCAGCCTCCTGGGGAAGCACCAGGGAGTCCCAGCTGCTGGAGATGTTTCATGCTAAACCAGATGAGGGCCTGGAGGACAGGCTGAGCAGGAGAGGTGGACTCAGTGTGGCCCATGTGGTCCTTCCACCCACACCCCCTCTGGGCTAGGAGATGGGATTGGGCACAGCAGCAGGACCCATCCAGGACGGTGCAGGCTGTGCTGGGCCTTGGAGAGGTCTCCTGAGGTTGCTGGGTGGGAGGACAGGTGGTCTGGTCCTTGAGGAGCAGTTACCCTGCAGATACTGGTTTTGAGGGTCCATAAGTCATGTCCATAAGTCCCCTGGGAATAATTCAGCCCCCAGGGGTGAGTGGAGCAGCTCCCTGGGAGGTGGTGGTGTCACCATCCCTGGGAGGGTTTAGAAGACATGGAGATGTAGTTTAGTGGTCACCTGTTGAGGGCCATGGTCTAGTGGTGACCTTCCAGTGCTGGTTCATGGTTGATGGTCTTAAAGGTCTCTTCCAACCAAAAGAGTTCTGTGATTCTGTGGTTTGAAGCCTGTTTGATGCCTTCATAAGGTGCCAGTGTCCCCTGATTCATCCAATGTTGAGGTCCTGTGGAGATCAGCAAGAGGTGCTGCTTCCCCCAAGGAGAAGAGCTCATCATGCTCGTGGAGCATCATGTACCACCTCAGTGAGGGCTCCTTCTGTGTCCTTCTCACACTCCCATCACTCCCAACACTGTCCCTGAGGGAGCAGAGGCCAGCAGTGAGGACACACCTTGGAGCTGTGGCCTGTCTGGAGCATGAGCTGTGCTCACCCTGCCCATCTCCCCTTCTCCTCCTCCTCCTCCGTGGCCCTGAGGGAATCAGCTTGGGCAGAAGCAGATCCAAACCTCAAAGCTTTCCCTGCCAGTTGTGTCCTCAGAGCCTGATGGCAGAGTCAATCTCTTCCCTGGAGCTGCTCCCCTTTGTGTAAGTCATTCACATCCAGGAGAGCAGGGAGCAAAAGCAGGCCAGCAGCTGAAAGCCCTGACCACAGGGCAATGACAGCCCTGAAAGGCTCATTCCATACAGCTTGTCCTGGTCCTTGTTAAACTTCTTGTGATGAAAGTTTCACCAAAACTAATGAAAATTCTGGTTCTCATGATTTGGCATTTTCCAAGGTGGGGGGGGGGAAGGAAAGAAAAGAAAAAAGAAACTACAAGAGCTTGCCAAGAATTTCCCAAGCAGCTTTAATGCTCAGCCCCCAGCACGATCGACAGCAGCAGTGATAAGCATCTGGGGAAGCATGGGGAAACAAAGAAGTGGTTTCTTTGTCTTTAAAGCCTCCAGAAAAGAGAATTTCAGCTGGAAAAAGGAGCAGAGGGTTTTCTCTGGGCACACTGAGGAGGGAAATGCATTCCCTTTGGGTCACAGGGAGTCCTTTCTAGTGGGTTTCAAAGGCTGTGGTCATTAACATGACCTTAACTCTGTCGCTGGTGCCCAGATAGATTCAGAGATGAGCTGGAAGTGCCACGGAGGGTGCAGCTCTTCCCAGCTGGGTCATGGCTTTCTTGCAGCCTGAGGAATGATTTCTCACCAGGAGAAAGAAGACATTTCCCTCCCTTCTAACAGCCAGCAAAGCAAATTTCCCCCCCACCCGTGCCTGATGCTTGGGAGATAAGGGAGAGGCAGGAGGTGGGCTCCTAACCAAAGCCATCTGGGCTCTGGCCGGCTGCTGAGATGGGCACGAAGGCACGGAGAGTGGGAGGGAAGGGCTGGGCTCTGCTGAGGAAGGTCATCGTGGCAGGCTTCAGATGAAAGCTGCTTTCTCTGCCTGGTTCTTGAGTGGCTGTGGCAGTGGTGGTGGCCCTAAGGAAGGGGAATCAGGGGACAGACAGGCTGGAGAGGCAGATGTTGTGGTATCTGCAGCTGCAGGTGAATCCCAGGATGCTTTGGCTTCTGGAAGGGTTGTCAGGGAGAGCTGGAACTGGTGGAAAGGTGAGTGGAGGACACAGGGGCTTGGGGACTGCTGCCTGCTGCCTTTCAGTTCAAAATGTGCCTGTAGAATGAATGTGTTACACAGAATCCCAGCATGCTGGGGGTAGGAAGTGGCCTTTGGGGATCAGCCAGCCCAACCCCCCTGCTCCAGCAGGGGCACCCACAGCAGCTTGCCCAGGGTCACCTCCAGCTGCCTTGGCAATCTCTCCACACAAGGAGACTCCACAGCCTCTCTGGGCAGCCTGGGACAGGGCTCCAACACCCTCAAAGTCAAACAAGCTTCTCTTGCTCATCTGGAACCTCCTGGCTTCCAGTTTGTGCCCAGTGCCCCTTGGCCTGGCCCTGGGCACCACTGAGCAGAGTCTGGCTCCAGCCTCTTGCCCCCAGCCTTGAGCTCTTGCTGGGCATTGAGCAGCTCCCCTCTGGGGCTGCTGCTCTTCTCCAGGCATTTATTCATCCCAAGCTCTGACCATTGGAGCCAAAAGAATCAGCACAGTGAAAAGTGTTGGATTTGTACCAAGTGGGAATCTCCTCCAGAACCAGGTAGATGGTGAGGGAGGTGAAGATGTTATTTGGTGGCAGAGGGACAAGCCTGAGGCTGCAGTAGCCATGGGTGCCCGTGTGCTGCTGGCCAGCAGCTCTTCCAGCAGGGTAGGACCTTCAGAAATTGCCAATACAGATCAGCCCATGGTCCATTTTGCTGTCCCATGTTCAGAGCTGTTGGGAACCAGAGTGCTCTAAAGGAAGGATAAATCCCTGTCCTGCCCTGAGGGAACTGCAGGGTGTCTCCAGGAGGAGGAAGATGCTCTAGGGTGGGGGATAAGCAGTGCTTGACTTCTTTCATGTGATGGACCAAGCTCTGGGACCACTGGTCCTGGCAGTGTCACCACAGTCTGCCACAGTGCCTGTCTGTAGGAGAGGCTAGTCCAGGTGGTTTATTCTGTTGATTTTGGTTGTGGATCTAGTTTGCCAGATGAGTTCCCCAGTCCCAACACCTCCCTGGTTGATTTTAGTCCATCGATGACTCAGGAAGCGACCTCAAGGTAGTGACAGACTCCAAGAGGAGCTCTTCCCTCCTCTCTCCCCCTGTCTCTGTGCGATGCTTCAGCGTTTTGGGGTGCTGACCTGTCCTCCTTGGTGCCTTCCCCTAGGCTGTCTACAAGGCTTGGCTGTGCTCTGAGTATTTCAACGTGACCCAGGAGCAGTGCCGACACCGGATCCCATGCAAGCAATACTGCCTGGAGGTGCAGACCAGGTGCCCGTTCGTCTTACCGGACAATGACGAGCTGATCTATGGAGGTTTGCCTGGCTTCATCTGTACGGGTAAGGAGGGCCAGGAGACAGGGAGGATGAGGGGGTGGGGCAGGGGTGGGGGCTGAGGAGCCTCATGGGGCTTGGCAAGGCACACGCCAGGTTTGGAAGGGTTTTGGGGGCTGGAGGGGATGGGGTGCAGCACGGAGACATGTCAACGGCTACCTGGACTACCAAAATGTGGCTGCCTGGGGTGAGGTGTCTGTGGTTAATGATGCTCAGCAGAGGAAATGAAATCCCTACCTCTAAGTGAAAGGTGAAGCAAGCATGTCAGGGGCTGAAGGTGATGGGATTAAAGCAAGGCTGGGACATTTAACTTAGTTTGGGTGAGCCCTGAGCATGCCCTAGGGCTGTGATCTCTACTTGACAGTCTGTGCAGGCTTGCAGTCCCCTTGAGGGCTGGTCTCCATCTCTGGAGAGATTCCAAACCAGCCTGGATGCCATCCTGTGCAACCTGCTCTGGGTGAACCTGCTCTGACAGAGAGGTTGAACTGGATGATCTCCAGAGGTCCCTTCCAACCCCTAACATGCTGTGATTCTGTGGTCCTGGGGGGGGTCTCTGGGTGTCCTGCTTCCCAGGTTCTACTTGTCCCATGGTGCATGGTTGGCAGGCATCGGGACTCCATCCTTAGGCCCCCTGCTGACTCCCTCCTCTCCCTCTGCTTCCTTCCCACAGGGCTGCTGGAGAACCAGCTGCCCGACGAGGAGGCCAAGTGCTGCCAGGTGCAATGGGACTCCTGCGACCACCCCCCAGACAGCAACGAGGACACAGCCCCCAAATCCACAGCGTCAGACTCACTCCACTTCCACCGCCACGACCCCCACCTCCACCACCAGCGGCAGAACCACTACCACCTCTACCACCACCACCACCACCATCACCACCAGTACCACCCACCCCGCTCCCCATCCTTGCTGCCGGTCTCCGCAGGGTCTCGCCTTGGCAGCAGCAGGATCAGGCTCTGCGTGCTGGTCCTGATGCTCCTCCACACCATGGTGTCCTTCTCGAGCGTGCACGGCGGCAGCGGGGCGGCCGGCGGAGGGCTCAGCCCGCAGGCCCTGCCCGCCTTGGAGGAGAGCGTGGCACGGGATGAGTGACAGCAGAAGGGGAAGCTGACCTCCAAGGAGAACGCCAGATCTTTTCCCACGAAGGGGGGCAGATGCTATTCCTCCAATGGGAGGCACGGGATCGGGGGTGAGGCGCACACAACACGCCCCCAGACATCCCCCCGAGAGCTGCTCGCCGCGGGGCATCCCCGTGATGAAGTCTCTAATGCGCACAGGGCTGCGGCACTCGGCCCGGAGAAGGGTTCGGTCAGTGGCAGCTGGGCAGAGAGAGGTGCCCCACCTCAGCCAGGAAGGGACAGGGAGGAGGGGAAGAGAGGAGATCCCTTTGGAACAGGTGTCTCTGTGAGGCTGCTGAGTGTTTCCTGGGGAAGAAGAGGCTCCTGGAGAAGAGGAGGCTCAGAGGAGACCTTCTCGCTCTCTCCAGCTCCCTGAGAGGAGGCTGGAGCCAGGTGGGGCTTGGGCTCTTCTCCCAGAGAACAAGTGATAGGACAAGAGGAAACAGCCTGAAGTTGTGCCAGGGGAGGTTCAGGCTGGATATTAGGAAAAGTTTCCCTAGAAGAGCTGTTAGGCATTGGCCCAGGCTGCCCAGGGCAGTGGTGGAGTCACCATCCCTGCAGGGGTTCAGAAACCAGGTAGACATGGCACTCGGTGACATGGTTTAGTGGCCGTGGAGGTGTTGGGTCAGCAGTTGGACTTGAGGATCTTAGAGGTCATTTCCAACCTAAATGGTTCTGTGATTCTATTTTCCAGCCACATGCCAAGGGTTTGGCAGTCACCTCAGCTCCCATTGCTTCTCCTCCTTGATCTGTAAATCCCAAAGGACCAGGGAGGCAGCACAGCCTTGCTCTCTCCCCCATGTCCTCTCCCAGAGGAAAGCCCCAGCAACTCCAGGCAGAGCCATCCTCATGGGTGTCCTCAGTGCAGCTTTCCCCTCGCCAGTGGGATCTGGGGGACAGGAGTGGGATGCTGTGATGCTACACTTGTTACATCCCTGACCTGCTCCTCCAGCCTCACCTCTCCTGCTCCTCTGTGTGAGCAGGTGGAGAGGGAGGGAGGAGGCATGGAGCCAGGAGGGATGTCCTCAGCATTCCCACATTTCACTTTGCAAAGTGTCCTGATGATTGATTTAGCCTTCTTCTTGCTTTCTTTCCTAATGGGAGTGGCTGATCTCCCAGAGGAGGGAGGGAGGGAGGTGTGACCCCAGCAGTGCCCAGGCTAAGCAAGGCAGTGGGATCCTGTCTGGTAACAGTTGGATGCAGGGTATCCAAAGGCATCCTTCCATGCTTCCCAGCACACAAATCGTTGGCTGGATGGCAGAAGGACTGGGCAGAAGGACTGGAGAATTCTGGCTTGCAGAGAGAGTCTCCCACACACAGACAAGGCACTGACAAAGCCCAGCTGGGAAGGGAGATTAGTGAATGTTTTTCTGTCTGTGGATGCCCCCCCAGATACCAGAAGATTTCTAGGAGCTCAGCTGGACTCAGCCAGGCAAGGTGCAGCCTCACTTGGTTTCTTTTTAACTTAAATGAGCTCAGCATATCCAGGGATTCAGCCCCAAACAAACATCAGATCCCACTTTCCTAGCTAGGAAACCCCAAATTCCCCACCCACCAGCAACTGTTCCCAGCATGGATCCTGTGAGGTGGTGCACAGGGGGTGGTCAGGGACAGGAGAGTTGATTCCAAGGTTGTGGGCAAGGGGAAGGAGGAATGTGCATTTTAGGACAAGTCAGCTGCAAAATGTCCTGGTTGCAATGTGGTTGTGAACCTGTTTGTTGCCTGCAGAGGATGTGTGATGGTTCCTGGCTGCCCCTTGGCGAGGAGCCTGCAGCTGAGCCCAGGGTGGATCACTGCAGCCCTGCTGGGAAGCAGGGATGGAGCAGGAGCAATATCCTGCTGCAGCTCAAACCCATCTCAGATACCTGTGAGGATCCAAGATGTCCCAGAGTTGAGGGCTGTAGGAGTTTTCTGGTCTGTTGAGGTGAAGCAGAGCCCCATGAGCAAAGGTACTTCCTACCCAGCTGGAAGAAGGAAGTACCAGGCATCTCATGGAAAGGACAGGTTTCCTGACATTTCCAGCCCAGAGAGGCTCTGAGGAGCAGCTGGATGTTTGCTTTTTGCTTTAACCTGAATCTCAGAGCTTTGGGGTGATGTTTGTTGCCTGTTACCAAAGCCCTGCAGATACAAAGCCTGTGAACTCGCTGTCCCTCTGGGGCTAGGAGAGGTGATGCTCAGGGAAGCAACCTGCTGTAGTTGCAGATGTCCTTGTTGGCTGCAGGGGGGTTGGACTAGATGACCTTGAGAGGTCCCTTTCCACCCAACCCAGTGGATGACTCTGTGATAAGGTGCTGGGAGGGTTTCCCAGCAGATTTCCTTGGTGCTACCCAGGAGAATCCTCCTTTGGCTGTTCCTCACAGCATCCTTCTACTTCCAGTCTAGTTTACACCAGTCTGAGAACTTGGACCAGCAAAAAGGGATCTGACTCCTCCATTAGCTCTGCTCACTGAGTTGGGTGGCTTCTCTGATGACTAGCAAAAGCATTCAGACAGATGGAGGGAGGGAGCCCAGTCCTCTGCCTGCCTCCAGACAGCAAGACCCAGCTGCCTCCTAGGGAAATTAGATTTTTCCTTCCCTGCCAAGAGTTAAGCTAATTGCAGGCGCCTCTTGCCCAGATAGGCTGCAGCCAGTCTTGGAGCAGCTCCTCTAGAGAAGAACAGCACAGTGTGGTGTGGCAGCAGGTGGCCCTGAGCCCCTGGCCCTCCTCGGTGTCTGCCGGTGGGCATGGAGCCTGCGCCGGCCAGTGGCACGGCCTGATGGGCACCATGTGTCTGCAACCAGGGCAAGGAGCCTTCCCCAGGGCTGCTGAGGCCTTCTGCCTGCCCCCAGGCAAGCAGAGCCCTGGAGCAGGGTGTCAGGGGCAGGCCAGGCTTGGCTGGGCTCAGGTGGCACCGAGCGTGGAGGTTTCCTCATGGGTGATTTCTCCAGTGAGGTCTGGGCTCTCTTCAGGGAGGGGGGGAGGCTCTGCTAGGGGTTAGCTGGAAGAGCCTGGGAGCTTGTGGCAACATGAAGACCTTCCATGACATCCTTGCTTGGTGGTGCTGGTTGCTGGTTGGACCTGGTGATCTTAAAGGTCTCTTCCAACCATAGTGATCAGAGTGATGGGCTTCACCCTGGGAGGCAGGAGCCTGTGCTGGATCCCAGGAAGCTGAAAGCTGAGCCAGCTGAGAGAGGAGGTCTGTAGTCTAGTGGCTGTGGAGGCTGTGGCTGTGTCAGCCTGGGCAGTGAGGAGGCTCTGTGGTGCTGTATCTGGAGGAGATCCTCCCGTTGCCCTGGCTGTGCCTTCCCAGGAGAGGTGGCCACCTGTAGGTAGGAGGCAGGGAGGCTGCCGGCTCGGCTCAGAGGCACAGGGCTGGGGTTTTACCTAGTGTGACTGGAAAGAAAGTGCTGAGTCTTCAGAGAGCAGAGCTTTTGGAAGGAGTTGTGGGCTGCTGTCAATAAGTTGTGTGGTTTTAGGGCACCATATGCTGTATTCAACACTTTGCCAGTCTCCCTAAACGGATCCAGACGAGGCTGTTGACACAGCAGGAGGGAGCAGCTGGAAGTGGTGGATGTCACAGGCCAGCAGTAGAAGGTCCTCAGATACAGATCTTCTCTTTGCTCTGACTTCACAGCCTTAATAATCCTCCATCCCTCTTAGCTTTCTGTTTGCTAGGCAAGAGAACAGTCCAGAAAGGACATGGTAACGTTGGCTTCCTTAGTGCCACTGACACTGTTCTCATTGAAACAGGGAGTGAATGTGCCTGGGATAGGCAGAGAAAGGGTTTCTTGGCCTCTGGGATAAGGGAAAGGGTTTATTGACCCTGGGATAGGAAGAGAAAGGGTTTATTTGCCTCTGGGATAAGGGAAAAGGGGTTATTTGCCCCTGGGGTAAGGAGAGAAAGGGTTTATTTGCTCCTGGAATAAGAGAAAGGGTTTCTGTGTCCCTGGGATAGGGAGAGAAAGGGTTTATTTGTCCCTGGGATGAGGGAAAGGGTTTCTGTGTCCCTGGGATAGGGAGAGAAAGGGTTTATTTGTCCCTGGGATGAGGGAAGGGGTTTCTGTGTCCCTGGGATGGGGAGAGAAAGGGTTTCTCTGTCCCTGGGTTAAAGGAGAGGGTTCCTGTGCCCTAGGATAAGGAGGGGAAGGGTTTATTTGCCCTGAACATGCAGGTACACTTCAACTTGAGCCCCTCCTGTGCCCAGCAGACCAGGAGCCCTTTGCAGAGCCTGGAGCCATGGAAAAACACTGAGTCTGTATGGATTTGTCCCAGTGGGAATTTAAACCCAAGGTGCTTTCTCCTTTCCATTCAGTAATGATCTTCTCCCTCCAGAAGGTGCCATGCATTGGGATCAATGCAGAGCTCAGACTTTCCTGCAGAATTCTCTCTGCTCAGAGGAAGAAGTCCAGCAGAAAGCAGTGACTCCTCCCTGGGAAGAGGCTTCCTCTGCCCCCCAGAGAGCCAGGGAGTGATGCTGAGTCCCAGGGGTCGGGATGCAGGAGCAGGCAGGGGCTGGGAGAGGAAAGGTAGCCAGGTCCTGCCGGGCTGGAGTGTTCCTCCTGGGTTTTGCTCTTTAATGTAACTGCCAGTTGTACAAATTAATTAAAAATAACTGAAGAAAAATCCCCAAGAAAGGCTCTGCTTCCCCTGGGGAAGATTAATCATTAGTTGAGCCTTTTTCTTATGAAAATACAGATCCATGGTAGCCCCAGGCAGCAGATTCCCAGGGAGAGCCCTCACCATTCGTGCTCTGAGTTAGGGAAATCGCTTTGAAAGCATCTGACAGCTAAAGCAGAACATGTTGAGTAACTTGGCAACGCTCAGAAAACATCTTGAAATGGTTTTTGTTCAACAGATTTTGCTTTGCTTCAATAGGAGATGTCAGGGCAGTTCATTCACTGCCCTTCAGGCCTGCAGGCCGTGCTGGGAGACAGCTCCTCGGCCCCCGTCGGAACCAGAACGTCCCTGGTCCTCACAGCTCCCAGGGCAGGATCCTTCCCACTGATGGGATGGAGCTGCCTGGTGGTGAGCTCCAGAGGTCCCTCCTGGCTGGGCTTTGGTTGCCAGCATGCAGGAGGGGCCACTGGAGATGCTGGTGGGATAGGGACACCCCCCTACCCCCCCATCCCGCAGAGAGGGGACACTGCCCTGTGCTCAGCCTGGGGATGGAGGCTCTGCCCTCCAGAAGTCAGGAGTTCTAAGATGGTATCTTGCTAGCAGGCAGGAGAGGAATGGGTAGAGACAAGCACACTGGGTTTCTGCAGAATCCCTGTTAAAATCCATGGGATTCCATCAGGGGCTTGGACTAGGTGATCTCCAGAGGTCCCTTCCCACCCCTAAGATGCTGTGCTTCAGTGGCTGTGCCAGGTGGCTTTGGTGAGAAGCTCTGAGCTCCCCCATGGGTAAAAACCTCTCTGAATTTGTCCTTCAGAGGCTGGGAAGGGCAGTGTGTGATGTTCAGGCAGGATCCTACTGATGATGTACTCTAGCCATCAACCCAAGTCATCTCTTGGCCATCCCCCTGGGCTGGTGGGGTTCCCAACGTGACAAACCCCCATGGTCTCCCTCCAGGGCTCCTGGGTCACAGCCCAAGGGGTCCTGCACAGTTCCAAGCATTCCCTGAGGTTTATTTCATGAGGAAAGGTTTCTCAGCAGCTCTTTTGGGGTGTTCTTGGGGTGGCTGCACCCCCTCCTGTGCCTCGCTGCAGGAAGGGGGTAGGGGAAGCCTGGTCTGCTGTCCTCCAAGTGCCAGCCAAGAGCTGGGACCTGGATGGGGAAAGGCCTGGGGGTTGGCAGCATTCCTGCAGCCCAAGCTGCACCTCAGCCAGGGAAGCCAGCACCAGCCATGCTCCCCATGGCCAACTGGAGAAGAGCATCCTCCTAAAGATGGGGTTCCCCAAAACAGGGCTTGCTTCACCACCTGTGGGTGGTTCTTGGGGGACCCCAGGTGTGGCCTTGTGCCTGTGCAGGAGGTGCAGCTTCCTCCTTCATGGATGTAGGGTGGTGGATGCTCATCCCACAGGGTGGGGAGCAGTGAGTGTAGGGCAAGGAGGGGTTTTACCTCCAACCTGGGGCTGACCCTGTGAGGGAGGTCACCAGCATCAGCTGCTCCAGGGCAGGACTTTCCCTTCTGCCCTTGGGGGTGGAAGGAGGAAAGGAAATGCTGTGGCTGAACCCAAAGGATAAATGAAATAAGGACTGTAAAAATAATCCCCCCAAATTAAATTATTCCTTTTAGAAGTGATTGGGATTTGATCAGAGCAACCAGGAGCAGGCAGAAGCTGGGCTGAGTCCCTAAGCACCTCCAGCCTCCTCTCCCAGGCTGTGGATCCAGGGCAGGAGTGGTTCCAGCCTCCTGAGCCTTTCCTGAGGAGCCTTTTGTCAGCCCAAGGCAACTGACAGCTTTGCTTGTTGTAAACTGCAACTCCAAAGAAAGCATGAAAAAGCCTCAGGTTTGGCTGCTGAAGTTTTGGGCTGGTTTCACCATTTTTCACCATCCTTGGGAGCTCTATGTGCTGGAGCTGCAGAACAAAAAGAGATTTCATGCCAGGAAGTTGTTGGGTTTGGTTTGGTTTGGTTTGGTTGGGTTTTTCATTTCATTTTGAGACTTGTCAAAACAAACCATATTGATAATTGTGGCCAGTTTGGGGTGGGTTTTGTTCCACACTGAGCAGCAGATCAGGCATGGCCCTTGCCCACTGAACCTTTCCTTTTCAAGAAAGAAAGAAGGAAAATGAAGGAGAGAAAAGAAGCAAAATCACCCTTGTTCTGCTCACACAGTTGGAGCTGGTGGCAGTGGATTGGGAGAGAATAGCAATTTGTGAGGAATTCCAACCAGTTTGACTTAAAATAGCATCCAGCCAATTTCTTGGGGGCAGCAGGCTGAGAGGCTCCATGCAAGAGCAAACTGGAGAGCTGGCTCCTCTCCTGGGCTGGTAACACACCTTGGGAACCCCCTGGGCGTGTTCTCCTGGGGGATTTGCTGGGAGGAAACATCTCTTCTTCTCCTCTAGGAGCTCAGCTGGTGGTGGGTGTCCTCCTCCATCCCTCTGGCCAAACTTTGGGCTTTGTTTCCAAGCCCAAGCGGATCCAGGTTCTGGCCTCTGATGTGTTGGGGTGTCACGGTTAGGAGATGCCTTCAGGAGGGACCTCCCCGTGTTCCTGGCAGTTGGGTGGGGAAGGAGCTCAAGGTGCTGGTCCAGCAGGGATCCCACAAAGGGAAGAGGAATCATTGGAAGGGAGTTTAGTGCAGAGAGCCCCAAAGAACGTGGCCTTGACCTCTTGCTCGTCTCCAGCCGGAGCGTGGGAGGTGCTGGTGGCAGCTGAGGTCTCTCAGCCCAGTGGCTGCCAGCAGGGCTGGACTGGGGGGGGGTCCTGGCACACAGGGACCTCAGCAGGGACCAGAGTCCACCCCAAGAGGGGTGGCTTTGCCTCTGTGTGTGTGTGTGTTTGTGTGTGAGAGAGACCAGGCTGCTTGTGACCGAACCCTTCTCACAGTGCTTGTGAACCGTTGGTGGTTACAGAGCTCAGACCTCCAAACCCAGGAAGGTCCTTTTGCAGTTCATGGTGGCAAGGTGAAAGCAAAACAAAACAAAACCATACTGCTGAAGTCAAAATATTCTTTCTAATCCCCTTGCCCAGTTTACTCTTTCTTTCCAGCTTTCCTCCTCTGCCTCCTGGACCCTCCCTCTCTGTTCCCACCCCACACACACCCCCCCACCCCCTTCCCCCCTTCTGTTTCTCCTCTCTGTCATAAGAAAGTGACTGTGTCCTCCAGGGGACAGTTTTCTTATGCCATTTTATACACTGTGCTTCATGTTTAGAACTTTTTTGCACTAGTTCCTATTACATTTATTTTCCAAGATGGTTTGACAGAAAACAAACAAACAAACAAACAAAAAAACCAAGAAAAAAAAAAACCCAAACCTCAACAAAAAAAACAAAACAAAACCCCAAACACCCAACCCACAGCCCCATGCTATAATTCAGTTGTATTAAAACTATTATCCTACTACTCTCTGTGTTCAATAGTCTCTGTACCTGTAATGCTTTCAGTTCTGTTGTATTTGGGGGGGGGCAGAGGTTTGCTCTGCTCCTTCTTTAACCCAGTAAAGAAATAAAATGTTAAGAATTGATGATAACTTCCTCCTCCCTTTATCTCTCTGGGCTGGGAAGGTTCCCAAGGTGCCACTCCTGGTGGAATCAGCTGCTGGTTCCCTGCTTGCCTGCTCCCCCTCTCCCCCCCAGTCCCCTCCAGGAACCTGCCTCATGCTCTTGCCTTGTGTGTGCAAGGGGTAGGTTGTCCCCTGCAGAACCCACCCTCGGATGGAGGAGAGCAGAAGCAGGCTGGAGGAGAGCAGAAGCAGGCTGGAGAAGAGCAGAAGCAGGCTGGAGGAGAGCAGAAGCAGGATGGAGGAGAGCAGAAGCAGGATGGAGGGACAATAGCCCAGCCTCGCTGCGCTGGGTTTCGTAACCTTGCTTTATGTGCTTTTGTTTCTTGCCTTCACATTTCTTGCCATGGGGCTCACCTCAGAACAATAGGGGCAAAGGCTGTCACCAAGAGAGATTCATCATGGAATAATGACTCAACCAGGGTATCCACATTTTGCCCAGCTGAAGCCCACACCCACCAGATAATCTGGAACTAATTCATCTGGACAAGAGCTCTGGGCATGCCAGGGGAGCCAGGGTGCTGGGCTGCAGCTCCAGGCCCAGGGCCAGGCTGCTGAGGGCCATGGCCTGGTGGAAGGCTGGAGGGATGCTTGGGTCACTCCTGACTCCCAGCTGGAAGCTCTCCCTTTGGGAAGAAGAAGAGGAAAAAGGAGCAAAAGAAGGAGGGAAATGGGATAGAGGTGGAAAGGGTGTTTTGAAGTGCAGCTTGGTGTGGAACAGGAGGGGGCTGGGAGGCATTGAGTGTGCCATGAAACCCAGGAGGAGGAGGAGAAGTGGTGGGTGCAGGAGGGGACATGTGGGTGGGGTGTCTGCAGTGGAACTGCATGAGAGGCTGAATTAACAGGATGTATCACAGCCAGAAAGGAAGGTGGCAACCTCCAGTACCAGCCCTGCCTACCTCCAGAAGAGCCCTCAGGTGCCTTAGGTTAGCACAGTCCCTGCTGTAGGCAATGAAACCATCAACTCAACCATCTCCTGGTGTCTGCAGCTCCCTCCACTTGCTTTTAGTGGACCTTCACTAGTGGTTCCTCCTGAGTGTGTCCTGAACTGCCCCAATTTGAGCAGCTCTGGGCTTCAGAAACTGCTTCTCAGGGTCCTGCAAAGGGGCTGAGCTGTTAAGCAGCCTCAGGACCCAGGCAGCATGCACCAGGCTGGAAAAGGTACTCAGCAAAGGGAAACCTTCTTACCTCTCAGCAGAGGTACTTGGGAGCACTTTTCCTTTGAGGATCACCATTGGCAGGAGAGGTTCCAGTTAGCCATGTGCCCTCATTTGGTCCTGCCAACCTCCTGCTGCAGTAATGAGGCAGCCCTGAGCTGCCATGCTCAGCTCTGGGTAGGTAGTAGCTGCTGGCTGTGAAGCCTTTCAGGTGGACCTGCTGGCAGAGGTTAGAAGGTTGAGTCACTGGCCTGGGTGGGAGATGTTCCTGGAGCTGGTTGCTGAGCCTGCAGGAGCTAACAGCATGGTGTGGCTGGGCTCAGGGGGTGGCAGATGGTTAGGGAAGCCCTACAAGATGTGTAGGTGCATTCTTGGCCACAGCTGCTCCCCTGGTGTCCCCCCTTCTGTGGCAGTGACTTCTGGAGTGGCATGCTGTGTGCTTGAGGAGCTGTTTGCTCCTGGTAGCTCCACTTGCTGTCCCTAGGTCTCATCATCTGAGATCCCACATCCCTCAGCCATGCTCTCCAGACCTCTCCTGGTTTACCAGACCTCAAGCATCTCTCCCCTTGGTCTCTGCCTTTCCAGGAAGAGAGGTGTCATCAGGGTGTCCTAGCTGCCTGCCTCCAGGATGCTCTGAAGCATCTGCTGGAGCTTGGCCACCATATAAAAAGACCTCAAGACTTCTGGGGCTGGAGGAGGGACCAAGAAGGCACAAAACTGCTGAGCCTGTGAAGTAGGGATGATGTTCCTGAGCTTGCAAAGCCCAGAGAAGGGTCTCAGTGGCCATGTGGTGCCCAAACTGAAGTAGCAGCTAAAACTCCACCCAGGAACATGCCAGTTCCCAAGGATTTGGAGTTGAGGTGAGTTAAGTGGATATCAATTTTCATGCCTACAGGCTTGTGGACATCAAAGCTGGAAGATGACATGGAGAGAGAAGTTTACCAGCTGCCAGTGTGCCTTGTGAGTCCATAAAGGCTGAAATGGGCACAATATTCCTGCTGGAAAGAGCATGGACAATGCTGCACCCCTGAGAAAACAACCCAAGGTGCAGCAGAGCCACTTCCAGCTCCAGGCTTGGAAGTGCCTTGAGGTGCAAGATGGGGCTCTCCAGACCTTGGAGTCATGGGTGGGGTCATCTTCTCTGGGTGTGAGCCAGGAGCTCCCTTTCAGTCCATCTTTATTTATATGGTTTAAGAAAGGAGACACAAGGATCTGAAATTGGGGTTATCAAACCTGGAACTAGCAGCATTTTTGGGCATGTGCAGCTAGAAATTGGGTTAGTTATTCCTGAACAGCTTCATGGCTCTTGGAAGTTCTTCTCTGGGCACAGGAGTCTTGAGGGCTCAGGAAAATGAGGCAACTAGTTACTGCAGATCTAAAGATAGGCTTGAGGCACCTCATTCTCCACACCAACACTTGACCATGGGAGACCAAGAGATCTGCTGCTGTATTGTCCTTCCTCCTCTTTGCTGTGAGGATGCAGTTTTGGGGCTGTGTTTTCCACCCACCAGGAAGCTGAAGGATGCCTTGAGGCCTCTCACAGTCTGGATGTGGTGGACTTGTCCCCACCAGAGCCCCCTGAGGCTGGTGAGGAGTTGATGAGGTTATTTTTCTGTGGTCAAGCAGGTATTTTTGGTGGGTTTAATATGGCTTTGGAGACTGGAAACCCAGCATGATGACACCTCAGCTGAAACTGGTGAAAACCTTGTAGTTAGGAGTTGAAGAAATTATTAATGATGGTCATTTCCCACATGGTTTTGCCTGGGGGATTCCTTTGTTCTCTTCTTTTTGTCTGAGACTTGCATTAAGTAGGAGCTTACAATTCCTTCCTCATTAACAACCTCCTCACCATGGCAGAGCAGGAGCTGCCTGGATGGGCTGGGGAAGGTGGAGTTGTGTGTCAGATGCTACAAACCAGATGGGGTTTACTGTGTGGTCTCTTTCTCTCTTGCTCTGTTTCTCCTTTGCCTGCTTTGGGTCATGGCCTTGATGCTGCCCCATGGGCTGTGTGTCACTGTTAGATCTGGTCTGGTAGCTGAAGAAGGTCAAGGTCATGCTGATCTGTTTCCTCCACTGGAAACATCAGTGTCTTCATGAGCTCAGCTTTAACTGATGGGGAAAGGGTTGGGAAGGGACCATAGACTCACAGAACTGTCAGAGCTGGAAGGGACCTTCAAGATCATCCAGTTCCAACCCCCCTGCCTGCCAGGGACACCTCCCACTACAGCAGGTTGCCCACAGCCCCAGCCAGCCTGGCCTTCAAAGCTTCCAGGGATGGAGCTTCCACAGCCTTTCTGGGCAACCTGTGCCAGTGTCTCCCCATCCTAACAGGGAAGAATTTCCTCTTAATATCCAATCTAAATCTGCCCTCCTCTAGTTTGCATCCATTCCCCCTAGTCCTGTCACTACCTGACCTCCTAAACAGTCCCTCCCCAGCTTTCCTGTAGCTCCCTTCAGATCCTGGAAGGCCACCAGAAGATCTCCTGGGAGCCTTCTCTTCTCCAGCCTGAACAATCCCAACTCTCTCAGTCTCTCCTCACAGGAGAGGTGCTCCAGGCCCTCTGATGTCCTGCCTTCACCCAAAAGCAGAAGCTCTTTTCCTTCCTCTCATCTCTACATTCAGAGATGCTGTGGAGACCTGTCCTGGGTGAGCCTACAGCAGGAGCTGTCACTGGGTTCATTGGGGATGGTGGAGTCAGGAAGCCAAAGGGAACCTCTTTAATATAAGCTGTAAGGTTTTCATAGAAGCCTCTTTAATTTGGACCAAAAAGGCTCTAGCACACCCTTGGGACTGGTAAAAAATCCTAATAGCTTCAGTGGTAGAAGACTGTGAATTTGAAACAGAAGGTTCTGAGATTGGAGAAGAGTTCCAAAAGCTCAGAGATGATCTATCAATAAATGTAATTTAGATCTACAGAGGAGATAGCAAAGACTTCAGCCCTCAGCTGTCAGGGCTGGAGGCCTCCTCAGATCTCCCTGAGGTGAAGCAGATGTCTCCAGCCAATCCATCTGGAGGAAGTGGCCTCCACAAGATCCAGCACCACCTTGGCTTCAGCCACAGCTGGATGATTCCTTTCCAACATGACATGCTTTGCTCCATTTCAATCATTTTGGGGTTTAAATTATCGTGATTCTGAGATGAAACACACATGTTTATCTTGGCTGGTTTAGCCTAGAAACCAACAGAAGCCAGAGCTGGTGGAGCCCTGAGCATCAAGCAGAGCTGTAATCCAAGAGATGATGGCAAATGGCACTCCTTGGAGCCCTCTGCCTTGGAATAAGCAAGTTAATATTCCCTCTTCCCAGCCCTAACAAATGGCTGCTGCCCCTCTCTGACCTCCTGACTGGTGCCTGATGTTCTACCAAGCCTTGGGCTGAGGTAGGCTCCCCAGAGGAAACTGCTGGGTGAAGACTCTGCTTCTGTTGGGGTCTTTCTCCTCACTTAAACCTACAACTGCTGGGATCTAGCTAAGAGCAAGCACTTGGGTTTCCCTGCCCCTGCTTATTGCTGCCAGGGAATATCAACAGTCTGGAGACTGCAAACCCCTGGAATTTCAGCTCACCTGGAAGCTAAGCCCCTTCCAGGGAGGTCCTGTAGCCAGATCAGGACTTTGGGTGTGCAGTTTCCAGTAACTCCAGAAGTCCCAGACAGTTCCATCTGTCCTTATGACCATTCCTGCTTTGACACTAATTCCTCAGATTTAGCCTTTCCAGAGCCAGGGCTTCAGTTCTTTGCCCTGGACTCATCTTACCCTACCTGAGATGCTCCAAAATTCAACTTTAGCCCAAAACTAGGAGGGAAGCTTCTGGTCCTTGGCTCCCAAGATCTGCTGAGCTCTCCTCCCCACTGGCACCGTTGCAGGATCTGCTTGGGGGGGGCAGAGACAAACACTTGACCTTCAGGAAGGCTGGAGGTGGGTGGTGAGGGTCTTCACCCCATCATCTCCCACCCTCAGCTTGATCTGGAGGATATCCCAGTAGTTAGCTGGGCTGGGAGAGGGCTGAGCTGGCAACAGCCAATCCTGAAACCTTCCCTCCAGGATGATCACTGGGAAGAGGCCTCTGCTCCCTGCTTGCAGGAGTGACCTGAGATGCAGGTAATGGAGGGGTCAAGGATGCAGGGAATGAAGGGGTCTGGGATGCAGGGTGGAGGGATGCAGGGTCAGGGTTCAGGGAAAGAAGGGGTCTGGGATGCAGGGTCAGGATGCAGGGTGGAGGGATGCAGGGTCAGGGTTCAGGGAAAGAAGGGGTCTGGGATGCAGGGTCAGGATGCAGGGTGGAGGGATGCAGGGTCAGGGTTCAGGGAAAGAAGGGGTCTGGGATGCAGGGTCAGGATGCAGGGTGGAGGGATGCAGGGTCAGGGTGCAGGGAATGAAGGGGTCTGGGATGCAGGGAGCCAGTGGGTTAGGGATGAGGGGAGCTGAGGGGCTGGGGCACTGAGGCAGTGGGTGCCAGGGAGGTTGTATAATGTGGTGTGGAATATCATTGTTCCAGGCAGGATGAGTAAGAGCACAGCTGATGCTGGTCACCGACTGCACTTCCATGTGTCCGAAGGAGGGGGAGGCTGAGAGGCAGTTGCACAGTTGAAAATAAAGACAATAAGTCTATAAAAGTTTAAGAACTGAATAGATTCCTGACATTTGCTTTTCATTATCACCAAATAACATATAAATAAACATACAACAGAACCAAGAGCAACATCCTCCTCACCCTCTCTAGAAGAAGCTGTGTTTAGGCTCAACTCAGCCTCCTTTGGGCCAAGCCCAAGCCTCCTCCTCGTGTGCTATGTGATGAACTGACAGAAGGAAGCTGGCTGAGCAGTCAGGGTCTCCACCTTCATCTGAAGCAGAAGGCAGAGCAAAGGCTGCTCTCTGCAGCAGAGCTGGGAGTCATTGTGCTGCTGCTTCTTGGAAGTCAGGAGGACAGGGAGAAGAACATGGGAAAATAAGCACAGAAGGAGTCAATGGTCTGGGGATCCCCAGGCTTGGGGCCACTTCTCTTTAGGATCTTTATCAATGATCTGGACAAGGAAATGGAGGGACCTGTGGCAAGTTTGCAGATGACACCAAGCTGGGTGGAAGTGTTGATCTATTTGAGGGTAGGAGGATCTGCAGAGGAACCTGGCCAGGCTAGGTCAATGGGCCAAGATTGGTGGGATGAAGGTCAAGAAGGCCAAGTGTCAAGTCCTGCACTTGGGTCATGACAACCCCATGAAGACTCCAGGCTTGGGGCAGAGTGGCTGGAAAGCTGCAGAGCAGAAAAGGAGCTGGAGGTGCTGGTCAACAGCTGTTGAAGATGAGCCAGATGGTATGGTGCAAAGGGATGACACCTGGAAAAGGAAGGTCACTGGCTGGATTCAGCAGAAGAAGAAGATAAATGGTCCAGAAGGAAACATCTGTGGCCAGAGAGAGCTCCTCACCAGAGCCTGAAGCTGGCAGCAAGGCTTAGAGAAAGAGAAATTACAGTACTGGAGAAGTGCCCCATGGACAATGTGTGAGGACATCTCTCAGGGCTGGGCTGATGTGCATGAGTTGTGTCTCAGGGGAGACCTCACTCTGCAGCTCCCTGAGAGGAGGCTGGAGCCAGCTGGGGGCTGGGCTCTTCTCCTAAGTAACTAGTGACAGGATGAGAGGAAACAGCCTCAAGTGGTGCCAGAGGAGATTCAGGTTGGACATGAGGAACAATTTCTTTCCCAAAAGGGTTGTGAAGCCCTGGCCCAGGCTGCCCAGGGCAGTGGTGGAGTCATCATCCCTGGAGGGGTTTCCGAGCCCTGGAGCTGTGGTGCTGAGGCCATGGGTTAGTGGCATGGAGGTGTGGGAACAGGTCAGCAGCAGGAATGTCAAAGCATCATGGAAATCAGGGTAAAGCAGCTGCCAGTTTTGCTTTGCCTGGTCACCAAGGAGGTCAGCTTGAGCTGGCAAGGTCACCCTCAACAAATCCCCACTAGCTGTCCTCCTCTCCATCTCCCCATCCAGATGCTAACAACCCCCTTGACAATTTGCTGTGTTTTGGGGCTGTTTAGCCAAGCTGGAACACATTCCCAAAGTTTTACTCATCCTCACCCTGTTGTTTTCAGCAATCCTTGACCTCACAAGCCCCTGCTGATAACCCCTAACAATTTGGCTGGAACACCACCTCCCTTAGGCCCAGCTATGGAGGTTGGCCAGAGAGGTGGGGGATGACCCATCCCTGGAACCACTCCAGCTCAGGTTGCTTGGGGCTGTGAGCAACCTGCTCTAGTTGCAGATGTCCCTGCTGAGTGCAGGGGGGTTGGACTAGACCTTGGAAGGTCCCTTCCCACCCAAACCATTCTGTGATATCATGATTTGCAGAAATCAAGCTGTTTCCATCTCTGCTCCAGCTCCTCCTCCCTAGCCATATCTCTCTCTGCTGCCAGCAGTTGCCTGACTGAAACCTAAGGTGGTTTTTTTACTTTTACTACTAAACCCCCAGTATTTTAGTAAATTCTCTCTGAAACAAGCACTAACCCAGCCCCAGCCCCTCTGCTTGCTGCCATTCCAGCCATAGATGTCCCTCCCTGCTGAGAAGACCCACCTGGTTTTCCTCTCCTTGTTCACTGACTCCCACTCTGATGCCTCCTCACCACTGTCCATCTGTCTGTCCTCCCTCTCCCTGTGGCCAGAGCCCCCTCCCAGCCCTGTTCTCACACACTCAGCAGTAGAGTTTGGACTGATTTATACTTTCTGTGCGTGTTCCCCCTTGGGTTTGAGATGACCAAGCTGATCTCATGCCATTCTTTCTATCTCACTTCTGCACAGGGCTGGTCTGCAGATGTGCCAGTGCTCAGCCTCCAGCCAGGAACCAGCAGCTCCCTGCATCTCTTCCCCCATCTCTTGTTTTCTGAGGGATATAAACCCAATTCTTTTCCAAGCTTCTTTTCTGGAAGTTCCCAGCCTTTCCTCTCCAAACCCACACATCTTTGTGGTTACCTGTTCCCCAAGCTGCTTTCCACCTTTGTTTTGTTTTTAGCAGTTAAAACAATCATGGAAAACCTGGAGAAGTCATGAAGAGTTGTCACAAGGCATTAAAAAAACCCTCCTGGGCACCTAAGTGTTGTGTTCACCTTCCAGGTGGTGCCAACCGAGTAAGGTCTACCTGCTAAGCCCTGGGCTTCATGAGGGCCAACAAGGTTAAGTGTCAGGTCCTGCTCTTGGATCACAACAGCCCTATGAACACTCCAGGATTGGGGCAGAGTGACTGGAAAGTGCCCAGTGGAAAAGGACCTGGAGATGCTGCTTGGCAGTGGCTGAAGATGAGGCAGCAGAGTGCCCAGGTGGCCAAGAAGCCAACAGCATCCTGGGCAGCAGCACTAGGGCAGGGATTGTCCTCCTGGGCTGGGCACTGGGGAGGCCACACCTGGAATCCAGGGATCAGTTTTGGGCTCCTCACTCCAAGAAGGACACTGAGGTGCTGGAGTGTGTCCAGAATAGGGCAAGGAAGGTGGAGAAGGGTCTAGAGCACAAGTGTTGTAAGGGGCAGCTGAGCGAACTGGGCTTGGTTAGCCTGGAGGAGGCTCAGGGGAGACCTTCTCACTCTCTGCAGCTCCCTGAGAGGAGGCTGGAGCCAGGTGAGGATTGGGCTTTTCTTCCAAGAAACAAGCAATAGGACAAGAGGAAACAGCCTCAGGTTGTGCCAGGAGAGGCTTAGATTGGACATGAAGAACAATTTCTTCCCTGACAGAGTGGTTAGGCATTGGCCCAGGCTGCCCAGGGCAGTGGTGGAGTCACCATCCCTGGAGGGGTTGAAAAAAGCATCTAGACATGTCACTGTGTGCCGTGATGCAGTGGTGCCTGGCAGTGCTGAGTTCATGCTTAGACTCCGTGATCTTAAAAGTCTTTTTCCCACCTGAACCCTTCCATAATTCCACCATTCTCTGATCCCAGCTGCTCTCTCCCCAAGCAATCTGCTGCCCACAACCCCATTTCCTCTCACTCTTTCCCCAAACTGACCCAGCTGAGGAACTCCCAGCGTTTTTGGGGGGGTTGGGAGGAGCCACCCTCCTCTCCCCACCCCGGGGCGGGGGCGGAGCCACCCGCACCACGACCACGCCCCCTCCCGCGCTGCCCACGCCCACCCGGCAGCCCACGCCCACTGGCGGGGCGCTGGGGCCGGCCCCGGCCGAGCAGCCCAGCGGCGGCTCGGCACCGCTCGGCTCGACTCGGCACCGTTCGGCTCGACTCAACGCGGCACCGCTCGGCTCGCCCCGGCCCAGTATGGAGCAGTAGCTCCTGGGCGCTCGCCGCTCCCTACCTCGGGCCATGGGTGCGGAGCGCAGAGGGGAGGCAGCGGCGGCGGCAGCGCCCCGCGGTGCCTGCTCCTGCGGCGGCAACAGCGGCGGGAGCTGGCGGTTCTTCTTCGGTTTCTTCGCCCTGTCGCTGGCTCTTCACGTCCTGACATTGGGCTGTTACCTGGAGCTCCGCTCCGAGCTCCGCCGCGACCGGGGCCCGCCGCTACCCGCCTCACCCCCGCGACGGGACGGGACGGCAGCAGCCCTCGGCTCACCGGCTACTGGCCGCCCGCAGCGGCTCGCCGAGGCCGCGGACCGGCGCCAGCAGGTGGGTGGCTACCGGAGGTGTTATAGGGGGCTTGGGGGTCCCGCCAGGCCGCACTTGTCGCGGAGCTCCACCTCCCTCCCTCCCTCCGCTTCTGGAAAAAAACCACCATAATTTGCATTTATTGAGGGGGAAAGAGGAAAAAAAAGGAGGGAACATCCCCAAAGTGGCGCTGGCCGGGGTTGGTGTTGGAGAAAAGTTGCTTTTCCCAGCTGGGAAACGTGAGGGGCAGCCGGTACCCCTGGGGAGATGCCCCCAGGGCCTCCTGCGCTCCACCTGCTGCTGCTGCTGCATATCGCGATAGCCCCGAGGTATCAGCCCGGTCCCGACAGCCGAGGAGCTGCTGCTGCGCGGAGGGAGCCCTGCACCGCCTGGCTTTAAATCCCACCTTGGTGGGCGGTGGGAAGCCTCATCCCTTCGCTCCCTGCACTCGCCTTTCCCCTTCAGGGGTGCTTGGGTTATTCGGGGTGTTTTTTTCCCTCCCTCCCCTTGCCCCGAGGTGCAGCAGCCTTTTGGGTTGCCCACCCCAGTTAACACCTCCCGAGCTTGACCTGGTGCGAGCCCAGGTTGGTTTCTTCCCCCGGTTGTCCTCGGTGGTGTGGCCAGCCCCGGGGAGAGATGGTGAGATGGTCCCGAGAGCCTCTGGGGGAGCAGGAGCGCTGCTGGGGCCTCCGCTCCCAAACTTAGCTCATTTTTTCCAGGCACGAAACCTCGCTCGCTCGCAGGATAAGCTGAAGGAAGGAGTTTCCTTCCCTCGGTGCCTCACAAGGGGATGGCCCGCTCCCCAAAAGTGGCTTTGCTGGAGGGACACATCCCCACCCGGGCAGTCACTGTTTTGCTGCTTATCAATACGGGGACAAAAATAGCTTTGATAAAGCTGCGAGTTTGGAAACTCTTCCTCCCACTTGGCAGCGGTTGGGCTCGCCGGCCTCAGCTGCTCCCGGGAAAGCCAGGCTTGTGCCTTCCAGGGAGGGATTTGCAGCTTCCGACAATAAAACCCGAGGGAGTGCTTGAACCAGAGAGAACCCAGGCTGTCCGGTCACCCCTTTGAGTTCCCCCCCCCTTCCCCCTTCCGTCCTTAAGCGATGTTCATGTAGAGTGAGTCGGAGCAGCTCGATGTCGTGCTGGAATTCTTAGGTTGCCTTGTAATAATAGCATGTGGCTGAAGTTCCTTTCGTGTTATCGTGCTGGATCTGTTTAGTCTTTAGAGCTCTTCTTTCCAGCGCCTGTATAATGAAATACCAGGGTACATAGTTGAGGCATTCATAAATTACAGCGTTAGATAGTTTGTCTCTGGATGTGGACGGGGATCCAAGCGTCGCTCGCTGCAGCTGACATACTCCAGATAAGGTAACACTAATTATTGCTTTATTTAACATCTGGCCTCTCGGGGAATAAGGTGAAAAATTCTTTCAGACATATTGAAGCAGTTGGTTGTGAGAGAAGGTTTCTCTGGAGTGAAGGCACGTGAAAGCCCTGGGATTGTTCCCCACCCCCTTTGCCCTGCAGCCGAGGTGCAGAAGCCTTTTGGGTTATCCTCTGCCAGCAGCTCTGGTTCTCTGCAAGAACAGGGTGGTTTCTGCCTCTGGTTTTCCTTGATGGTGTGTGGAGTCCCCGGGAGCTTGCAAACCTGTGTCAAGGTGTAATTAATGTCATGTGTAGTAGTGCTGCTCTCCTGCTCCTCGCTGACTTCTCTGCCTTACCGTTCCTTGGAGTCTGTGTGCAGCTAACGCCAGGCACCTTCTGTGCCTTAGGGGGCTGTGACTGTGTCCCTGCTGTGATTGAAGCGGTGAAATGAGGAGTTTGCAAACAGCCTTCCTTTAAAAATGGTATAAATTTGGGGCTTTGGAGGAGGTTCTCAGCTGCTTTCCAACCTGTAGCAGCCAAGCTACGTTGCTGGGGAACCCAAACTGGGATCCCACATGCCTGTGTCAGGATATTAAGTTGAAGTTACTTAATTATTGTTACTTAGAGAGATGTGATCAAGGACATCCTTCTCCCAGGAGGGAGTGGCCAGAATTGGGGTGCCTTGGAGGGGGTGCCCAGCATCCCAATACATCTGATGCTGTGAACCCTCGAAACGGTCCTTTCAGTGTGCAAAGTGTTTTCAGTAGAGGCTGAGTGGTTGCTGGAGGTATTGTGATTGTCCAAGCTGCTTTAAACCCCAAAAGCACTCTCCCCTCCCTGAGCCTTTTCCATTTATTTTTATTCTCCTTTTTTTTTCCTCCCTTCCTGACCTGAGGCAGGAGGGAGTGGAGCAGGGGGGAAGGACGGGGAGCGATGGTCAGCGCTGAGGTTTTGGCAGGCAGTCTGGCCTGGCTGCCTGCCACAAATGACCTCATGACAGGAGTGAGATTTGGCAGCTCGATAACACCCTGCTTCCCTATCTTCCAGGGCAGTCGAATGTGTAACTCATTTGGGATACAAGGGCAATTTTTCATGGCAGAGGTTGAGGCATTGTAGTTCACATCTTTGTCCCAGAAGTCGAGGGCAGTTGCATCACTGGCTTGGCTCCCAGATGAAAAAGTTGCTCGATGTCCCTTGAACTCCTTGACCCTTCGATTGCTGCCCCTCAGAGGTGCCACAAGGGATCTGGGAGGTGGTGGTGGGATCTTCAGCCTCCATGGGTCTTCTGAAACCCAAACAATCCTTTCAGGTGGATGTGCTGTGGAACACAGAAGGGGTTCTTTGGGTGTGTTTGTTAGTGGTCGCTTTGTTAATCTGAGAATCAAAGACCTTTAAGATCATCGAGTCCAGCTGTGGACCCAACACCCCCATGCCACTAAACCATGGCCCTAAGGACCACATCTAGATGTTTTTTGAACCCCTCCAGGGATGGTGACTCCACCACTGCCCTGGGCAGCTTGGGCCAATGCCTAACCACTCTTCCAGGGAAGAAATTCTTCCTGATATCCAACCTGAACCTCCCCTGGCTCAAAGTGGTTCTGCTCTCAGGGAACAGGCAGCAGGCTGCTACCTCCCCCTCACAAAAATATCCTACCCCTAAACTAGATGATTTCTTGTCAGAAAATATCATCCCTGCAGTATTTGAGCTCCATTTCTGTGCTTTTTTCACCCAGCAAGTCCCTGTTGTGCCACATTTCTGCTAAAACTTGTTGTTTTTCGCAAGCGCCGGGCGAAGCTCATGCCCTTGTGAGCGTCCCGAGACGGGCTGAGGAGCTGCCAAGCTTTGCCTCTTGGACTCAGATCAAGTATCCATCAGATCTGTCAGATCCAACTCCTTGTGGAGGTGTTTTGAGCCTGGCTGGAGGCAGCTGCTGCCGAGTCATCCCCAAAAAAGTGCTGAGCAGGGGTTGGGTTCCCAGTGGTTCGATTCCCCACCTCCAGAGGTGCCTCTCCATCCATCTCCACCTCTCGCTGCTTTCATGAGGGATGTAACCACTTTGGAGCAGCCTTACATCAACATTCCCAATTATATATCCTTGCTCTCCTGCCAGTCTTTGTAACCTCTCTAATTGTTCATTTAGTTATTTTCCTTCTCTTTCCTATCTGGAAGAATCACAGAGTGGTTAAGGTTTGAAGGGACCACCAGAGGTCATCTAGTCCAGCCTCCTGTAGCAGGTTCCCCTTGAGCAGATTACTCAGGATCACCTCCAGCTGCCTTGGGAATCTCTCCCCAGAAGGAGACTCCACAACCTCTCTGGGCAGCCTGGGCCAGGGCTCCAACACCCTCACAGCTTCCTGCTCCTGCCTTGGTCACCTTCCTAAATCACCTTCTAGAGATTTCTGATGCTGTTCAGGCCTGTTTGGTTCTGCACTGAGCAGGAGAGATGGACACTGTGTCATATGTGGGGGGATGTCACTGCTCCTGCAAGAGACTCCTGCTTGGGAGCATCCTTATGGCAAGGGGGAAGGAAAATCAGCAAGAACATAATTAGCTGCAGCTCTGAGGACAGGTTGGCTGTGGATGCCTCTGCCCAGGCACAACCTCCCAAGTGCTGGGGATGCTAGTGAGAGTAGTGAAGAGTTGAGAAAGGATAATGTCCCATCTAGGAGAGAAGCAGCAGTTGCACAAGGTGGGATGTATTGTCTCCAAGGTTGTGTCAGCATCAGGTGAGCTGTCTCCCGGTGGGGAGTGTGCAGGCAGGAGGAGCATAGAGTGAGCTCGGTGATGCCCAGGGTGGGAGAGCAGGACAAGCTTCATCTTGCTGGTATCTTACTGGAAAGAGGAAAACTGGGAATAAGGAAGGATTGAGAGATGAGAATGGGGTCAGCCTGGCATCCTGCCTGCCCTGGGAGGGGTGGATGCTGAGGGCAGAGGCAGCGGTGCCTGTCACAGAGAGTGAATTCATTCGGCGAGCGGCCACGCGTGCGGCCAAGCAGAGGACCTGTGGCTTCAGCTGCTGACCCAAGGAGGGTGGACAGTGATGATCTGCACATAGTGCTTGCTTCCTTCCTCTCCAGGCTCTTCCCAGCTCTGTCCCATCTTCCTCTTCCGGAGTGGAGCTTGCTTTGCTCTCTGTTCCTTCCGTAAATACTGCAGCTTTGTGCAGGGACCCTGGGAGGCTTTATCAGCCCTTCCTGAATTCCCTGGGGGAGAAGATAGTTGTTGCCAAAGCTAGTGTCTGACTGAGAGGTGACCAAAGCTCCAGGGTTTGTCCACAGTCTTCAGCTAGCCAACACTCCAACCCCTGGGTTTTGAGCCCAGTTGGTGGCGTTCCAGAGTGCTCTTTCCCTTCACCTCCATGGCCACGGTGCTTTATCAAACCGATATTGTTCTAACCTTTTAACATTGTTGTTCTTACCACACAATACTATAAATCTTCTCTCTTCTCCCATACACATGTAGTATCTTGTAATGCTAATTAAACTGCTCACTACCCTCCTTTTGCTCTCCTGCTAATCCAATCTCTTTTCCTTGACTGGAAGCCAAAAGCCTGAGAGCTGGAGAGCGTGCGAAGCTCCCATTCCAGCCTCCTTCTATGTTAATGACTTGGGATTTTAATGTCTTTCAACGCTTTTCAGGGGGTGTTATTTTTAGAGGTGTCTGGCTGGGGAAGGTAAGAGGCTGTGAGGGGGTTTTGTGGGCATAAAAGCAGTGAGTAAACTCAGTGCAGTGAGTAAGGAGCTGAGTGAGTCTCTGCAGAGGTGGAATCTGTCAGGGTTCATTGTGCAAAATCCCAGGGAGGTTTGGGTGCAATTAGAGGTAAAAATGTCTTTCTAGGAGAGGCAGATAAAGCTGTTGCCCAGGCTGGGAGGTGGGGCAGTTGGAAGTGCTCTCTGGTTCAGCTGGTGGGGCTGTACAGGGGTTGGGGTCTGCTGAAGGTGCTTGATGCCAGTTGGGCCTGAGTGCTGTGATAACTGACATAATTCCTCACAGATGGGTGGATATTAAAAGGAGCTCTTTCCATAAGCCCAAATAAAATTCTGTTGTAAGTGCAAAGTACTAAATATGCAAGATTGCATTGATGGAATGCCAGGGCTGTAATCTGTTCCAAATGGCAGTGCCAGCAGCCAGGTCCCTGCTGCAGCTGCACCTCGGCGTTCTCTGGCTGCTCTGGGGATCTCAGGAGAGCCTAGGAAATGGTTCTGCAGCAGGAGGAGCAGCCCAGGGGCTTGAGATGATCCAGAAATCTGCCAGCAATTTTGCTCTGGGTGCTGTGCCTCCTGCCTGTGCATCCAGGCAGAGCTGGATCCTTCCTCCAGCTCTTGGTGTTTGGTCACATCTGTTCAGGAGACCTGAGTGGATTGAGGAAGGTGTGGGTTGGCAGTGGTGGGCATCTCACTGCATGGCTTTGCAGCAGTGAATGTTGGGTGATGTGTCCAGAGAAGGGCAAGGAAGGTGGGGATGGGTCTAGAGCACAAGTGTTGTAAGGAGCAGCTGAGGGAACTGGGCTTGGTTAGCCTGGAGAAGAGGAGGCTCAGGGGAGACCTTCTCACACTCTGCAGCTCCCTGACAGGAGGTTGGAGCCAGATGGGGCTTGGGCTTTTCTCCTAAGTAACAAGTGGTAAGACAAGAGGAAAGAGCCTAAAGTTGCAGCAGGGGAGGTTTAAGTTGGACATGAGGAACAGTTTCTTCCCTGAAACAGTTGTTAGGCATTGGCCCAGGCTGCCCAGGGCAGTGGTGGAGTCACCATCCCTGAAGGGGTTCCCAAGCCCTGGAGATGTGGAGCTGAGGCCATGGTGCAGTGGTGACCTGGCAGTGCTGAGTTCACAGCTGGGACTCCATGATCTTAGAGGTCTCCTCCAACCCGAGTGATCCTGTGTCTATGATCCTGTGTGCTGTGGCAAGGTGCTGCCTGGGGTTGTGCTCAGGGCACCTTGCTGTGTTGTGTGGCTTTGCAGCAGCAGGGCTTCGGTGCAGGGCACTGGCTGGGAGCTGCTGGCTCTGGTTTGACCTAGGCATGGGTTAAATTTGGGCTAGCACAGAGCTGCCAGGCAGCTACAGATGTGGCAAACTATGGCTTTGGGAGATGCTTCCTTGTCTCTGCTGTTTTTAGCTCCTTTACAACAGACACAATGTCCCAGTGGCAGCCCCTTGGTGACAAAGGAGGGTTAAATACCCCATCCCCGGGGCAGTGTCCCAGCACTGTCCCCTCCTGTGCAGCCTTTGTCTGGCTCCTTTAATCCCTCTTTGCAATTCACTTCACCTCTGTGTTTTAGATCTCTCTTGAGACACATGACAAGGGGGAAGATAGTGAGAAAGTTTCTTAAGCCAGCAGTTGAAGTCAGATCCTCCTCAGAGCAGGTAACAGCTCAATAATCATAGGTTATGTATGGGTGAAAGAGCTGGGGAGCTGCTGTGCTGGAGTCTCCACCGTGGTCAAGGCTGTGAGGGCTCCAGCTTCGTGCTGGAAGCAGCACTGCTGCTCCTTGCCCTCTGCTGGGATGTTTGAAGGCTCTTCTCTTTGCACCAGGATCATTCAGCTAGGTGCTGCTGCTCCTGCACCCTGCTCCCTAGAGAAACCTCATCATACTTCTTAACCAGCTTTCCTCTGTTCTTGTTCCCTCTCCATTTTCCAGGTCTTATTTCAACTGATTTTAAGGTTGCCATTTCTCTGGGGAGAGCATTTCCTCCACCCTCAGCCCAGTGCTGCTGCACTGCTCCCAGCTGAGGAGCAGGAGGTAGCTGAGATAGCAAGAGATAGCAAAAGATCTTCTGTCCATAGCAAGAGGTCTTCTGTGCTTGCAAGAGAAGAAAAGATGAGGCCAGTGCTCCTGGAGCACAAAATGGGTATCTCAGGTGTGTTGGTTGTAGCTGCTCATCTGCACCCACTCCTGCTCCCTCCTGGGCAGCCCTGGGGAGGTGGGAGCAGCTTAGGAGACAAGATGACATCCTATGTCTGGGTACACAGCAGATTCCTTTAGTGGAGAGAAGACATAAATGCAGCATCTTTTGTCTAGCAGAAAAAAACCCCAATCAAACCCCAATATCTGTGTTTTATTCCTTTTTTTCCCCACCCCTGGGGCTGCAGTGGATGCTCCTGTTTCCCAGGGAAGTGTGGGGAGGTGCTGATGGCCTGAGCAGATGTCATGTGTGAGCTTTCCAGGCTTCTCCATGGGCTGGGCTGGGTGAAATTCATCCAGGAAATCATTCTGGAGCAATGATTTCCTTCAGCCTGGCAAATAAGTGACTGAGCTGCTGCCAACCTTAACCAGCATTTTTTGTTGTTGTTGGTTAGTTTTCCCAGGGGATAGGGAAATAGGATAGATGATGTAAAGCTGGTGGCTGGAACTGCTGCTGACCTGCTGGGACCCTGAGAGGACTAAGCAGTTTAGCCTCAGAAATGAGATTCTTCTTCTCCAGGCTAACCAAGCCCAGTTCCCTCAGCTGCTCCTCACAACACTTGTGCTCCAGACCCTTCCCCACCTTCCTTGCCCTTCTCTGGCCAGACTCCAGCACCTCAGTGTCCTTCTTGGAGTGAGGAGCCCAAAACTGAGCCCAGGATTGGAGCTGTGGCCTCCCCAGCACTGACTGCACTGGCCTGTGGGGCATGGAGGTTCCTGTGCTGCAGGAGCTAGGAGGGATGTGACCTTTCTGCCTGGGAAGCACCTGTCCTTCTCATGCTTTCCCATAAACCATACCCTTTGGTGGAAAAATCAGATCAGAAGAGGAGTCCCTGGACCTGCAGCTGAGGAGGTGTGTCTAGAGAGGGAGATGCAGACCCCTAAAGAGGAGAGTTGGGTTTTAACTGCAGCTGTGACTATCTTTCTAGGGATAATAAAGGAAATGAGCAGGTTGGCTGCCTCTGAGCTATGGATGGGCTTGTTGGTGCTTGCTGGTTTTGCTGGTTAACTCTTGCTGGGCAGCTGGAGACCCTGGCTGAGGGGATCTTGGGGTGAGAGGAAGCCCAGCTCATGTCTTTGCAGTAGGTTGAGGGAGATTCTCTTTTGAAGGTTGAAGGGCTTTTCTGTGTGCTGGGAAGTGTGAAGGTTAAAGGTGTTGTCATTTCTGAAGGGTTATTGTGCCTTCTCTTTAGCAGCATCTTTATTGCTCACTTGGGAGTTTTTATCTCTGTTATTCTGTTGTTGGGAGAGGAGTTGTTTTGACTCAGAATATGGAAAATGCACAGAATGAGAATCACAGCATGGTTTGGTTTGGAAGGGACCTGTCAAGGTCATCTGGTCCAACCTGCAGAGAGCAGGGACATCTCCACCTAGAGCAGGTTGCTCACAGCCCCAAACAACCTGAGCTGGAATGGTCCCAGGGCTGGGACATCTCCCACCTCTCTGGGCAGCCTGGGCCAGGCTCTCACCACCCTCAGTGGAAAACATTGCTTCCTTCTCTCTAGTCTCAATCTCCTCTTTCAGTCTCAAACCATCAGCCCTTGGCCTGTCCCAACGGCTCCTGCTAAAAAGTCTGTCTCCATCTTTCTTCTAAGCCCCTTTACACTGCAGTCAGGTCTCCCTGGAGCCTTCTCTTCTCCAAGCTGAACAGCCCTAACTCTCTCAGCCTGTCCTCACACCAGAGATCAATGAGAACGACCAACCCTTTTGCTCCCAGGGTGGATTTTCCCTTGGCAGATGGAGAGATCCTCTGTGCTCAGGACTCATCTAGAACCAGTAGGGCTGGAGAAGACCTCTAAGGCCATCAAGATCCACTCCATCCCTAGGGATCCTGTAAGGAACCAAGCTCTGCAGAGCTCTGGGTCTGTCCCACGTGCTGCTGCAGGGATTCTTCCCCCCCCCCCCGCCCCGCCCGGCATCAGCCCTGGCTCCCGAGGTCCCAGCTGGTCCCGAGGTCCCGTGCCGGGGCGCAGCAGCCGGTGCAGCTCCAGGGGTGGAAGCAGCACGCTCCTCATAAAAGCAAGGCTCCAACTTCAAACGCCTGTGGACTGCACAGTTGCTGTTAGCACTCTGCTGGGCGGCTGCGAGCCTTGGACAATTTATAGGCTCCGCATCCAGCGCCTGCCTTAGTCGCTTCCATATGTGCTGTCTGCTTGGGCTGCAGGGCTGCAGGGCTGGGATCAGCTCGGGGATGGGGAGGTCTTCAAGTGTGAAGAGACAAAGTGTTGCTCCTGCAGGCTGGGCTCTGCAGAGCCAGGCGTCTGGCGCACGTTCCTCCCAACAGCCTGGCTTTGCCAAGGAAAATGACTCTAGATCCAGCAAAGAGCTCTCAGCTCTTTCACTCCTCCCCCTGCCGGGCTGCTCTTCTCTCCTGCTTGCCAGGATAACCAGGCTGTTGGGCAGTGCTCTGGGAGTTGGGGTGTCTCCTTTCCTTTGCTCAGTCTGCAGAGGAGAGGGCTCCCAGGAGACCTTCTGGTGGCCTTCCAGGATCTGAAGGGGGCTACAAGAAAGCTGGGGAGGGACAGTTTAGGAGGTCAGGTAGTGATAGAACCAGGGGAAATGGGTGTAAGCTAGAGGAGGGGAGATTTAGATAAGACAGCAGGAGGAAGTTCTTCCCTGTTAGGGTGGGGAGACACTGGAACAGGTTGCCCAGAGAGGCTGTGGAAGCCTCATCCATCCCTGGAAGCTTTGAAGGCCAGGCTGGCTGGGGCTGTGGGCAACCTGCTGTAGTGGGAGGTGTCCCTGGCAGGCAGGGGAGTTGGAACTGGATGATCTTTCAGGTCCCTTCCAACTCTGACAGTTCTATGTTTCTATGATGAAAGCCCTGTCCCCTTCACTGGCAGCACCTTCCAGCCAGCAGCAGCCTGCAGGAGGGCTCCTGGGTCCCTCTGCAAACCCAGTGTGGAGGTGAGGGCTGGTGGTCATGTCTGGCTGAGAATAACTTGAGTAGTTGTCCTCTGGTACCTAGATATCAAACCAAAGTATTCCCAGGGGGATTTTGGCTGAGGTATTTACTGCATGTTCCTGTTTATTAATGACTTTTGGGCTTCTGAGCACAGTTGCATGGGAGTGGCTGCAGTTGGGCTCAGAAGAAGACTTCTAGAGACTCTGCCTGTGGACCACGAGCTTCTCTGCTGTTGGTCTCTCCTGACTCCAAACCATTTCTTCTTCCTATGCCTGAAGGTGCTGGAAAACCAATTTTGTAAGTGATAATTCAATCATAGATTCCTAGGTTGGAAGAGGCCTCCAGGATCATCTGGTGTCCAACCTAAGCATGGTCTGGAGAAGGTGGCCCAGCACCTGTCCAGCTGATTCTTAGAAGTACCCAGGGTTGAGGACTCCAGCACTGCCCTGGGGAGGTTATTCCAATGTCTGATTGTTCTCTTTGTGAAACATTTTCCACTTGATATTCTGATAATGGTGGTTGCTGGAGGTGGTTGGGGCAGGTAAGCATTCAGTCAGGTCCCAGGGAAGGTCCTGGGTGGCTTCAGGCTGCTTGTCTGGATCAGGCAATGAAGCAGTTAAATACTCCTGCTGCTGGTGTACAGGAGCAACACTAGGTGTCTTCCAAGGGGGAATCCAGCTTCCCTCTCTGCAGCCTGGCAAATAGCAAACATTTTTATGCTGTGAGCAGAAGTCAGCCCCCATGGCAACTGACAGGCAAGGTTCTCCCTGGCATCTTCACCTAGAGATGTTGGGGTCCTCAAATACCTGTTCTCCAACAGCCCAAAGCCCCAGAACAACAGCAACACAAACCCACTGCAGGGCTTGGGAGCAGATGCAGCCTCAAGATAACAAGGGAGTCTTTTTTTTTTGGCTGTTTGCTTGCCTCCTTGGCATTGAGTGGGGCATTAGAGGGAGCCCAAGTAGAGTTAGATGGTTCAAGTTTTGCAAGCACTGGAGTGGGGAAGGTTTGAGTTGGGTTTGTTAATGGGGGTCCCTGGGGCTGGTGGAGGCAGGCACAGCAGTGATTTAGAAACAACAGAGAGGGAACCTTTGTTTTGGGCAGTAAAAGGTTGAGTTTTGAGAGGGCAAGAGGGGAAGAGCTTGTGCAGCAGGACATGTGCTGAGGGTGCTGTAGAAATGACACCCAAAGAGCCAACCTCCATGGAATGGTTTGGGTTGGAAGAGACCTTTAAGATTGTGGAGTCCAACTGTTAGCCAGCACTGCCAGGTTACCACCACATGGCCCTCAGCACCACATCTCCAGGGCTTTTCAATCTCTCCAGGGATGGTGACTCCACCACTGCCCTGGGCAGCCTGGGCCAGGCCTTGGCAAGCCTTTTGGGGAAGAAATTGTTCCTCATGTCCAATTACAGCCATCCTCTCTGGGCTTTATGGCATCACCTTGGTGCTGGGGCTGGAATTGGCCTTAACCACTGGTGGGAGGAGGTGGAGCACCATGCCACGTGTTCCTCTGCCACCCTGTCTGTCCTGACCCTTGCCTTTGTTTGGAGAATGAAGCAAAACTGCATTTATAAGAAACATTGGCTGTTCTGCTGTGAAAAATGAATAATTCAGGTTATAAAGTGGTAATGTTAGTTCTGATCCAGCTGTTCCCCTTCCCTTCCATGGGAGTTTGCATGCTACAGGAGGACACTGACAGTGAAGTTGCTCCAGATGATGTCCAGGGTGATCTGTTAACGTTGGCATGTAGAATACTGAGTCAGAAAACAATGTCTGGGAGTGTGGACCTGGAGGGATGTTGTACAAAGGAGGACATAAGGAACATGACACTCCTGGCAGTGGGGCACTTTGGGTTTGGTTGGGGTTCCTTACATGCCTTTCTTCAGCTGGAGGGCAAATGAGACTGTTAGCCTTCAATGTGAGTAAGTGAGAAGTTGAGATGTGCCTCCTGGCTCCAAAACTGAGCTGCATTTGTTGCTCTTCCAGCATTCCTTCTTTCCTTGGTCTTTATTTTCAGCCTTGCTCCAAAATGGACCCGAATTGAATGTTCATGCTAGGCAAGAGTTTGGCAGTGAAGGGAAAACACAGATTGCTTGTGCTTCAGGGGAAGGGCTGACAAAAGAGCAAGTGAAGATGATGTGGGGTGAGCTGGACAAGCCCCATGCTTGGCTTTGTTGGTTGCCCTGTGGTTGGCTTCATCAGCTTGCCTGTGGGCTCTGGTGTCAGGCTGATGGGTGCTTCCAGTGTCACACCAGCAATAAAACCCAGGACAGCTTCTTGGCATTTTTATTCTGGCTTTTGGGGTTTAATTTTATTTTATTTAAGGCCAGTCTTCTGGGTTTGAAGATCTTGGGCTTTTGTAAGGCAATTTTCTGGTGGTTACCAGAGGTTTAGAGACAGAGGAGGTTGTCCATGTTGTGTCCTATGTGCCAGGCAGCTGCTGTTGAGGTGGCTTTTAGGTTGGTTGCTGGAGTTAAGCTTGGTGTACTAAGGGCTTCCACAACTTCAGATGAGTGATTTGGTTGAGGAGGTGATTCTCCTCCTCTGCTCTGCTCTCCTGAGACCCCACCTGGAGTACTGTGTCCTGTTCCAAGAGGGGTATGGGGGTGCTGGGGTGAGTCCATAGAAGGGCCTGGAGCACCTCTGCTACGAGGACAGGCTGAGAGAGTTGGGGTTGTTCAGGCTGGAGAAGAGAAGGCTCCCAGGAGATCTTCTGGTGGTCTTCCAGGATCTGAAGGGGGCTACAGGAAAGCTGGAGAGGGACTGTTTAGGAGGTCAGGTAGTGACAGGACTAGGGGGAATGGATGCAAACTAGAGGAGGGCAGATTTAGATTGGATATCAGGAGGAAGTTCTTCCCTGTGAGGGTGGGGAGACACTGGCACAGGTTGCCCACAGAGGCTGGGGAAGCCTCATCCATCCCTGGAAACTTTGAAGGCCAGGCTGGCTGGGGCTATGGGCAACCTGCTGTAGTGGGAGGTGTCCCTGGCAGGCAGGGGGGTTGGAACTGGATGATCTTTCAGGTCCCTTCCAACTCTGACAGTTCTGTGAGTCTGTGATTCAGGAGGAGCTGGTGTGGGAAGCTGTGTTGATGTAGGCTGACTGAAAACTAGTGAAGATGTGTTTGACAGGTTGAGATGCAGGGAGGATAAACACTGCTGAGTAGTGCTGAGTTTTAGCTTTAGGTACAAAGAATTGTGCTGCTCCTTTCAGAGCTCATGACTTGGGGGTTGGTTTGGGTCGACTTTGGGCTCTTCAGCCACAAAAAGGCTTTTCCAGCATGATCTGCTGGTGGTGGTGATCACAAGTGTCAAAGGGTAATGGCTTTAAAGTAAGAGAGTAGGTTTAGACTATGTATAAGGAAGCAAGGTTTTCCACTGAGGGTGGGGAGAGCCTGGCCCAGGCTGCCCAGAGAGGTGGGAGAAGTCCCTCCCAGCCCTGGAACCATCCCAGCTCAGGTTGTCTGGGGCTCTAGATCTTTTTTGGTTTGCCCTCAGGCCTCATCCACCCCCACCAAAAATGAGAGAATCACAGAATGTTTTCTGTTGGAAGGGACCTTTCAAGGTCACCCAGTCCAACCCCCCTGCACTCAGCAGGGACATCTCCAACTAGAGCAGGTTGCTCAGAGCTCCATGGTCCAACCTGACCTGGGATGGTTTCAGGGATGGGACCAAAACACCCAAGGTTTTCTTCCAAGTCTCAAGGTCACAGCCCTGCACCTGGGAGTAAAACAGGAGGGATGCTTATGGCTCCATATCCATCACCTCCAGGCCAGGAGGTCTCCCACATGCTATTGCTTTTGCTAGGGCTCACCATCCTGATGTCTGAGCTGCTCCATGGGAACTGAGCCATGAACACTGCTGGCCTCTGGGAACATGAATCAAGATTGTTTAATATATATATATATTTTAATAGCTCTTTATGTCAGCAGTGGCTGAGGTTAGCCAAGGTGACAGGAGGAAGATGCTGGAGGTGAAGCAGGGAGCTGAGGCAGGCTTTCCAGGAGGAGAATGCCCTCTGAAGAGCATGTCTTTGTGCCCACAGCCATTAAGCTTCATAATCTTGCTTGTCTGTATCGACTTAGGAATGAAAGCTTGCAGTAATTTGGAGCAGCATTTGACTTGTGAGTGGTGGTGATGATGCTGAGCTTGTCTTTTAATGCTGAGCTGAGAGTCTTTGAGGTTTGGATTCAAAAAAAACTTCAATGAAACCACAAAAAAGGCACTGGGAGCAGAACTGAGCAGGTGGAACAAATTTGTTAAATCTGTTGTTGGGAAAACAGCAACTTGCTTTTAAGAAATAAATCAATCTGCAGCTCAGTGTTTCATAATGAGGAGTGGGATAGGAAAGGCTAAAAATACCCACAAATGAGAGCTAGGGCTGGGGAGGAACAGATCCAAAGGAGAACAAGACTATTGCCCATTGTGGTGACAATAAGGACTTTGAAAGTTCATTGAGATCCTCGCTGCGCTGCAGATGGGGCTGGAGGAGCCAACATATTTCCCTTGGCCAAGGCCAGTTGTGATTTGCATAATAACTTATTATATGTATTGCCAGTAGCTCCCAGAGCCCCTGCTCGGGTTGGGAAACCACGATGAGTTCATGCTCTGCCTGGTGAGACAATACGCTCGCTGGAGAATGGGGAGGGAGGTGTCTCCAGCAGCTAAGGCAAGTGATTGTGTGCTGGAAATGGCAGGAAAAAGCAGCTTTTAACCCTGCTTTGGGCTGGGGGAGACCTTTGGCTATCTCCCTTCTTCTGCCCTGCTTTGGGCTGGAAGGGACCTTTGGCTATCTCCCCTCTTCTGCCCTGCTTTGGGCTGGGGGAGACCTTTGGGTGTCTCCCCTCTTCTGCCCTGCTTTGGGCTGGAAGGGACCTTTGGGTATCTCCCCTCTTCTGCCCTGCTTTGGGCTGGGGGAGACCTTTGGCTCTCTCCCCTCTTCTGCCCTGCTTTGGGCTGGGGGAGACCTTTGGCTATCTCCCTTCTTCTCCCCAAATGCCCTTTCAAGGGTCTTTGTCCTTCAGGCCTTTGTCCCCCTCCACCCCCTAGCCTGTGGCAGGAGCTGTAGCAACTTATTTTAATGAAGTAAAGGAGCTTTTCCTGGTGGAAGGCATCTCTGTGGGCACCTGGCTTGCCCAGAGATGGGTCTCACTGCTGCATTCTGTGTCCTGCAGCTCTTCTTAAGTTCTCCTTGCTCCTTTGGGTGGCAGAGTTAATTCTGCATCTATTTTTTCTTGGGAAGCTATTCCATAGCCTCATCCCTCTCAGCAGGGGCTTCCTAGCATTATTCCAGAGTTCTCCTTGCTCAGCTGAGCCCAGGGGCTGTCACCCCCAGCTCAGCATGTCTTGGGCATTGCCTTGGTTTCGTGATCCCTCATATCTTTCTTTGCTCTTTGATATTTGCCGAGAGCTTCTCTGCACAGGAGGTTTCTCTCCAGGGCTGTGTTGGAATAGCTGCTCTGGAATAACTGAATCCACATGGGCAGCTGTTGCTCAGAGGGGAGTAGGTAAGTGCATCCATAAAGCTTTGGGCTTGTCCTGGAGGGAGTGTGGGGCAGCTGGTGCAGGGTGATGGCCCAGCTCTGGAGCTCAGAGCGTGCTGAGGAGCAATCCGTACGGCACTTCAAATGAGGCACAAACACCCCCAGTTCCAAATGCTGGCTGGTGAGGAGAATCAAAGGGTTCTGGAGTTGTAAATGAGCCAGGCTGTTTGTCCCAGGGTTGGAAGAGACCTTGAAGATCATTGAGGCTAAGTGTTAACCCAGCACTGCCAGGTCATCACTAAACTGTGTCCCTCAGCACCACATCTCCAGGGCTTCTCAGCCACTCCAGGGACAGTGACTCCACCACTGCCCTGGGTGCAGCTGGATATTGCCATGTTCTGAGACAGTGATGATTGTTCAGAGACCCTTGCATGTGCCATCAGCTGATCTGGAGGGACAGTGGCATCATCTGTGGTGGCACTCCTTTCACACCATGGCTTCTTGGGTCTGGGGTCAGAGAAGGTTTAGCTGAAACTTAGTTTTGGTGTGAGCATGGCAGGTGGCAACAGGAATTGGGTAGCAAATGCTGCTGTCACAAAACCACAGCATGGTGGAGGTTGGAAGGGACCTCTGAAGATCATCTAGTCCAACCCCCCTGCTTAAAGCACATTCTGCAGCAGGTTGAGGTGCCCTCAGGATGCTGGAGACCCATCACAGAGCCATCACTGCCTGCACACTTGCAGTGCTCAACAGTGTTTGGCCAGGTGCCCTGACCCAGGCTATCCAGAGAGATCGGAGATGTCCCAGCCCTGAAACCGTTCCAGGGCAGGTTGGGTTGAGGCTCTGAGCAACCTGATGTCACAGCTGACTGCAGGAGGGTTGGACTAGGTGACCTTTAAAGATCATCTTCCAGCCCAAACCCTTCTCTGAAGCAGCCAGGGCTGCCGTTTCGCTCTGCCCTCCAAGGCCGGGAGCCCCAGGGCTGCTGTTGGCCGTCTGGGATTCCCTGAGCGCATTGCGACACGGCTCTGCCCCCGAGACCTCATCTCCAACTTAAAGGGTTTCTTCTCAAATCTCTGAGCTTTGGAAAGCCAACTTGTAACCATCATCAAGCCCATTATTAATGTGCTGGGCTCGGGAAGGATCTGTGGCTCTCAGAAACTCCTCCTGGTGCTTTAATGAGGAGTCGGGGCTCTGCTTTCGGGGCTCGTGTGGCAATTGTGCTGCCTCCTCCTGCTGCTGCTGGAAGCCCTGCTCGCCTCCTGTCCCCATGCTCTGCCAACCCTTTGATGTGATGCTGGGGCCATGAGAGAACCTCTCCAGGCTGTGAGGAGCTAGCTGCACAATGGGGATGGGCTGCCCCAGGGCAGGGGTGGAGGGGGACACACGCTGGCCAGGAGCCACTGTGGGCTTCCAGCTGCTGGAAGCGACCAAGAAGCAGGGAGAGCTGGCACCCATGGGTGCTGCTGGAGGTGTGGAGGCTCTCTGAGGTCTCTCTGGTCATGCTGATGGCCAGTTTTTGAAGGCCAAGGGCTTGGTGGAGGCTTTGTGTTGCCTCTTTGAAGTTCAGGGTCTGAAAGTGTTGTAATGAGGCTTTTTTTATGCTGTATTCTGGCGAAGCCTTGTTATTTTGTGTGCGGATTTATTGTCTCCTGAAGCGGAGGGGTTTTGAAATGGTTTGTGCAACCATTTTTTGCTTGGTTTTGTGTTTTTTGTTGTTGTTGTTTTGGAAGGGACATTGTATTTTATTTATTTTTTTGGTTTCTGGGTTGTGTGAGTTTTTTTGTGAAACTTTATTTAGCTTTTAGCAAGAATAATCTTTATTCAACCAATAGCGCAAATAAATCTTTAATGGAACAAATATGTGCCAACTTTCAAACACAGCAACAAACAATGAGATGAAACGAGGAGACTTGGAAACAATATACAACTTTAAACATAGTATTGAGAAAAAAAATTAAAGAAAATCCCAAATCCAAACCAACCCAAAAACCTCTAACAGAGCAGAGTTTGGGTCCTTACGGCAGGGCAGCAGCTGGGCTCACGTAGCCGTGGGACCTGCCGAGCTGGAGGGAGCCAGAGGAAGGGAGCTGGGTGCCTCTTGGGGTGGGGGGCAGCTGATGCCCTCCCTCCTGAGGCTGGAGGTTGGAGGGAGCCATGCTGCCAGCTCGTGCTGGGCTGTGGGACGTGACTGGGCTGCTGTAGCTGTGGGGCAGTGTGGAAACATGCTCTCCAGCAAAGCTGCCTGGCTCCGCCACCGCTCCAGGAAGCGTTTCATATATGTCCCTGGCCTTTCTCACTTGCTGTCCCAGGGTGACTGATGCTTCTCCACCGCCACCTCTACCATCTCAAGGGCTTTTCCAGCCCCTCTGGCATCTCCAAGGAGGACCAAGGGTCGAGGGCTGCCTCATTGAGGCTTGGCATCTTCCAGCCCTGGTGTTACTCTGGGGCTCTGCAGGCAGCGAAGTGCCTTCAGGCTCTGTGTGTTGCTGCATCTCGTGTTCCTGGGTCTTGTGGTGGCTGCAAACTTGTGCAGGCTGTTGCTTGACCTGGAAATGATGTTCACATCCCCTCACTGCTCTCTCTTTCATCTTTTGTCTCCTTTGCTGCTTTAAAGTTCCTCTTTGAGTCCTATCTAGGAGTGGAGCTCTGGGAAGGGCCAGAGGAGCAGGACATTCCCATGTCCAGGCTCAGCTGTTGCAGCCTGGCTTGGAGATGGAGCTTTCCATCCACATCTCCCCTTGGGTTGCACCACAAGAGGCAGTGAGAGCCTCTGCCCTGTGCCATTGCTGAGGTTAGCTCTGCTGTGGGTGATGATCAGATGGTCTGTATCCTGCAGATGTTACAGGTACAGTTCTCAGCACAGGAGAGACATGGAGCTGCTCCAGAGGAGGCCACAAAACGTGATCCAGAGGCTGATATTGCTTCTCGCTGCGTACAGCCTGGTGTAGCCAATCTGTTGTTGTGGGGAGGAGCATTTTCAACCCTTCCTTGGCCTTTTCAGCCCCTGGAAGTTGTAACAAAAGAGCTTTTCTTCTGATGGTGAGCAATGGAATTGGGTGTTAAGGAAAACAAATTAATGCTGAATGGAAAATTCCTTCTCGTCTGTGTTGTGCCATTCTCTTTAGAGCATGGACCTAGCAGATCTCTCTGGCTGCCCAGGCTTTGCCAGGAGGAATCAATGAGGCTTATGTTTCCAGAACTGGGAGCTAGAGGCATTCTTCTCTCCACACACCCTTGAGTTGAACCAGCCCAACCTTCTTCAGACCTTCTGTATGACCCCAGGAGGACACAAGGCTTTGCTGTGCCTTTCCTTTTGGTGTAGCTCCACTCCCTTGGTGTCTCCAAGCCTTAGCTCCTTCCTCCTTCTGGCACACTGTGGTTAGTTTATGTACCTGGAGACTCTGCTCAAGGCTCTTCCTTCTTAGCTGCAGGTACAGGCTTTGCTTTTGGTTTTGAGTCATCTTTGCAACGTGGGTGGACTTCATCCTTGCGAGAGCTGTGTGGAGCAGGAGGGGGTGGCTGGGCTGGGGATGATGTCACCCCAGGTCATGAATGGAAGATGCTGGTGCAGAGGAGCCTCGTTGGCCAAAGAGTCATGGCTGAGCTGGCATTTTGGATCCAGATCTCTTGAAGTGCAGTCCAACCTGCTGAGACACCATGCCACCACCTCCAGCCATGAGACCTTCCCAGAGCTCTCCCCTTGGCTGTTGTTGCATCTAAAACAGAGACAAAAGGCCAACTGCAGAGGAGGACACCTGCCTGCCTGCTTTGAAATCCTTCTTAACTTAGGAGATCAATCAGCTGGTGTCACTTGCACCACACAGAAGGAGTCAAGGAGAAGCCATTGATGTGCCAGATGTCTGGCTGTAAAATCTGCCTTCTCCATGGCCACGTGGCAGCAGAGCAGTTGGTGGTGGTTTGCCCAGGGTGAGGAGAGTAGGTAGGGAGATGGTGACTGAGAAGATGACAAGTGGTGGTCTCCTCTCTGCAGGAAAGCCTCCCTTCAGCCAAGGCTGGAGCTGCAGTAGGTAGGAGGACAGAGCTCAGGCAGCAGGGTTTGCTAGCAGAGCACTGGCATTTCAGAACATTGATTATAGGACTGGTCCCTCAACATCTTTTCCCCTAGGTAGGGCAATGGCTTGAATCCACCCACAGCCAGTGATGGTGTTAAGGACAGACTCCCTGAGTCCCAGGATTTTAACTGCTTACCCTCCTCACTGAATGGGACATTTTAATTCCCCTCAGGACTACAGTATGAGCATCAAAGCTATTTGCCCATGCTGAGGTGGTGCTCCAAGCACCACAGCCTTCCTCCCTCCATCCAGCAGAGAGTAAGGTGGTGATCTTGGTGAGCCATCAGTAAGGAGATCATCCTTACATCATCCACATCACCCTGAGTCTGCAGAGAGGAAAGGGATGTTCCTTGGGCTGAGGCTGCATCATCCCTGGACCATGAGGATTGTGAGGCTAATTGCATCTGGTGTTGGGACTGGTGTCCTTCCAAAAGGCAGGAGAGAAGGAGAAGCAGCAGGGTTTGATGCTGGTGCTTGGTCAGCCCTGGCTGCTTTGGAGATGGGTGAGGGTTAAGGATGGTGAGGTCCAGAGAACAGGACTAGTGTCCTGCTGCCCATCAAGGTGCTTGTGTTTGTGTCACTGTCTTGCTTCTTACCTCTGAGAAGGAGGTTTTCCTCTTGCTCACTGGCTATATTTAAGGTCTCCCCACATCTCCCTCCTGGGGCATAGCTGCAGGAGCTCCCCTGCAAGTTGAGGTGGCCTTGGGTGGGAGGATGTTCCTGCATTGCTGGGGGACCTGCAGGTGTCTGTGTGTCCTAGCACAGAGCTGTTGAGTGATTTTTCACTTGGATGGACCAGGATTCTCTGCAGGCCTAGGCTGGCAGCAGCTCTGCTGTGTTTCATACCAGCAAGTCACCTGCTCCTTGTTGGAAGTGGTAAGTGTCTTCTGGCTTCATCTCAACAGCATATCAGGCATGTAAGCCTGTTGGCAAGCAACCTGTGTCTTTCTCCAGCTTTTGGATCAACCAGATGTCTTCAAAATCCTGTGCATCCTGTAGCTATCCTGCAGGCAGCCTGGAGTCCAGCAAGGAGAACTTTGCTGCTTGGCTCCATGAAGGTGTCTTGCTGAACCTCTCCTGAGGCTCCTAAAGGCAGAATGATTTTTGGATCCGTGGGGAAGACAAGAAGGGCACTGAGCTTGTCCTGCAGCTACTGTAAGGAATGGAAATACTTAACCCTTCAGCTGCTTTTCCCTGCAGACCTGAGAAGGGGCAGCATGGCTTGGAGGATGTCAGTTATTTGGATAAAGAAGCAATTTATTCCATAGGAGCATACAATCATAGAACCTCCCAAGCTGGAAGGGACCCACCAGCATCATTGACTCCAGCTCCTGTCTCTGCAGAGGTCAGCCCCAACAATCACACCCTGTGCCTCAGGGCCTTCTCCAAATGCTTCTGGAATTCTGTCAGCCTTGGTGCCATGGCTGCTGCCCTGGGGAACCTGTTCCAGTGCTCTACCACCCTCTGGGTGAAGAACCTTTGCCTAATATCCAACCTAACCCTCCCCTGGCACAGCTTCATACTGTTCCTTCAGCTGCTGCCACTGGTGACCAGAGAGAAGAGATCAGCTCCTGCCCCTGTGCTTCCCCTCCTCAGGAAGCTGCAGATCACCATGAGGTCTCTCCTCAGTCTTCTCTTCCCCAGGATGAACAAACCAAGTGACTCCAGCTGCCCCTCATGTGCCTTCTTCTCTAGACCCTTCACCATCTTTGTGGCTTCCTTTGGATGCTCTCTAGAATTTGCCCCAAGCCTGGCTTTGAAATGGTCACAGCTGAGAAGAAACAGTGCTAGAGCTTCCTGGTACCTGTCTCAATAGCTTAGGAGGAGTCCCAAGAGCAGACACTGAGGGTTTTGGTTTCCATGTCTTTAGTTTCAGACCATCTCCTTGCTCCAGAATCTTCCTCTGGAAAGAATGTGACCTCCTTCATCAGTGCTTGCAGCCTGTAGTCACCACAGAGCCCTTCCTCTGGGCTGGGGGGTGCAGCTGTTGATCCTAACCTGTGAGTCAGAGCACCCACTTCAGCAGCATCTCCAGCAGCTGATGGTTCTGAGCTATTTATTATCTGTTGTAACAGGCCTTTCATTACCCTGGCAGGCTAATTTGCATTGCTTGTTGTAATTAAGGCTGTAAAATGTTTAAACAAAAAGAGGACAGATAGAAATTAGATTTGCAGGCACTGAATTCAAAGAGCATTAAAGTAAACCTTTGGGTTTGGTTTTCTCCTTTGGCAGGAAAGTGATTAGCTCAAATTAAATTTACAGAGAACTCTCAGCTCAGAATGAGTGATTTAATGAGAAAAAGGCATCCCAGAGTGCTGAGTGGCTTCAGGACCAGCAGAGCTCTTCTCTTGCAGAAGACTGTTGAAGGGGAAACTTAACCATCTCAGGTGGGTGGGAGGGGTGAATGTCCCCAAACCCTGCATCAGCTGCTGCTGGCAGGATGGCATGGGATGGGATAGTGCCTTGGCTTCTCACAGCTCTCACTTCCATATTTTCCACTCCCTTATCAACTGTTTTGGAGCTGCTGAGGGGTTTCTGTGGAGTGAGACAGAGGTTGATTCACTGCTAAGCTCTGCATGCAGTGGGAAGTGCTCAGAGCATCTTGCCCGTGGTGGCCACTGGATGCCAGCCTCATGCCATGCCTTTCCTCTGAGCCTTGGGGTCCTGCAGAGATGGCATCAAGGTGGGCAGAGCACGTGGAGCAGGACCATGTCCTGCAGCATTGCTCTTTGGGTGGGTGTGTGGCTGCAGGACCTTGTCCAAGAGCATCACATGAGGCATGGCGCTTGCAGGTTTCCACTGGGGCTCTGTTGGCCATGGCACAGTGACACTGGGTGCACTCAGAAGGTCCAGGGAGGTTCTCCTCCCCCTTTACTCTGCTCTAGTGAGGCCACAGCTGGAGTCCTGGGTCCAGTTCTGGGCTGCCCAGGTCAAGAGAGACAAGGAACTGCTGGAGAGTGGCCAGCAGAGGCTAGGAAGGTGCTGAGGGCACTGGAGCATCTCTGGCAGGAGGAAAGGCTGAGAGCCCTGGGGCTGCTGAGCCTGGAGAAGAGCAGCCCCAGAGGGGAGCTGCTCAATGCTGAGCAAGAGCTGAAGGCTGGGTGCAAGAGGCTGGGGCCAGACTCTGCTCAGTGGTGCCCAGGGACAGCCCAAGGGGCAGTGGGCACCAACTGGAAGCCAGGAGGCTCCAGCTGAGCAGGAGGAGAATTTGGGGCTTCTATGAAACTCTATTTTCTTGGGCAGCTCAAGCAGTAACTAAACTACTTCAAACTATATTGTGTCCCTTTCTGTCCCTCTGCAGCAGGCAGCTTTCCATGTTGGTTTGTTCTCTCTTTCCAAGTATTTGTAGACCAAGCTGATGTTGTTCCTCCCTCCATGGGTTGCTTCTCCCTAGTTGCAAAATAAATCTTGAAAAGTTAGCTGCATTTATCTGTGTTAATCTTGGAAGCTTATCAGCTGATACTGCATCTCTTTCAAACCCTGCCAGAGTATTTGGGAACCTTTTATTCTTCTGCTTTGGGGTTTTTATTCCTCCAAGGCTCTTTGCTTATGCAGGCACCGTGCTCATGTGCTGCTCCCTCTCCAGATGATGAAGTCTTTTAGGCAACATATGACTCCAAGCTGGCAAAGTGCATCTTGAACCCATCTCTGTGTTTGTGTTACAACTGTTGGAAGCGTTGCTGGAAGTTGCATCCCTCCCTCATCTCCATGGAAAGTGAGTGGATTTGGGGTTTTTTTGTTCTTAATGCTGATGATTATGAGGTTGCCAGAGAGGTGGGAGGTGAGATGTCCCATCCCTGGGACCATTCCAGGCCAGGTTGGTTGTTGAGCCAACCTGATCTAGTTGCAGATGGTCCCTAGAGGACCTTTAAGGTCACTTCCAACCCAAAGCACTCTTGAGTCTGTGTTCACAGCATCAGCAGCTTGGTGTGAGCAGCTCCTGCTTTGGTGCAGGCCTGGGCAGGTGGCAGGAGTGAAAGAGGGAGCAGAGCTCCTCTGAAGGGCATCAGCCCAACATCACTCCTCAGCCAGCCTCACCTAGCAGTGCTTGTCCTCTCATCTGATTATTGCTCTGGGGGAGGGTTCCACAGGTGCTGCCCATGTGTGGTGTCCCTGGCCCCATGGTGGCTTGGGTCTGGGGGAGGTCAGGGAGCAGGCTCAGCCAGAGCTGCAGGTGAAGTGACATGGCCATGGAGGTCTCCACAGCACTCCTGGGGGACCTCACAGGATCATAGACTAGTTTGGGTGGGAAGGGACCTTTCAAAGTCATCTAGTGCAACCCCTCTGCACTGAGCAGGAACATCTGCACCTAGAGCAGGTTGCTCACAGCCCCAGACAGCCTGAGCTGGGATGGTTCTGGGGATGGGACATCTCCCACCTCTCATCAAGCTTGTGCTTTGTTTTGGGCTTCTAGTGCTTGTGACCCAGGGGTTTGCTGGTGCAGTTAACTTTTCCTCAGGTCAGAGGTTTCCTGATCTGGTTATGGTGAGAGGTGTTGACTGCCCTGTTGGTGTTGATGGGAGGATGCCAGTGCCATGTAATGGTGTGTCTCAAAGTCTTCTTGCCCCTAAATCACTGATCTTCAGGGGTGTGTTCTGACACTGGCATCAGGAAGGGATGCTGCAACATGAATGAACCCTTAGGAGGTCCTGTGAGATCCTTGGAGGTGCTAAACTAGAAACAGAGTAGAAGAGCAGCTTCCACCATGGCTTGCTCACACTCCCCTGCCCTAGGCATGCAGTTCCTCTGCTCTGCATGCAGCAAGGGGTGGTGATTTGCTTTGTCACTTGAGGTGAAGCACTTTGGAGAGGGCCCTCATGAAGACCTGGACATCTCCTCAGCAGGGAGGAGAAGAGCAGCAACTCTTCTCTTATGGTGCTCTGAGCCCTTGCTAACCTTTCCTGGGGATTCTGCTTAATGCCTGTGTGAGGGAATTACCATGCTGAATCCCCAGGACAGGGACTGCTCCTGGCTAGAAGGATGACAGCAGCTAATCCACAGCCCAACCTGCAGCCCAGCCTTTGGTTGCTTTCCCTTTTGCATCGTTCTGCAGAGCAGGAGATGTCAACACTTGGGTGTCTGACAGGAGCCACTCCAGGGGTGTGGGTGAGATGATAAGGCAGGAGTGAAGGGGAAGGTGTTGGGGCATGCTGCTGGATGTCATGTCTGCACAGAAACAGCTGTTCTAGGAGTCCCTCCTCTCTCTCTTGCTAATGGAAAGCTGAGAGCAGCCCAGGAGGAAGCAAGTCCAGGAGGTGCAGGGTGGCTTAGCAGCTTCAGCTGAAGTGGAATTGGTTTCTTTGCTGGCTTCTGGGGGGCTGGATGTTGTGTTTCTGGGGTGCTGCACATAGTTCATCCCTTTCAGATGTTCTGTCTCCTTCTCTCTCTTTATTTGTTTTTCCCTTGACTCTAAAAGTTGAAAGAGGCCTTGGCTTTCTCCTGCTTTTGAATGCTGACCTTGCTGCTGTCCCTGCCTGTGATATATGTGAGCATCTGGTCAGGGGCTGAGGGCTGAAGCTGTCTGGCTAGGATCACACACATCTGCCTCAGGACCTCTCCCTAGGGTTGCTGTACTGCTGCCCCAGACCTGCTTGCAGAGCCTTCCCTCTGGGCAAAGCTGAGTGCTGAGCATGTCCTTCTTGTGCCTGGGGGGTTTGCCCTTCCATGGGACACTTGTGGCTCACTCTGAAAGGCAGGATTCCAATCAGACTGGCTTGGGCAGTGGGTTGCTGACCTGCCAGTGTCAGCAGAGCACAGCCAGCAGCAGGGGGATGCTGTAAGAACCCCAGTTAACCCCAGTCTAGCTAGGGATTGACCTTGCCTGGTGCTGTGCTGCTGCTGCTGCATGTTTGGCAGCTAGATTGCACAGATCCTGGGGAGGAAGCTGAAGGTGAGGAACCAGACAGTGCCTCAGGTGAGGAGCGTGGATCCTGGGGGGGCTGCTGCTACCAGAATGCCATCATCTGAATGGTGGTGTCATTCCAAGCTGATCCATTTAGTGCTCATTTCTGTTCTTTGCTACTTTCTGTTTATGGGCTTGGGTTTCCTGGGGTTGGTTGGTTTGGTTTTGGGGTTGGTTTTTGGAGTAAGGACAAGAGCCTGGTTCCTCTGCTGGCTGTGGTCACTCTGCTTTCCATCCCAACCTTCTCCAGCCTGCAAATGAACCCTCAAGTCGTTCTCAGGGTGTGAAAGTCTAAAGAGGGCCAGAAATGAGGCTGAGCATGACCCAAACAGAGCATCTCCATTCTCCCTTTGGCTGTTGGGCATCAGATCTCTGTGGTAATCCAGAGACCAAAAGCATTTCTCCCCTTGGGGACCTTCAGATGTCTCCATCAGCGTTTCCAGCCTCCTTCTCTGCAGGTGGGATCCTTTCTTCTCATGGCAGTATCACTTCTTTCTACAGTTCTGGGTTTTCTTTGGCTTTTCCAAGGGTACCCAGGTTCTGCTTGTGTGAGCTGAGGTTTGCTTGCATCCTGTGGCCCCTGCCTGCAGTGACTTCACTCCCCACAGGCATGGGGACACAGCCCATGTGTTGTCCTCCAGCTCAAAGGATTGTTTCAAATCATCCATCTGCTTTATCTGCTCTTGTGTTTACACTTGCCCTTTGTAGTTCCTGGCAGCATCTTCTCTCCTCTGCTGTTTGTTTATTTAAGGTTAGGGTAAAATAGGGCTGGGTGGGAGCTGTTCCCAGTTTGGCTGATCCCAGGGGTCAGGGGAATAAAACATCCTAGCATCCTTGTGCTTGGAAGAGGCCTTTTAGGATCATCAAGTCCAACTGTGAAATCATGACACTGAGATGACCCCAAGAGCTGCAGTCACCCAGGCAGGGGTGGTTCTAGCTGGTCCCTGATGCTGTTGCTCCTCAGGAATGGGATTTTAGCCAGACCCTGCTCTTCACCTACCTTGGGCTTGCAGGCTGGGTGGCTGATCCCATCCCCTTAGCAGATGCAGTGTGAACTGTGGAGAGAACTCTGTGGTACCCTTCATGTGTAGCCAAAGCCTGGGCACTGGAGTGGTGATTTCTTGGGTCTGGGGCCTCAGTGGGATGCCCCTGTTTGTTTCTCTGTCCAGGATGGCTTTCTAAAGTTCCAGCTTTAGGGAAAAAAAACCAAAACACAACAAACAAAACCCCAAGCAAACTGAGGAACCCAGTGAGGATGTATTTTGAGACTTTTCTTTCCTGGCAGAGGTTCAACAGTTTCCATCCTCCTCCAGTTTCAAGCCTTGAGAGAAGGTTTGTGTGGGTCCTTCAGCACGTGTTGCTGCCTGGCCTTGTCCTTCTCCAGCTCTGGGGGGCTGCTTTGGGCACATGTGGAGCTGCACAAGCTCTGGAGCCTCCTCAGGTTTTGTGTCTCCATCAGAGGGCAAAATATGACCTGAGGTGGCACTTGGAGAAGTTGCAAAATTCTGTCTGTAAACAGGATTTCATTTCTTTTTCCCCTCTCTTATGCTAAACCCCAAGCCATGTGGCTGTTAGTCTCACCCAGAGAAGCAGGAACATCCTCCCTGGCTGCAGGATTGGGTGGTTTCTCCTCATTTTGCCTCATGTTTCCCGTTAGTGGTGAGCAGCAGAGTGCCTGGGTGGGACCCTGTGTCTGTGCCACACCAAGGTGCATGCTGGAGAGCTGTGGGACGTGCTGGCAGACTCCCCATCCTCCACTGCTAGGCTTGTTGAGTGTTTTCCAGTGCCAAAAGGAGGGCAAGGAGCTGCTGGGCAGCTCTGGTAGCCTGAGGAACTCTGCTGGCATCGACGTGGTCTGTGGTGGTTTGCATGGATGGTGAGCTGCACCTCTGCAGATGTGAGCTGGCATCAGCTCTCAGGGGTGTCCACATCTGCTGGAGCAGCTTCACAGAAGGGTTTGGGTTGGGAGGGACCTTAAAGGTCATCTAGGTCAGCCCTCTTGCAGTGGGCAGGGACACAGGATCATTAAGGTTGGAAAAGACCTCTCAGATCCTCCAGACCAAGCCTTGACCCAGCACCTGCATCTCCTGAAGTGCTGAGTCTCCAGGGCTTTGAGAGCCCTCCAGGGATGGTGACTGCACCACTGCCCTGGGCAGCCTGGGCCAGGCCTTAAAATCTCTTTTGAGGGAGAAATTGTTCCTTATGTCCAACTTAAACCTGCTCTGGTGCAATTGGAGGCTGTTTCTCTCATCCTGTCACTTGTTCCTTGGGAAAAGAGCCCAATCCCCACCTGGCTCCAGCCTCCTCTCAGGGAGCTGCAGAGAGTGAGAAGGTCTCCCCTGAGCCTCCTCTTCTCCAGGCTAACCAAACCCCAGTTCCCTCAGCTGCTCCTCACAACACTTGTGCTCCAGACCCTTCCCCACCTTCCCTGCCCTCCTCTGGCCACACTCCAGCAACCTCTTCAGCTTAGATCAACCCTCAAATACTTGACTTTGCCTTGACAAACTAGGAGGACTCTACAAAAGTGCTTTGTTTCTTCTCTGCAAAGCAAGAACCTGCAAGTGAGCCACAAGTGAGCACTTCCCCAGCCCTGCTCTCTCAGCAGAGCTCCCAGAGCCCTGAGATGAGGCAGCTGTGCAGCAGCTGGCCTGGCTCTGCCTGGGAACATCTGGATGGTCCAAGAGGGAAGGGACCCGCCCGGGGTGAGATGCTCTGCTGCCTGCTGCTGTGTGCAGCTCCTTGCTGCTGCTGCTCCTTTGCTGCTGGAAAGCCATGCCCTTGGCCTGCAGCACATCAAAGGCTGGAGCAGGAAGGCTTGGCTTGCACACAGCTCACACCTCTCCTTTCTTCTCTGCTGCTGCTGCTGCTGCTGTGTCTCCTGCCCACAGCTGGGGAGAGAGGAGTGGAGCTGAGAGTTCTTTGCTGAAGAGATGATTGTAGAATCACAGAAGCCTTTTGGTTGGAAGAGACCTGCAAGATCCTGGAGTCCAGCTGTTACCCAGCACTGCCAGGGCATCACTGCACCATGGCCTCAGCACCACATCTCCAGGGCTTGGAAACCCCTCCAGGGGTGGTGACTGCACCAAATCACACCTCTCAAGGCCAGACCATGTCCAACCTGAACCTCCCCTGCTGCAGCTTGATGCTCTTTCCTCTTGGTCTTATTTCTTGTTCCTTGGCTGAAGAGCCTAATCCCCACCTGGCTCCAGCCTCCTCTCAGGGAGCTGCAGAGAGTGAGAAGGTCTCCCCTGAGCCTCCTCTTCTCCAGCCTAACCAAGCCCAGTTCCCTCAGCTGCTCCTCACAACCCTTGTGCAGCCCTCAGACCCTTCAGCAGCCTCATTGCCTTTCTCTGGCCACACTCCAGCAGCATTTCCTTTGCTCAGCTTCCAGATGCTCTTGCTGGTGCTGTGCCACCTGCACCCTGCAGTGGAGGAGCTGCTCCTCAGGCAGCAGCTCAGTTTGGTTCAGTTTATTCCATTCCAAGCAGCCTCTTCTGCTTCCATGGAGAGAGTAAACCCAGACTGTTTTCCTGCCTGGGAAGGCCTCTGCTCCTTGCAGCAGCAAGTGGAGCTGGGTTCCTTGGCAGCCCTCAAGCTCAGCCTAGCAGACAGCTGGGGCTCTGCTCCTTGCTGGTGTTGGGACCAAGTGTGTGAGATAGTGTCTTGTGGAAAATCCACATTCCTGAACTCTTCCCAGCTCTTTTCCCAGACTTTCCATTTCTGCAGCACATCCTGATGTGTCTCCCTGAGATCAAACAGGCCCTGTTAGCTCTCTCTGCTGCTCTTGCACTGTGGCTGAGGAAGTCCCTGGGCAGACCTAGTGATGCTCACTCCATCAGGAGATCCAGCACATTCCCAGCTGCCTGCACCCTGATCCAGAAGCACAGCCTCAGCCTTTGCAGGGCCATTAGAGTGACCAAAGGCAAGTAACCAGCCATGCTCATACCTCCCTCTATACTCTGAATTTTCCTGCTGTTCCTCTGGGCCACCTCCTGCTCCCTCAGCTACCCAGAGAACACAGACCAGCTTCAGCAGGGGGAGGAGATGACAGCCAGCAGATGTGCTGAGGCTGCTCTAGCCTTAGCTTGAAGGTCCTGTACATGAGAGTGGTTTTTCCTCCTGCTGCTGCTGGGCTTGGTGGATGCTGGGGTCGTAGAAGCATGCTCTAGGTGACTCTGGTTGATGGTTCCTAGGGCTGAGCTGAGGCATTCAGGGGAACCCAAGCCAGGAGAGCACTAAGCAGCAGCAGTGTTTTAATTTTGGCAGGGACTGTGTTTATCTGGAGGCAACTTCTCAACAGCTGGAGAACACTGAGAGGGGATCTGCTCAGTGCTTATCAGCAAGCAAATGGTAGGGGCAAGAGGCTGGGGCCAGACTCTGCTCAGTGGTGCCAAGGGGCACTGGGCACCAACTGGAAGCCAGGAGGTTGCAGCTGAGCAGGAGGAGAAGCTTGTTTGGTGTGAGGGTGTTGGAGCCCTGGCCCAGGCTTTGCAGAGAGGCTGTGGAGTCTCCTCCTGTGGAGAGGTTGCCAAGGCAGCTGGAGGTGACCCTGGGCAAGCTGCTGTGGGTGCCCCTGCTGGAGCAGGAGGGTTGGCCTGGCTGATCCCCAGGGGTCCCTTCCAACCCCTCCCATGCTGGGATTCTGGGATTCTGTAACTTGCATCCCATGTGCCACGTGCTGAGCAGGACCTCAGCCCTCCCTGCCTCCTGGAAGCTGGAGGGGCCATTCCCTCCTTCCCATACCACATCCCATTTGCTTGCACCCAGCCCTGGTTTGTATCATTTCCCCTGCTGGGATGAGGGGTTTGGCAGTTCCTCTGGGGCAAGAGCATCCCTGGCACATGATGGCTCCATGCCCAGCCCTGCCTTGTGGTGACTTGTTTGTCTTGCTGTGCCCTGCCACGAAAGGAGCCTCTCTGAGCTCTTAATCCTGTTTGTATGAGGTCATGGGCTCCTTTGATGTTAATTGCAGTGGATCTGATTAATTAGGGAACAGAGCATAAGCTATTTGAACAGATTAATTCTATGGAATTAAACTGGCAGCCACCATCTCCCACCACAGCACCAGCCAGGGATGGAGATGGGTGTTCAAACCATCCCTGTCTATGGAGATGTCTTGATAAAAGCCATTCAAGTCCAAGGTTGTGAACTCTCTGATGTTCTCAGCAGGCCTGGACCTGCCATGCTGCCAGTGCCTAACCCCTCTGATGAGAGATCTTCTGATGCATGATGGGGAGAAGTGGACAATTTAGTCTTGGTTTTCTGGCTTTGCCATTAAGGACTTGCTGGAGTGTCCCTGAAAAAGGGCAAGGAAGGTGGGGAAGGGTCTGGAGCACAAGTGTTGTGAGGAGCAGCTGAGGGAACTGGGCTTGGTTAGCCTGGAGAAGAGGAGGCTCAGGGGAGACCTTCTCACTCTCTGCAACTCCCTGAGAGGAGGCTGGAGCCAGGTGGGAGTTGGGCTCTTCTGCCAAGGAACAAGTGACAGGATGAGATGAAACAGCCTCAAGTTGCACCAGGGAAGGTTTAAGTTGGACATGAGGAACAATGTCTCCCTCAAAAGAGATTTTAAGGCCTGGCCCAGGCTGCCCAGGGCAGTGGTGGAGTCCCCATCCCTGGAGGGGTTTCCAAGCCCTGGAGATGTGGTGCTGAGGCCATGGGTTAGTGGTGACCTGGCAGTGCTGGTTAACAGCTGGACTCTGTCAAGGTCTCTTCCAACCTTAAAGGTTCTGTGATTTGTTGGTTCTATGACTTGAGGATGGGAACTGTCTCAGTGCATGGGTAATCATCTGAGGGAGATTATTCCCCAGTTGCTGTCATGGGCTTTGTCTTCTTCTCTTGGCTGCATTACTTCATGGATGTTATGTTCACAGTGGACTTGGTTGTCTTTTAATGGTCATGCTATTTGATTTGGCTACTTGATTCCCTCCTCCTGTTTCCTTCCCTTCTGTTTTTCTCCTTCCAGTAAAATGTTATAAAAATTAATCATAGCTGAAGTCCAATTTTCACATCCAGACATAGAAAAGAGGATTTGAAACCCTCTGTGCTGAAAGGCAAACCACAGCCTGACAAGGAATCATAGTCAGAGCTGGAAGGGACCTTCAAGATCATCCAGTTCCAACCCCCCTGCCTGCCAGGGACACCTCCCAGTAGAGCAGGTTGCCCACAGCCCCAGCCATGCTGGGACTCTGGTTTATCACCTTGAGTCTCTCTCTCCTTTGGAGGTGGGCTTCAAAAAGAGATGACTTCATTCCAGGAGCTGACTCAGGTGCTGGGACTGCAGTGCTCTCTGTGTCTCAGACATCTGGAGGTGGTGGAGGTTGAAGGCCTCAGGTAGAAGAGAAGCAAACTGAGTGGAGAGTGGCCCAAAGGCATCTTCTGGGAATGGTCTCTCCATCTCCCCATGGTTCATGCTGTCTTGGCTGGGGAAGCCAGGTGAGGTCTGCAGAGTGTTTCTGTGGTGGCTGAAGGAACATGGCAGGGATTCTAAAACACATGGCAAAAGGAAGCTCCCTCCTGCAGAGGAGACCCGTGGGTGGCTGAAGGTGAGCCTCTGCAGGCTGGAGAGAACCCAGTTCTCCATCTCACAGGGCAGCAGAGGTGCTCCAAGGAGAGCAGCAGAGTCCTGAAGCTCTTTGCTGGAGCAGCACCTGGCTTGGGGAGGTTTTTGAAGAGCTATTAGGGCTTCAAGGGGGGTTGTGCTGTTGGCCTCATGCTGCCCTGAGTGTCCTGGAGGAGATCCAGGTCATGAGAAAAGCATGAGCAAAGGCACAGATGGAGAAGGAGGCAGAAAGAGGCTAATATTGAGCCACTTCAGCTCCAAGGGCTTCCCCCCAAGCTGCTCTCTAGAAGTGCACAACTGTGTTGATACCAGAATTGCTGGTGGTGTGCAGGAGGAGACACCATGACCTCCACATGGAGAGGGACATAGCCCACAGCTGCCTGGAAATGGGGCTGAGAGAGGCCTAGGAAGGCTAATGAAAATGTGACAAAGTGAGAACCCATGCTGATAGCCAGCAGAGCCCTGCCTCTGGCTCTGCTGCACAGCTCAGCTCCTTGGGAGACCAGAGGATCTGGTTGCAGTTCCTCACCTTGCACTGACACTGATACTTCTCAGCACCTTTCACTGGGCTGTTCCCAGTGCTGGGCTCCTGCAGGTCATGCTCTGCCCAGCCTGGGAAACCTGCAGCAGGAATCTCTTGCTACTAGGAGAAGCTTTCCTGCAGGTGTCCTCATGGATGGTGTTAAACTTGGCTCTGACCTCCTTCTGCTTCACATCTGCCTGCTGTTTTTAGCTTTCCCTTTCCAGGTGTAAGAAATTGGAAACCTCAGGCCTTGTTCTGTGCTTTATGTGGTGTAGGCACTGCTGAGGTCATGTCTGCCTGCAGGCAGCACATCTCCATCCAGCATCCTCACAGGGAGGCACCAGCTCACCTCCAGACCAAGGCAGCTTCTCAGAAGGGTGTCTCCAGACAAGCACTTGGGCAAACAACCTTCTAAACCCAGTTGTGCCCTTCCAGGCTTGAGATGATGCTGGGCTGGGGTCGATTTCAGCTGCTTAGGTGCTTCTCCAGAGTCAGAGTTGGGATGGATGTGGAATCCAGGGGTTTGGTCTCTCTGCTTGGTTCCATTTTGTGCTAGAAGCCAGTTTTTCATGGAGATGTATGCCAGAAGCTGTGTTTCTCAGGGCTGTACAGGTTGTTCTGTGCTGAAGGAATGCCAGGATCCTTCAGTTACACTCTTCCCTTCTCCCATGGTGAGCAAATCCTTCTGTCTGCTGCTTCTGCCATGTTCTTACTTGTCAGGGTTTAAGTGCATTTGCTTCGTGTTCCCTGAGTTGATAGCAAGTCAAAGGCTGGTTCCTTGGATCAGGTTTTCCTTTCACTCACACTTTCATATCCCATTTGTTTCTAACAAGTGTAGGAAACACCATGGCTGATGGAGTTGGTCACTGAAGTCTCTTCTCCCATGGGTGACTTCTCTTAGATGTGCTGGCATGAAGTCCTTGGGTAGTCACCCATGGGCAGCACTCCCTGCTCCCAGGTGGGACATGGAGATGGACCTTGCCACCTCTTCTTCCCTTGACCCCCAGCCCAGATGTGGCTGCTGAGGGCAGTGGTGACAGGAACACCATGAGGAGATGTTCTCCAGTGCAGCTCAATGGCAGTCTTGACCCCGAGCTGCTTTCACCTTGCGGTTAGCCTGCAGCTCTGACTGGAGCCCCAGGTTCTATCTCCTTGGCAGTGTCCATGGAGCTCATGCTTTAATGACTGCCAAAAGCCTCAGGTTTTGGATGGGTGAAACTCTCCCTCCAGGCTCAAGCCATGTCCCAGCAGTTGGGAGTAAGGAAGAGCAGCCCTGACCTGGGGAATGAATGTTGTAGACCCCAGGGCCAGGGCAGGGTGGTCACCAGGGCTCCCAAGTCAGCAGCAAGCCCTGTTGCCTGCCAGGGCCACTGAAGCCAGGGACTGGCAGAGCATTGCCAGTGCCTTGCTGTCCAGTTGGCTGCAGTGGCTGGGGTTCAACCTCAAGCATTTTAAAGCATGTTGCTGTGAAACCTCTTTGCCTGTGTGTGTGGTCTATGGTGAAGGCAGCAGAAGGAGCAGAGCTGGTGCTGGTCTGATCCTTCAGAGAGAACAGCTAGCAGTTGGAAAAGTAGAAGTGAATCAGTGGTGGAAGTGTAAATAGTTGGCATATTGGATGTGGAGCTAAGCTGAATGCATGGAAAGCTCAGAAGCTGCCTTGGTTAGCTGTCCAGAGCCACCAGACATGACACAGTCAGAGAAACCCCCATGAGACAGCACTGTGGGGTTGGAAATGCATGGTGAGGCAGCTCCTGGCTTGCTGGACAATGCCCAGAGAAGGATAATGAAGCTGGTGAGAGGTTTAGGTTGGACTCTAGGGAAAGTATCTTCCCCAAAAGGGCTGTCAAGGCCTGGCCCAGGCTGCCCAGGGCAGTGGTGGAGTCACCATCCCTGGAGGGAGTGAAAAACCCTGGAGCTGTGGTGCTGAGGCCATGGGGCAGTGGTGCCCTGGCAGTGCTGGGTGATGGTTGGACCTGATGATCTGAAAGATCTCTTCCAACCCAAATGGTTCTAGGGTGACTGTAAGAGGATGTTTGGATCTTTGTGGGCAATCTGTACCCCAGAGCTGATGGTTGGTGCCTCTGGGACCCCAGGCTTTAGGGTGACTAGCTAGGGAGAGCAGGGGTGGGAGGAAGGCTGCTGGGGGGTGATGATGGAGGTGAAGCAGTGAGAAGGAGAAGAGCTATGGGCAGGCTTGGAGGAGAGGACAGGACCATGCCTGAGCAGAACAAACACTAGTGGAGAGGTTTGCAGAGAGCTGTGCTGTAAACTACTGCAGAGCCTGGAAAGGATGCACACAGCTGAGCTGGGCTAAAACCCAGCCATATCTGGGGGAGGAAGGTGGGCTGGAGGGTTCCAGCTGAGGGGAAGGATCCTCTCTACTCTCTCTGCCCATCCTGTGGCTCATGGTGTCAGGGGTTGGCACTCAGGGCTGTGCCTGGTCTTGCCAGGCAGCACTAGGCATGAATTCCTGTCCCCTTGACATAGGAATTGTTTACTCTTGCATTTTGATGAGGAAGAAGTAATGATGCCAAAGCCAAGACTTAAAACATGTTGAATGGGGGTTTTGTGATGATGATGATGATTTTATATTTCAATCAAGCATAGCTGCTCCCCAAGTTTCTTTCTGGTCTGCTTGAAAAGAATCTTACTTCATTTAATTTTTGGGGGTATTTTTTTTTTTTGCACCACATGTGACCAGAGGCAAAGTTCTGCTGGAGGACAATGAGGCTGATATTCAAGTAGCTGCTGCTCTCAACCACAGCCTCTGACAGCTGAACTTCAGAGCAGCAGAAAAACAACAGCACTGCTTGGCAGAGAATGCCTCTGAGGAGCTGAGTCTTGTCCCTGCTCTTCTCACACTCATGGTCTCCAAAACTGCAGATGAGGAGGAAAGTTGACATATCCACATCCACATCTCTTTATTTCTCCCTCTGCAGAGTGGGGAAGCTCCATCCTTCCAAACCAGCTGAGTTTCTAGGGGACTGCAGGCTATGTATTTCTGCTCCCTTCACAACCCAGAGCAGCTTTGGGCTGTGTTTCTGCAGTGGCTTCTGCAGGTGGCTGCAGAGAACATCAATGTTTGTTGTGTGCCTTTGGGTTTCTTTCTTCTGCTGAGGGAAAGCCAGGTGGAAGGGATGGATTCTGCTGAGCCAGGACCATGCAGTTGGCTCACAGGTTATTTGCTTTCCCCTGGGAGTTTTCCTCTCTCAGCTTTTTGACCTTTTTTTACACCCTGGAGTGATTTTTCTCAATGAAGAAATGTGCTTCCATGCTGTTTCTAAAATTAGGGTAGGCTTTGAAGGCTTTAGGTTGGGGTTGAGGATTGTTCCAAGCCTTGCTGTGGCTGCTGGGTTGCTCTCCAGTGACACTAGGGCTTCTGGCAGCAGGTGTGTGCTTGCTGGGCTCCTCAGAAATACTCTTGCTCTAACCATGCAGGGCCTGGGAGAATCCAGTCTCTGTGGCTCTGAGGATGTGGAAGGTCAGTGAAATGATTGACCAGAACAAGAGTTTCTTTTAGGTGTTCCCAAAATGGTTGGATGGAGCAGCCAGGGTGTCCCAGAGGAGCCCTGTCCTACCTCACTTGCAGCCTGGAAGCCAACCAGCTCTTGGGCTGCATCTCCAGCAGTGTGGCCAGCAGGGCAGGGAGGGGATTCTGCCTCTGCTCTGCTCTGGAGAGACCTCACCTGCAGTGCTGGGGCCAGCTCTGGAGTCCTCAGCACAGCAGAGACAGGGACCTGGGGGAGCAGGGCCAGAGGAGGCTGAGTCTGAGAGCTCCAAGTGAAATCTGTTCATCAGATCTCAGGGGGTGGTGACTGCAAGAAGCATCTATCTCTTGCTCTTCTGACCAGAACAGCTGTGCCAGCCCTTGGACCCCAGCTGGACAGTCTGACCCTTCATGGGCTGACCCTGTGGCCAAGCATCCCTCAGCCTCCCACAGCTGCAGCCCCTGGAACAACAGAGCCCTTGAGTCATCAGAGAGAAACTTGGCCTTCATGGTCCCAAGAGGCAGCACTGTGCCCTCCTGACCAGCAGCCCAGTGCTCTCCTGGGCTGCATTAGGAAGGGTCAAGGCAGGTTCTCCTCCCCCACTACTCTGCTGGTTCCTGAGACAACATTGAGTCTTGCTGAAGTACAGCAAGATGCAGGTGTAGAGTCTGGTGGCTGCTCTTTGGGAAGCAGGGCTGGGATGCTCTTATGCTGCTGAAGGGTCTAGAGGACAAGTGTTGTGAGGAGCAGCTGAGGGAACTGGGCTTGGTTAGCCTGGAGAAGAGGAGGCTCAGGGGAGACCTTCTCACTCTCTGCAGCTCCCTGAGAGGAGGCTGGAGCCAGGTGAGGATTGGGCTTTTCTTCCAAGGAACAAGCAATAGGACAAGAGGAAACAGCCTCAAGTTGTGCCAGGAGAGGCTTAGATTGGACATGAGGAACAATTTCCTCCCCAAAAGGGTTGTGGAGCCCTGGGCAGCCTGGAGTCCACATCCCTGGATGTGGAGTCCCCATCCCTGGAGGGGTTTCCAAGCCCTGGAGATGTGGTGCTGAGGCCATGGGTTAGTGGTGACCTGGCGGTGCTGGGGAACAGTTGAACTCCAGGATCTTGAAGGTCTCTTCCAGCCAAAACCACTCTGAGTGTCTCCAAGGGAGGTAACTCAGTAGTAGGCACTTCTTCAGGGAGTAGAGGGGTGCAGCCCCTGCACCCTACAGGAGGGCAAGGGGAGGTGAGAGCCCTGGGCATGTCAAAGGCAGAGAGACCTCTGATGCTCACCCCTTTGGACACAGCCACTCTCTTCACCAGCAGTTCTAGGAAGGAGTTTATTCTTCTCTGCTCCTTCCAAGCTGCTTTGGATGCCCCAGGCTTTGTTCTGGAAACAACACCCCACTTGATAACCTTTGGTGCTGCTTTGCTGAAGTCTCTTGCTCCTTCTCTGAGGCTGTGTTTGACTCGTGTGTGTACTGGTGGCTTAAACAGCTGGGGTGGAGGCTCTTCAGCAGAAAGAAAAGCCCTTGCTGGTCAGAGTAGCCCTGGCTGGAGGCTGGTGCAGTAACACCCAGAGAGAAGGTGTTTGGCCATGAATTAATCTTTGCTCCAATGGCTTATTTTGGGAAGTGGAAGCCCTGGGGGAGATGCTGCTGGGGCTGAACTGCTGTGCCCTGGGCTAACTGGGAGGAAAGGAGAAGTTCTGAAGCTGAAATTCCAGTTTCTGGGTAGGGAGGTTGGTTTGGTAACTGCCCAAGGGTTGCTTCATGAGCAAGAGGTTGCTGTTTTACCTCTTGGCAAAAGCCATGTTCTGGAGCCATGCTTGCCCTAGGTCTGAAGTGTTAATTTCTGTGGTGGACTGAGTTGCATTTAAAGGTCCCTGAAGAGCTTTGAATCTCAGCAGCTAATGAGGCTTGCAGGAGAGAGCTTGAGAGAGGACAAACTTACTGGCAGTGAGTAATCCTGGTGAGAGCTCCAGGATTGAGCAAGGTTTGCAGAGGATAATTGGGAGTGATCACACTGGGGTCTTTGATTATTTCCAGCTAGAGATCTCCTCTGACTCTGCCCTGCATCCTGTGCCAGCAGCATCCCTGGGGGAATGCTCCTCTGTCTCCAAACCCTTCAGATGGAGTTTTCACAAGTCCTAGAGTCCTTTCAAGGGGACACAGCTCCTCCTGGCTCCCCTTGGGAGGAGCTGGGCACCCATGAGGAGCCACCTCACGTCCCCCTGGGCTCAGCAGAGCTATCCCTAACGGAGAGGGCTTGGCATCCAGGCTGCCCTCTCTCCACTTGGCAAAGCCATCCTTGCCAAAGGTGCTTAACCTTGTCCTTCTCCTTCTTCTCCTTCCAGCTGGCCTTGCTGAACTTCTTCAGCCCAGAGGAGAAGCTGCATGCTGGGGAGGAAGGCAGACGTGTCCGTCGCAACAAGAGGAGCAAAGGCAGCGAGGGGCCCGATGGTGAGTGAGCCCCTGGCCTCCCCTGCTGCCATGCAGCTGCCCTTCCCACACAGGAGCACAAAAAGGGCTTTTATGTTCTCACCTCATGTGCCTGGAGAGTTCTGTCCCTGGATAAAAAGCCACCAGCTGGTAGCTTCTGGCTTTGAGGAGGAGTTGCAGTAGCTCAGGTGCTGGCAGCTGGAGGTCTGGGGTTTTGTCCAGGTTCATTGTGCTTAGGAGAGAAGCAGCAGCAGGGAGTTTGGGAAAGACCTCTAGGGTCAAGTCCAAGCATCAACCCAGCACCACCATGCCACTAAACTGTGTCTTGAAGTGAAATTCAGGTTGTCCGTGCCTCCTCTTCTCTAGCAGTGAGGCTCTTTGCCTGTTGAAGGCTCTCATTTGGACTTGTGTCCCTGGCTGTGTTCTGTACACCTCCTCTCTGCTTAAAATCATCAAGGAGCTCTTCCCAGTGCAGCAAACAGCTGGAACATCTGCCTCCTGAGGTGGTCACTGGGTTCTGATGGAGTTGGGCAGTGCAGCAGAGGGCTCTCGGGTGGGTTCAGAGATCCTGTGGAAGGGAAGCTGTACAGAGCCTGTATTGAAAGCCTCTGCAGGTTCACAGTGGAAGAGCTTTTCCCTGTGGCTCTGTTCCAAGGAGGAGCTTTGTGAAGCTTCCCTGGATTCCTCCTCCCCAAAATGCTGAGAAGTATGATGCATTTGGTACAGAGCCCCTGAGTGACTCCAGTTCAGTGTGGTTCCATCATCTTCAGAGCTGCTGCCTCTCTGCTCAGGTGGCTCAGGCAGGATCCAAGACCCTTTTGCTCCAACTCCAGTGCCTCTGTCCCTGGGTCAGGAGCAAGCTTCCCTGTGTCTGCAGGGTGTCAGTGCAGTGCTGCAGGCAGATGGAGCAGGGCCTGTTGGGACAGGCCAAGGGCTGATGGTTTGGAACTGAAAGTGGGGATTTAGACTAGAGAGAAGGAAGAAATGTCCTGTTGGGAGGGTGGTGAGAGCCTGGCCCAGGCTGCCCAGGGAGGTGGGAGATGTCCCAGCCCTGGGACCATCCCAGCTCAGGTTGTTTGGGGCTGTGAGCAACCTGATCTAGTTGGAGATGTCCCTGCTGAGTGCAGGGGTTGGACTAGATGACCCTGAAGGGTCCCTTCCCACCCAAAGCATGCTCTGAGGAAGAGATGCTGAAAGGCAAAGGAATAACAGGGGTTTTGCTCCTCACCCTTCTCCCTGGCTGAAGACATGTCCTGCTTTTATAACCCACACTCCTTGCCCAGATTCCCTTTCCATTCCCTGAAGGCACTGCAGTTGAGTCCCTCCCAAAACATAGCCCACATCCCCCCGTGGTGTCTCTCTTTTGTAAAGCAAGGGCTTTGACCCCCAGGGCTGGTGGGGTCAGCAGGGCACTGCTGCTGAGCTTGGCAAGGCAGCTCACCCTGGCCAGCAGTTCCTTACTGCTTGGCCAGCTGAGGGTTACTGGGCAGAGCAGCAGTTAACCAGAGGAATCTGTCAGGGCAGGGCCTGACCTTGGAACAGCCAGAAAATTGATAAGTAAACAGAAGAGTTTTCTTGTGTAACTTGTGCTGTTTGGCTGAGGCCTGTGTGAGGGCAATGAATCACTTAAACCCCCCCCCCCCCAAATCCACTCCTGCTATCCCAGGATATCTCTCAGCTCCCTGGCTCCCCAGCCTTTGCTCCACCATGGTCACCCTGCAGACAGCATTAATGGGGTGGGTGATGGCCCAGTCTTGAGGAGCAGAGATCATCTTTCAAGCCAGCTCCCTGTCCATGCCACCAACCCCAACGTTTGCCCAGCTTTAAAAATCAGGATTATTCCCTTTCCAGCTCCAGCCCATGGTGCTCTTCCCACTCTGCCTTACCAGCTCCACCTGCCACTTGGTTTCCTTCAGCTGACCAAAACCTGACCCTCTCCAATGCCTCTCTTTTAGTTTTCCTCCTGTTTTTATTCCCCTCTCCTTCCCTTGACTTAGTTTCATCCTGGTGTATTTCTGCTGCTGTGGAACTCCTTTTGCTCCCAGAGGAACAAATCATTCCAGAGCTGGTAATGAGCAACAGTTGTGCTAAAAGGAACCATCAGGAATGTTCAATTAGTGCCCTTCTAAATAAACTGGGGTAGGAGATGTTGGATCTCTATTCCCAGAGCACCAGGCAAAAAAAAATGCTGCTGCCTCTTGGCTACCAGAGCCAAAATCTGGGAGTAGCATGGTTGGAACTACAGAGACAATGCTGTGCACTTGGGGTTATAAATAATGCCAGAGCATTTACCCAGCAGATGTCAAGAGGACTCCTTAAAAAACATTGTTTGGAAAGAAAAGAAACCCTGAAAAATCAACCCCTAGTTTCTTTGTCTCCTCCTTTCATCTCTGTTCCTAGTTAGGTCCCTGCCAGGCTGCTTTCCTGGCTGCTTTTTTTGGGTTGTTCTTCCTGGGGGTTGGGTTTGGGTTGTTTGCTGGTGTGTTTGGGGTTGTTTTTTTTTTTTCCCCCTTCCTAGATTTGTTGATATTGAACTTGGTGAGAAACACCAGGGATTGTTCCCCACTCTTTGATTCAGAGCATGGCAGCTGGGAGAGGCTCAGCAGATGCCTGGCCTGAAGCTGACAACCATTTGGTTCCTACTGCTTTGGCAGCCTTGCTGCTGAGGAAAGTCCTCGAGGAGAACTCCCCTGGGCTTGGAGCAGTGCAAATGGCTTTTGTTGGAATGGAAATGACATTCTGGGAAAGCAGAAAGCTGCTCCTGATCCCTGCTGCTCCTACCTGCAGCTGTGGAAGTGATGTGCTGGCTACCTGGCTCCAGCCTCTCACCCTGTTGGTAGAATTCGTGGCTGGGTTTGGGTTTTAGAATCATGGAATGGAATTGTGCAGCCAGCAGGGACATCTGCAGCTAGAGCAGGTTGCTCCCAGCCCCAGACAACCTGAGCTGGGATGGTTCCAGGGCTGGGACATCTCCCACCTCTCTGGGCAACCTGGGCCAGGCTCTCTCCACCCTCAGGGGAAAACATTGCTTCCTTCTCTCTTGTCTCAATCTCCTCTTCCAGTTCCAAACCATCAGCCCTTGGCCTGTCCCAGCATGTCCTGCTCACAAGTCTGTCCCCAGCTTTCTTCTAGGCTCCTTTAAGCACTGCAAGGCTGCAGGAAGGTCTCCCTGGAGCCTTCTCTTCTCCAGGCTGAACAACCCCAACTCTCTCCTCCTCTCCTCACAGCATAAGGTTCCATCCTCAGATCATTCCTGTGACCTCCTCTGGCCCTGCTCCCCCAGGTCCCTGTCTCTGCTGTGCTGAGGACTCCAGAGCTGGCCCCAGCCCTGCAGGTGAGGTCTCCTCAGAGCAGAGCAGAGATTCCAGCTTTTCCACCCCCAGTCCCCCCAAGTCCTTCTCTGCAGGGCTGCTCTCAGCCACACCTTTAGGATGATTTGGCAGGTAGCTGATGCCAGAGCCTGGCCAGGGATCCCTTGCTGCTTCCCCAGCCCCTGGGCAGCCCCTGGTCCTGCAGGTGCCATGTCTCAGCTGTGTGTCCCCACCCCTCCCCAGCTCCTGCTGCTGATGCAATAGGGCTTTTTATTTCTTTTTATATCTCCAGATCACAATAGGGACTTTTCCTGCTGGCTTCCTCTCCTTTGGAAAGGGCAGGTTCTGTCCCTCTGCCTCCAGAACAATGGGTGCCTTTGTGTCAGCAATTCCCCAAAGCTGAGGCATGCCCAGAAACACAGATGGATGGAGGGTGATAGAACCTTATTGTGCTCTGCAACCATGGTGATGAGCACTGGTAAATACAGAACATTTCCTGGCCACTCCAGCACAGGAGAGGGTCCCAGAAGGGAAGCTGACCACACAGCCTGATTGCCTCCAGAATTTCTCTCTGATTTCCCCCAAAATGGGAGAAGGGCAGAATTAAGATCAGGGCTTGGACATGGGGAGCAATTTGCTTCCCCCAAAGGGTTGTGAAGGCCTGGCCCAGGCTGCCCAGGGCAGTGGTGGAGTCACCATCCCTGGAGGGGTTTCCAAGCCCTGGAGAGGTGGTGCTGAGGGCCATGGGTGCCCTGGCAGTGCTGGGTGATGGCTGGATCTGATGATCTGAAAGATCTCTTCCAACCCAGATGATTCCAGGGTGATTGTGAGATGATGTCTGAATCTCTGTGGGCAATCTGCACCTCTTTCCTGTTCTCAATACTTGTTTTCACTGTGGTAAAACCAAGACTGCAGCTCATGTCCAGGTCCTTGCCTCTATGTCCTGCCCATGCTGGGGCTAGGGATGCAGGTATCTGCTTCAGGTCTTCTCTTGTCAGCCAGGAAGATGCAGTGGTAAAGGTAGAGGTGACTTATTTCAGACCCCAGCCTTGTGTCTGAGCTCATTTCCCACCAACATTTCCACTGAGGCAGATCCAGGGAGGCTTCCCCACTGCCTAAAGACCCAGAAGGGTCTTTGGGTTCTGGTTTCAGCTCTGCCCCAGCAGTGGCAGGTCAGTCTTGCTCCTGGAAATACCAGAAAGCAAAGGTGAAGGTGGCAGTCAAGGAGATTCTCCTGCTCTGGGTGTAACTTGTAAGAGGATACACTTTGAGAGAGCTGGAACACTTTCAGCCTCTCTTTGGTTCAAACTACACTGGATTCATTGGGGTTTTCACTACTGAAAGCAGTCTGAGGTCAGATTTGCTGCAGTGGCCTCTGCTGAAGCCACAGGCAGGGCTTTGTCCCTCAGCAGCATGCAGACAGAACCTGAGGGAAGCTGCATGTAGCCTGAGTGTGTTGGGAGAGGGGAGGGGAGGAGAGAAGAGGACAGGAGAGGTCTTCACAGCTAGGCTTGAGCCCAGTGAGCTCTTGCAGCTTAAAGGTTTTGGAGCCACTGTCTGTACCTAGGAAGCTGCTGTGATGCTGAAGGCCTGGGGGTGATGTTCCCTCCTGCAGCATGTGCTGGGGGTGGTGTTTCCAGGAGGGTTTGCTGCCTCAGCCAGAGAGAAAGAACCAGGGGCTGGAAACTGATGGAGTCCAGATCTGTTGATGGGACTCCTGTTCCTGTGCTCCCATTGCTCCTGTGTTGCTGTCCCAAGGGGATGGGAACTAGTTAGAAGCAGTTAATTTGCTGGGGGAGGTGCAAGCCTCATTGTGTGGTGGCCATGCTAAGGAATTGCTCCAGGTCCCAGGGTGAAGGCTGATGTGTCCTGAGCCATATGCAGCCTTTGTCTCTTGTCTGCTTCACCAGTTGTGATCTGAAGTCACAGCATCTCAGCATGGCTGGGGTTGGAAGGGACCTCTGGGGATCACCCAGCCTAACCCCCTGCTCCAGCAGGGGCACCCACAGCAGCTTGCCCAGGGTCACCTCCAGCTGCCTTGGCAATCTCTCCACAGGAGGAGACTCCACAGCCTCTCTGGGCAGCCTGGGCCAGGCCTTTGCCACCCTCCCAGTGACCCTGCTTCATTATTCTCAGTACTTCTAAAGCCATGAGTAGATGCTGTTGACTTGTTCCATCTGTAGATCTGGTTTGGGGTCTGTTTGTCCTTCCCTGGCACCTCCTGTCTGGTGCAGATGAGGTGGTGGGATGACTGCTGGAATATTTTGAGGCTCTTCAGAAGGCTTGAGAAGGAATTCTCTGCTCAGAGCCTCACCTTGCTTGTGTCTGCAGATAGTTGCACTGAATCCAGAGAGTTTTCTTCCTGTTCCAAACCAGGGCCAGGACTAATGAGAAGAGAACAGAAGTCCCAGGAGGGCAGGGATGGGGTTGCCTTTTGAGCTGGGGATGCCATGCACCCAGTGCTGTGAAGCTTGAACTCACCTAGGAGCTGCTGGTTCCTCTCCCACAGCACCAGAGGCTCCAGGCTGTGTCCTGCTGAAGGCTTTGCAGCTCAGCTTTGGTTCCTGGGAATAACCTGGCTCCTCTGGTGACAGCCACAGAGTATTTTGCAGGCAGCTGCAAGGTTTGCTCAGCAGATGCTCCAGGCCCATCTGGTCATAGATCAGCTCCAGCACAGAAGCTGAGGACCTGGTGCTGAGCTGGAGCATGTAGACCTTCCCCAGGGGGCAGCTATGACCCTTCAGGGGCAGGGTCCTGCAGCAGTGGTGGGGTCTCTGCCTTCTGCACATCCATGGGCTCAATAAGCTTCTTTCTTCTGGCTGGGGAGGGCTGAGGTGGGCTTGGAGAGCCAAAGACAGAGCTGCTGCATGGGTGCTGGGAGCTGTGAAGTTGTCTTCAGTTGTGGCCTCATTGCAAATCTGCTGGCTTACAGCAGAGCAGCTATGTTAGCCATGAAGGCAGTAACTGCTGCCCAGAGCTGGAGAACTCCACCCCCCCAGGGAAACTCTGGAGAAGAAGCTGTGAGGGAGGCATGGAAGTTGCATGTTTTCTTTAGGGCTTTGTTGGCCATGAGGTACAGAGACACTGAGTGTGTTAAGAGTGTGACCAGCAGGTCAAAGGAGGTTCTGCTGTCCTTCTGCTCTGCCCTAGGGAGACAACTGGGTCCACTTCTGGGCTGCCCAGGTCAGGAGAGACAAGGAACTGCTGGGGAGAGGCCAGCAGAGGCTAGGAAGATGCTGAGGGCACTGGAGCATCTGTGGCAGGAGGAAAGGCTGAGAGCCCTGGGGCTGCTGAGCCTGGAGAAGAGCAGCCCCAGAGGGGAGCTGCTCAATGCTGAGCAAGAGCTGAAGGCTGGGGGCAAGAGGCTGGGACCAGGCTCTGCTCAGTGGTGCCCAGGGCCAGGCCAAGGGGCACTGGGCACCAACTGGAAGCCAGGAGGTTCCAGCTGAGCAGGAGGAGGAGGAGAAACTTGTTTGGTGTGAGGGTGTTGGAGCCCTGTCCCTGGCTGCCCAGAGAGGCTGTGGAGTCTCCTCCTGTGGAGAGATTGCCAAGGCAGCTGGAGGTGACCCTGGGCAAGCTGCTGTGGGTGCCCCTGCTGGAGCTGGGGGTTGGCCTGGCTGATCCCCAGAGCTCCCTTCCAGCCCCAGCCATGCTGGGGTTGGGGATTGTTTGGTTTGTAAATGCTCTTGTTAATCCAAGCAGGATTTGCAGGCTGTTGATGTGTCTGCAGTGCTGTGAATGGATGAACTCAGGAGCTGCCTGAGCCAAGCAACACTTGACTGTGTCCTGACTGCTGCAGGGACCTGACAGTGGCTTCCCAAAGAGTAGGGGGTTGTCTCCTGGCTTTCCTTCAGAGCCCTTTTTAGACTCCTGCAGATCTAAATGCCATGTGTATGTCCTCAGGCCTTTGGCTCTGGCTCCTGTGCTCTTCCATGTCATTAACCCCTCAGTTCTCAGCTGCTCAACGCTCCAGAGCTTTTCCAATCCAATTAGGCAGAATTAGATTAGGGGAGGGAGAGAAACATGTCAAGTTCTGCAGGGGTGAGAGAGTCAAGGAGATTTCCTCCCACCTGCCCTCAGTTGCTTCCAGAGAGCTGGGGTGGGATGAGTGCAGCAGAGGCTGCAGGGAGCCTTTGCTAGGCTGGGTTGAGAACCTTGCTGCAGCCCCACTTGGGAATCATTTCTCCTGGAATTCATGCCATATGTTAGCTGTTTATCTTAGTGGGATATGACTTGAAATGTCAGAATGGTTTGTGTTAAGCAACAACCAAATAAACCAAACAAAATAAAAACACAGCTGTCCTCCTCAGCTCCCCACTGCTGGAGTCAGATACGTGGTGTTGATAAAGGAAGCAAGAGGGTGCAGTGGTGGCTTGGAGGAGAAGCCTTCTGAGTCCAGCCAGCAAGCTAAAAACAGCCTTTGAGATACTCCAGTTAGAAAGTGGGATGCTGTTGGTCAGCTCCAAGCATTTGGAAGCCAACCCAAAGGCCTGGAGGAGAAAGCAAAGGCACATCCCATTCTTCCTCCCCAGCCAGGGAGAGTGCAGGGAAGGAGATGTGGTGGCCACAGGTTGTGGGGTGAAGCCCAGGCTGCAGGTCAGAAGGGTGGAGAGGGATGGTTGGTTGGGCTTGGTGTTTTGGGGAAGGCAGCACAATACTCTTCTGCCAGCAGTGATGGCTCTGTAGTTAACTGGGAGCTGGGATATGGCTTTGCTCAGCAACCCAATTGCACTGTGCTGTGCTTGCACCTGCTCTGTGGAGCCTGCAGCTGGTGTTCTGAAAGCCTTCATGGTGTCAGGAGGCTCTCCTGGTGCTTTGTCCCCAGTCCCAAAGTGGATCTGGGTGGGACTGAGGAGCCAGCTCAGCTTGGTTCCTCTTGATGCTGTATGAAGTGATGGCAGTTCCTGGGGCAGTTGGGTAAGGAGAGCTCTGCCTTAGGTGGGAATGGAGGGAGTGGTGATTTCAGCTGAGCTCTGGCTGTTGGAGAAGCAGGGCTGAGGTTGTGGAGTACTGTAGGGTGGAGGGGGCAGAGCCTGGGAGGTGACTGGAGTCAGCTCTGTCCCCCAGAGCAGGACCAACAGCATGGAGCTGGTGGCAGCAAAGGTGGCAGACTCCTAAAGGACAGTCCCTGTTCCAGCCTGCTGCTTCTGTCACCCTGCAGCCACGTTGCTCCTCGTGCCAAAAAGCCCCTAGGAGGTTTGCAGGCCTGCTGGGTCTCTGTGTGCTCCAGCACAGGTCCCTTCAGCCAGCAGCTGATGACCCACGAGTCCCAGAGTCCTTCTGAAGGTGGAAGAACCTGGGGGATGCATGAGAGCAGTTGCATGCATCCAGCTCCTTCCCCTCTCCAGCTGGGGCAAAGGCTGCTTGCTCAGCAAGGCACCAGGGAGACAACTTGTTGTCTGATGGCCTCTTGGGTTTGTCTCTTTTGCTCCCAGCTCAGTTCTGAACGTCTTCAGCTGCAGTAACTAAAGATTCTGCTCCCTCTAGGATGTTCAAATGCAGCACAGAGAACATCCCAGCCTGTGCAGCTGGCCAGGATCTCTCTCTCTGCTTGCATTCCACTCTCCTCTCCTTCCTATCTGCCTGACCCAAGTTCTTCCCTAACCTGAGGAGCCCTCTTTGGGAGTTGCCAAACCAGGCAGAAATCTCTGAGAGTGCTGGCAGGAGACAAACAGCTTGGGCAACCCCAGACCAAACCTGGTAGAGGTTGAGGTCTGGCATCATCTGAAGCTGTCTGAGGGAGAGAGGCTGGGGCTGCCTGGCAGCTGGGGTCACTCCAGGGGCTGGAGATGGGGCAGGGGTGAGCTGGGGCTTCTCTCTCTCTCTGCTGCAGACCAGTAGGCTCAGGCTGGGGTCTGGAACTGTGGGATCAGAGGATTTGGGAGGGAGCAGGCTACTGATCCATGGAGCTCCTGGAGCAGCATCTGATCATCTGGCTGACACATGGAGGGAGGCTTCTCCTGTGACAGATAGCTCAGAGGAGGAGAGCAGGGAGGCAGCAGAAGGCCACTCTCATACCTAACTCACCACAAGAGAAAGGATCCTCAGCCTTTGGTGTGGAGGCACAAGCTCTTCTCAGAGCCTCTGGCCAGGCAGCTTAGCATCCCAGAAGTGTCAGGGGAGAGCTCAGTGTGAGAGACTTCCCCTGGAGACATATGGAGACATGGGAAAAGTCTGTAGGGGAGATGAAGAATAGCCTCCAAAAGGGGATGTTGCCAGGGGAGGGGCTGCCAAGATGAGCTGCAAACTCTTCTTGATCTCTCTGGGGCTGGAGGACACTGGCTTTGAGCTGTGGAGCTCTTGAAATCCAGCACAGGGGTGGGAGATCAGAAGAAGTGTCAGCTCTGAATGGGCTCCAAGCCAGTCCTGAGGACAGAGAAGCCTAGAAGTCCAGACTGTGGCAGGGCAGCTGCTAAGCAAAGGCTCCTGCCATGAAGGAGTTGTGTCTGTGCTGTGCAGTGCAGGTGGAGCAGCAGGCAGGGATCTCTCCTCCAGGCAGGGATCTCCTCCAGGCAGGACTTGGTCTTGCCAGAGAAGGAGGAGGAGGGAATGCTGGTTTGTGGGGTGCTGTCAGGGAGCATCTCAGTTTAAGCTGTGCCCAGCAAAAGGCAAGGCAGGGTGGCTGTGTTCACCCAGGAGTTTCAAACAGCTGGAAACACAAGCAGAGAGAGAAGCAACAGTGGTGCTTGAGGAGACACTGGATGGCCTCAGGCTCTGCCTTGCCACAGAATCAGAGAAGCATGGGGTGGTTTGGGTTGGAAGGGACCTTGAGGGTCACCTAGGCCAACCCTGCAGTGAGCAACCATCTTCAGCTAGATCATACCTAGTACCTCAAGCAGCACAGCTTCATCTTTCCCCCAGTCTGGAGAGGGAGCTCCCCACTCTGCTGGGGAATCTGTTCCCTCTTGTGTTCAGATTAGAAGTAGCCTTGGGCCAGGGACATTCCCTGGATTCAGCCTCTAACTGCAGGCAGCATCTTTCCTCCAGACTCAGCAGGAGACCTCCCTTCCTCATCCCACCCTCTAGAAACCCACTCTGGCAAGGCTTGCCACAAGTTCTGGGTAGTGCAGGATGTGTTTTGCCTCTGGATGTTCTCCTAGACCCTGTGATGCCTCCTGTTTCCCAGCTGTTCTGGAGGAGCAAAAGACCAGAGCTGGTGCCCAGGAGCTGCTGCCTTTGTCTCTGGAGCTGCTGAAGGAACACTTTCTTTCCCAGGGAAGGGAAAAGGTCTTGTTGCAGTGTTTGTGTCCCTGCCTGGTATCTCAGTAGGGTCCAAGAGGCTTTCATCTGGATAGACCAAATTTCCTGGAAACTTTGAAACCAGATTGGTTCCAAACCTCCCCCAAAACCACATGTTCTAGCTCAAGCATGTGTCTGGGAGCTGACATCCTTCTTTCTCCAGCTCCACCATGGTCTGGCATTAATAACACTCTGCTTAAAAACACTTGAAAAGCCTTAAATATCTCCTACCCATGTGAGGGAAGTCAGTGTCCCCAGCCCAGCTCTGCACATGAGACATCAGAGTTCTGGGAGGTGACTAAAGTGCAGGTTGATTGGGACAGCTTAGAGCCCAGAAGGGAGCAGGTTCTTCATGGCTTGGAGAACATCTTGGGCTCTTCTTTCTGCCCAGACAGGAAGATTGGGGCAGACAGAGAGAGAGAGAGGTTGGTGGGAGGCTTGGCAGGTAGGACTTCTTTAATACTTGGCCATCAGGATGGTTCCTTCTGGTCCTTCATCAAGATCTTGTCTCTGTTTGCAGCCTGGGGTGAGGATGACCTCTCAGTGCCTTCATCTTCTCATTTCCTCTGGTGGCCATGTGGAGATGGGCTCAGTTGTGTTATCTCCCAAACCAGAGCCTTGCTCAGGTGAGCAGACTGAGATCTGCCACAGTCACTTAGTGCCAGTTAGGAAATGGGACAAGAAATGTCTCAGTGGTCCTGGGGACAGGCAGTGGCTGCTGGAAACAGGCTGGTGCTGCCATTGAGGACATGGTGGTTGCTGCAGGAGCCTGAAACTGGTTGAAGCTCTTGGAGACATTGTCTTCAGAGACTCCATGGCCCCATCCAGAAGTGGGATGTGGCCCTGGGCAGCCTGGTCTAGTGGGTGGCATCCCTGCCCATGGCAGGGGGGTTGGGACTGGCTGATCTTTAAGGTCCCTTCCAACCCAACCCATTCTGTGCTTCTGCTGTCTCTGTTGTGCAGTGAGTGTGGACATGTGGTAGTGACCCTCCTGGGCTTTCTTCTCCTGTCAGCAGCTGAAGGTTCAGCAGCTTTCCTCCTGGCTTTGGTTCCTCCAGTGGTCAACCCTGTCTGACTTTCCTGTGAGGTCAGAGCCATCCCAAGGATCTGCTGCCATCCCAAGCCAGTCTGAGCTGATGTGCAGGAATTTCAGCTATTCCCTGTGAGCCTGCACACACAGCTGAGGAGTGCAGACAGGGGCTGTATCAGAGACTCCTTTCCATCAGCAGATGTCTGCAGAAGTGTTTGATATTGAGTGTCTAGAGGAGAGCCCAGCAGTGGATAGCGTGCAGAAAGGCAAATCAAGGAGGGAAAAAGTAAACTCTATCAATCTTCCCAACAGCAAACATGTCATCTGCAATATCCTTCCCTTGCATCACCATCTGCTTGGGTTGTGGTGTTGTGTTTTGGGTTGGGGTTGTTTTTTTTTTTCCCCCCCCTGAAGCCCTTGGAAGGGATCCAGCAGATGCTGAGGCTGCAGGAGCTGAGGGCTAGAACCTGCTCCCTGAAGCACAGTTAGATGCCTTCTGCTGCTTGCTGGGCCACAGCTGTGGCTTTACACCACAGAAAAACCCCCACAAACCCTCATCTTTTGCAAACCTTCAGCTTCAGAGAGGAGCTTGCAGAGGAGCTGCCTCTTCCAGGTTACCCAGAGAGGTTGTGGCTGCCCCCATCCCTGGCAGGGTTCAAGGCCAGGCTGGATGTGGCCCTGGGCAGCCTGGGCTACTGGGTGGTGTCCCTGCCCATGGCAGGGGGGTTGGAACTGGATGAGCTTTAAGGTCCCTTCCAACCTGCGCCATGCTGTGGCTTAAACCCATGGCCAGAGAGCTTCTGCTAGAAGTGACTTGGCTTTCATGGAATCATTCAGGTTGGCAAAGCCCTCCAAGATCTGGAAGTTCAGCCACCAGCCTAACACCCCCCTGCCACTAAACCACCTCACCAGGTGCCACCTCTACATGTCTACACATGAAGAGGGGCTGTGAGCAGCCTGCTCCACTGGGAGATGTCCCTGCTGACAGCAAGGGGGTTGGGCTAGGTGACCTTTCATGGTCCTCTCCACCCCAAAACATTCCCTCATTCTAACACAGCAGAGATCAAGCTCCTGGCCTGCACTGCTGGTGTCCAGCACAGCAGCTACCCAAGCACAGCTCTTCTTCTCTCCATATGTGCTTCTCCTGCATCCTCCTCCCCAGCCCACCTATCTCCCACCTCCTTGCCACATGCTGTCTGCTCATGTTTGAGGTCAAACCAGCCCCCAGACCTGGGGAAGTCCAATCCCCTTCTACATTTCCTGTCTTTCATCTGCAATTAAATGCATGCTTCTGCTCTAACCCCTGCTTGAAGGAGCTGTCAGCTCTGCTCAGGCCCTGGCTTTGCCTTTGCTCTTGCAGAGCAAGGAACCTTGACAAGAACTGTTAGTGCTAGAAGAAGACCAGCACCAGAGAGGGCAGCCTGGGTGGCTCTGAAGGATGAACAAGCATGGAATGAGATTCAGTCATTCCAGCAGTTGTATAGACAGGGGGAGAGGAGGCTTTGCCCCTGGATGGTGGAGCTCTTCAGATGGAGCTGCAGAGGGCAATGGTTTTCCCTGACAGAGTGGTTAGGCATTGGCCCAGGCTGCCCAGGGCAGTGGTGGAGTCACCACCCCTGGAGGGGTTCAAAACCTGTCTAGAGGTGGTGCTGAGGGCCATGGGGGTGAGGGGTTGGTGGTTGGACTTGATGATCTTAGAGGTCTCTTCAACCTGAATGGTTCTGTGATGCTCTGAGGGCAGATCTGTTGTTTTGGTGGCACTCTCCTTCTCTCTCTGTAAGCCTTTGGTACCACTTCAGGCCAAATGAAGGAGGAGTTGATGACTTCACCCTCTTGAGCAAAGCTCAGGAGAATTCTGTCTGCTGGTGGAAGGGCTGAACCTTCTGGCTTCCTGCTCCAGTTCCATCACCCACCTCCTCCTCTGGGGAGAGGAGCAGATGCAAGCCCCAGAGACTCAGAAGCTCCCAAGGCTACTCAGGCTGTGTTTGCCTTCATGTCAGGAGCCCTGGTGTGTGTGTGTGTGTTTGTCAGAGGATCCACTTGCCACAGCCATAACATCTCTCTCTGCCGTGCCTGGAACAGATGTGTGTGTTGTAATATAGACTGTGAACATTGACATCCCATGTGGTTCTCATTCCTCCCATTCATCTTTGAAGCTAATTGGTTCCAGCCAGCTCCAATGTGTCTGCCTGGCCACAGCTATTTGTACTTTCACTCTGCTTATGGGGCTGATGGTGTGATAGAGAGAGCATGAGATCAACTCTCGTGACTCCCAGCTCTGCAGAGGCACAGGCACAGCACTCACATTGCACTGGATATTTTGGGGTGGTTCTTAGGGATGGCCTCCAGACAATGCCTTTCTCTTTGCTGGAATTGGTCTTAACTAGCTGCTGCTGGTGGGGGTCAGCAGGGTGCTGGTGGGGGTCAGCAGGGTGCTGGGGGGGGTCAGCAGGGTGCTGGGGGAGGTCAGTAGGGTCCTGGTGGAGATCAGCAGGGTGCTGGGGGAGGTCAGCAGGGTGCTGGTGGCTCCATCTGTGTAAATGCACCCAGAGGAACCTGTGTTTGCCAGAGCTTGGGAGGGTTTGGAGTTGTAGAACCAGAGAGAGTGAGTTGGATTGGAAGGGACCTTCCAGATCATCTAGCTTCAACCCTCCTAAATGCTGGTGCTTCTGTCTTGAGGGAAGGAGCAGTCACCATGGGGGATGGGGAACCAAAGGCTTTCATTTGTGAGACTTCCTAAATGGAGAGAGCAAGAGAAGCAGCTTCCCTTGGTCCATAGAGGCAGGGGATGGTCTGGGTGGGAAGGGACCTTTCTGTGTCACCTAGTCCAACCCCTGCACTCAGCAGGGACATCTGCAGCTAGAGCAGGGTGCTCAGAGCTCCAAACATCCTGAGCTGGGATGGTTCCAGGGCTGGGACATCTCCCACCTCTCTGAGCAGCCTGGGCCAGGCTCTCACCACCCTCAGGGTAAACTATTTCTTCTTTCTCTCTAGTCTAAATCTCTCTTTCAGTTTCAAACCATCAGCCCTTGGCCTGTCCCAACAGCTCCTGCTCACAAGTCTGTCCCCACCTTTCTTCTAGGCTCCTTTAAGTCCTGAAAGGCTGCAGTGAGGTCTCTGGGTCCAATTTCTGTGACCCTTCCCTCATCTCTGCACTAATTAGCCCTGGGCACATGGCACCTCTGCACTAATTGGTCACCAGTCTTTCCCCACCACTGCAGCAACCTCCTGTCCATCCCTTCACTGCAAGTGAGGCTCAGCTCTAGGTGATCTCAGGAGTCCCAGGGCAGGTTTTGGAGACATTTGACTGCTGAGCAGCCAGGGAATGTCTGGGCACTTCTGCAGCTCGTTGCCACCCATGATTAATTCCTGAGGAAGCAAGGGACCAGATTTCACACTTCAGCTTCTGCTCCCCAAGTCAGGCAGCTTCTCAGCTTCCCTATAAAGATTTCCACTCCTTGGTGGGGACACTTCTATTCCTATTGTTTAACTGAACCAGTTCAGGCCAGGGCTTTGCTTTGGGATCCTTTTTCTGTATATTTTTTTTTAGTATTTTATTATTATTTTAGGACATCTTGGCTCCCAGCTCTCTGGGTTACTTCTCAGAGCTGAGTCACATTCCCTTTCTGCTACCCTGTCCCCAAGTCTGTCAGCTTGGAATGTTAAGCTTGGTGATGTCAAGCTGCCAGAGAAGATCCATGTCTGGCTGCACAGAGACCACAGATGGATCTGTTGTCCACTGGCAAAAGTGATCTGCTTGTGTCAGGGCTGTGCTTGGGAAGGGGTTTGCTGGGTCTCTGGAGTTCTGCTGGCTGGAGGTTTGACCTGTGGTCCTTCAGGGGCAAAGCTCTGAGCCCTGTTCAGCAGAGCTAGACCCAAGCTGGTGTCTGAGAGTAAAGCTCTGGCTCAAGGTTGAGGAGCAGCTGTCCCCTGAGCTTTGCAATGGTGGTTTGCAATAGGGGTGGGGGGAGGTGCCCACCAAAGCTCACCCACTCCTCTTGCTTCAGCTTTGGGTGGTTGTTGGAGAGAGGGAAGAGCAGGGCTGGGTCCTGCTGAAGCTGTGGCACCTCCACAGCAATTGTTGTAGCAGACAGAGCACTCCAGCTTTGGCTCCCCCACCTTGGTTCCAGCTCTGGAGAGGCACCCCCTGGGCAGGGCTGTTGGTGGCAGTGGAGATTTGCTGTCACAGTCACTGATTCTCACTAGTTTTCTTCTTCTTCCTTTGCAGGTCCCAGCTCAGTCAAAACCAAGAAGAAAGGTAAGCCTGAGTTTCTGCTTCACTTTCCTTTCTGTGCCTGCTGGTCCTCAGCTGTGGATTCTCACTAGCTAACATGAAGGAGAAACCAACAGCAGGTTTCCTTGCCAGGAGGGGCAGGGATTGCCATGGTCCCACCACAGGGACCCTCCCTCAACTGTTCTGTGCACCCACCTGGCCATGGCAGGACAGCCTGGCCCCTGAGCACTCCCTAAAGCCCCTGGCAAGCTGAAGGAAGTTCCTTCCATGACATAGGAGTCGTTCTGAAGATGCTCTAGCCAAATGGTTGAGTGGAGCTGAGTCCTGGGCCAGCTCCAGGAGCTGCTTGCTGTTTGCCAGGCAGCTTTGGTCTCCTTCAGAGCCACCAAAGCCAACACAGACACACTCTGCAGCTCACTCCTCAGAAGTATCATTTCCTGTGCCTGTCTGAGGGTTGGCCAGCCCACAGGTATCTGCTTTGACTTGTTGGTGTTCCTCAAGCTGTTTGCCAGTGCCTGATGGCTATTGAATGAGTTATCCATTAACTGAGTGTGACTTGGGTTATTCAGGAGGCAGCCCTGGGTGTCTCCATGGGTTGGCTGACACTTGTGTAGGTCTCCTGGAGAGCATTTAGGGTCAGACACTTCTTTGCTACCTGGAACTTGAGCAAATGCAAGTGTCCAAGCTCTCTGATGTCAGGGAAGCAGCCACATTACCCTGCCCACAGCCCAGAAGCCAACCAGCTCCTGGGTTCATCCCCAGCAGCATGGCCAGCAGGTCAGGGAGAGGATTCTGCCTCTCTGCTCCACTCTCTAGCTCTTTGCTGGTCCCTGGAGACCTCTCCACAGGTGCTGGAAGATGGCCTGATCTGCAGCCCACCATCACCAGCAGCAGCAGCAGCAGCAGGAGCAGCCAAGCTTCCTCTGCCTGTGCTACCTGAACAGCATGTCAGATCCATTCCACCCTTGGATGCTAACTCAGCCTTTATGGCTGAGAGGTTGAGACAGGTCACAGTCAGAAACTCAAGGGTTTTACTTCTGTTTGCCCTCAAAAGCAGCATAAAGCTTGAGGGCTGAGAAGTTTGCCCTGCCTAAAGTCTGGAACCCTAAACCTGTGTTGAATCAGCCCAACGAGTAACAAATGGTGCCTGTGGTCTTGGTAAGAGTTGTGCAGTAGCAGGGGGATCTGCTGGAGCTGGATTACATACAGCTGCAGAAAATGCTTTAATTTTATGGTATTGTCACATTTAATTTCTTTTGGAGTTAGAGCTGATTGTTGGCAAAGGATGAGGAAGGGAAACTTGTCCTGCTCCTGCCTGCTTGGAGCTTCAGAGGGCACGTGGCTGGAGACCCTGCCTGGGGAGCTGGAGGGGCTGAGGTCCCCTTGGTTAGAAGATGGATCAAGAGCTCTTTAGGCTTCCTGAATCTCTTTCTTGGCTTTGCCTTCCAATCAGCAAGGTTCCATGAATGCAGGGAAGCAGCTGAGATGACTGGAAGGAGTCAGGCAGAGAAGACAAAGTGTCCCTGTGTGGTGAGGGGATGCTGTGCAATTGTCTGCCTGCTGAACTGGCAGCTCCTCTGGTAGCAGCCAGCCTGCTGAGATGGACTCAGTTAAAGCAGCTGCAGTCCCTGTCCCTCTTGGGAAGGGAAGCAGGCAGTGACAGCAGCCAGGCTCCCACCGGTGCTGGGGGTGATCCAGCCTTGGCATTGGGAGGGGATGGGTTGGAGGGGGTGGGAGTGAGGAAGGAGAAGGATTCACTGAGTCTGCTTTAGGGGGAGATAGGGGAGGGGGTTGGTGCAAGGTGCTGATTGCCAGAGCATCTCCTTAACCCATGGAGGAGGAGGAAGAAGAGGATGGCTGGGCTTGGAGGATTTGAAGGCATGGCTGCTCATCTGGGCAGCAACACTGCTGCAGGTATTTGTCCCCTGAAGCTTTGCTCTGTGTTTGTAGGATCCCAGAATGACTTTGATCACTTGTTTTGTTGATGCTTTAACTTAGTTTTCTGCAGCCTGAAGCTGAAGCCACCCCATGCCCTCCCCTGGTTTCCCTCTGCCCCCCTGCATGGCCAGTGGCCATCTAGAGAGTTCCACTTCAGTGCTGGCAAACAGAGATGTGGGGTTTTTCCTTATGGTTCTGTTCCATGACAGTGGTAGATATTTAGCAGAGAAACAGGTACATAAAGGTGTTCTTGGGATGGTTTCTGAGCCATTATTTGACATCCTAGCTGCTGCTGTCACCTCAGAAGTGGGATGAAGTCTGTCCTGCAGTGAAAGTGGCCTTAGCAATCCAAGCAGTTTTGCTAAGTTGATCAAAACCAAAAAAAGCTCTTTGGCATCAGAGCAGCTTGAAAGTTGCATTGTAAGAACTAGATCATTCCTGTCAGGGAGCTGGGAAGTGAGGAGAGCACAGGTCAGGCTTTCCCTGCAGACCTTACTCAGTGTGCTGGGCTTATGCCTGGCCCAAGCCTTCACTCCCATGGTTGTGCTGTTCCTCTTCCTGGGCCCCTGTGGTGAGATGGGTTTGGGGATCATGGCAGTTCCTCAGTGCTGTCATCCTCCTGCCTGGGTTAGTCCTTCCCTTGGGTCTCCATCCCAAGCCCCAAATGCACACTGAATCCTTTTGAGGCATTAGAGCATCTCAGTCCTTGGTGCATGTGAAGTGCCTCCTCAGCACACCACAGTGATGCCTCCTGCGTGGCCCTGGGCTCTCAGGAGCTGCTGGAGAGGAGCTGAAGCTCAGCTCTGAACTGCCCTCTGGAGGCTCCTCTGTCCTGCAGGCAGGAGCTCCAGCCCTGGGGGTTGAGTGGGGATGCATGTGTCTGCAGCAGGTCAGTGCCTGGCTTCCATCAGAAGCCAGACTGCAGAGCAGCTCCTCTTGACCTCTAATGCCCCAGCTGCCCATGTGTTGCCTTGCAGCATGCAGCTGGCCAGCAGGATCCTCCTAACCTTGTCACTGTGGTGTGACCAGCCCTTGGGGGGCTGCAGGACCTCCCAGCCCCGTGCAAAGAGCAGGGTCCCAGAGTCTTAGGGGTTGGAGGGGGCCTCTGGGGATCACCTAGTCCAACCCCCCTGCCAGAGCAGGTTCTCCTGGAGCAGGTTGCACAGGATGGTGTCCAGGCAGGTTTGGGATGATGATCCCAGAGATGGAGACTCCACCACCTCCCTAGGCAGCCTGGGCCAGTGCTCCACCACTCTGAAAGTGGCCAGATGGCCAGGCCAGGGCTCTGGGCTGAGACCATCTGAGGCTCTCCATCTCTTGGCAGACCCCTGAGAGTTCAGGTGCCTCATTCCAACGTCCTTGCATCTGCTGGAAGGAGGCTGCAAGGCAGCAACCTGCTGCTGCCCTGCTGCCAGAGTGGTCCTCACGGTGTGGAGCCACAGGATCCCCACCTTGGTTGGATGCTCCTCCTTCTCCCTGCCCTCCAACCAGCAATGAGCCAGCCCCAGTCTTCTGCTTTCCTTGTTCCTAGAGCTCTCCTGTAGGTAAGAGACCATCCTGGGCTCAGGGTGTGGAGAAGCTAACGTTTAACCTTCTGTCTTTCAGGGAAGAAGGCTGGTCCTCCAGGGCCCAATGGTCCCCAAGGGCCACCAGGTCCTCCTGGGCCCCAGGGTCCCCCTGGCATTCCTGGCATCCCAGGGATTCCTGGCACAACTGTCATGGGACCACCCGGCCCCCCTGGCCCTCCAGGCCCTCAGGGACCACCTGGGCTGCAGGGTCCCTCAGGTAACTGCTCTGTCCCCCTCTCTTGCCACTCCAGGAGGGCCCAGGGATGTTCCTCCATGGAGTCATGGGCCAAGTGTTTAAATCCCTGGATTTGATAACCCTTTGAAATGCAGAAGAGGAAAGTCCAGGTCAGTGTTGGTTTGAGAGAGATGCTTGGTGAAGGTGGTTGAGTTTTGAGAGCACACGTGGAGAGTTTTTACCCTTCTTAAAGAAACTTCATGGTTTAAATGGTTCAAAATGGTGTTTCAAATGAGCAGGCTAATACTAAACACAGAAATCCAGGCTCTCTCCCTCTGCCCCACGTGGCTCTCAGGGGAGAAGGTGGTTAACTTCTCAGCTGGTGCCTCAGAAACTGCCAGAGCTGGGGCCAGGACCTGCATGAGGTCCTCAGCTCTCCAGAGGGCTGCCCACAGGCATCTGCTCTCTGAGAAGAGCTTTGGCTCTCAAAGAGACTTCAGCAGGAGTGCAGGGAGTGACCTGAGTGCCTGCAGAGTGAAACTTCTCCTCTTCAGCAGCCACTAGCTCAGGAAAAGGCTTCTGCAGTCTGTCCTTCTGGTGGCAGCTGGCTGAGTGAGGGTGGGGAATGTTGGAGCTGTGGGAGAGAAATGGGAGAGCAAAACGAGGAGTAAATAGGATGAATCTTCCAGGGTTTCATGTCCTTTTGAACACCAAGCTTCCAGCACTGTCCTGCTGTCACACAGGAGGGGCTGAGGGGTTACTGAGGGCTGAGAGAACTTCTGTTTCTAGCAGCTCTTCCAAGCCTCCTCTTCACTGAGGTGAAATTGCATTTTGCAGGTGCCACAGACAAGGCAGGCTCCAGAGACATCCAGGTTGGTTCATCTTCTTTCCTGGTGATTTTCTGTTCAAGGGGAAGCCCAGCATTGCCTGGGCTTTTGGTGACATCAGCAGCTCTGGTTGCTAAGCTGGTGTTTTGAGGGGGTAGCTCTGAAAAATAAACCCCACCCCTGGCACCCAGTAACCCAGGAGCCTGCTTGCCCCTGCCTCAAGAGAGAACCATGGAATGGGTTGGGTTGGAAGGGACCCTTCAGGGTCACCTAGTCCAATCTCCTGCAGTCAGCAGGGACATCTGCAGCTAGAGCAGGTTGCTCCCAGCCCCAGACAACCTGAGCTGGGATGGTTCCAGAGCTGGGACATCTCCCACCTCTCTGGGCAGCCTGGGCCAGGCTCTCCCCACCCTCAGTGGAGAACATCTCTTCCTTCTCTCTGGTCTCAATCTCCTCTTCTAGTTTCAAACCACCTGACTTGAGCTCCTCACCTCTCCTCCAGTATTTAAACACACTGTTGTCAGGTGCTCTGGTCATGAGAAGCAGGAATGGTTTCAGGGCTCTGCCATGCCTGTGTGCTGGTCACCAGTGCTGTGGAGGTGTGTTGGGTGCCTGTGGAATGACAGAGTGTTTCCCATTAACTGTAAACCCCTGTCATCTTCTTTGCAGCCAGCTGTGGTCCACCTTCAAGGCCAAGGCTCAGCAATCCAAGTCAAGAATGGTAAGGATCCCCTGAGATTGAAAAGAGCCCATCCTGTACCTCCTTCTGTCTGGGTCCAGGTCCCTCCTATAACATGAGTCCCCAGTTGTTAGCCTCCCCCTAAGATAGAATGGTTTGGGTGGGAAGAAACCTTTCAAGGTCATCTAGTGTCCCCCAGTCCCCAGGGCAGGGACATCTCCAACTAGAACAGGTTGCTCAGAGCCCCAAACAACCTGACCCAGGATGGTCCCAGGGCTGGGACATCTCCCACCTCTCTGGGCAGCCTGGGACAGGCTCTCACCACCCTCAGTGGAAAACATTTCATCTTTAGTCTGATTTATTCTGACAGTAACTCCACCACCCTGAGCCCCTTAGAGGAGTCATCTGTTGAGTCTCCATCCCCATCTCCCTTGTGCTCCTATCTCTCCCAGCTGACCTCTGTCTTGTACATCCCAGTAACTCTGTCCCACTGAATCTCCCTTCTCCTTGACCTCCAGATGCATGTTGTGCCTCCTCCCCCTGCTGTTGCATCCCCAGTTTCCCCAGCCCCTCCATGACCAGCCTCCTTCCCCACTCTCTTCTATCCCAAGCCCTCAGTGAATCCTTCTCCTGTCTCAGCTCCATTAGCATCACAAATGTTGGGGGTTGGAAGGCACCTAGAAGGATCATCTAGTCCAAGCCCCCTGCCACAGCAGGATCCCCTGGATGAGCCTGTGGGTTCTTTCTCCCACTTTCCCAGTGATTTCTGGCAGGGGAAGGCCCAGCTGTAGTGTGAGGAGGACACAGAGGAGCACAGCCACCAGCTTCTCCCACAGCCTCCATGCTCCTTTGTGCATCTCCACCCCAACAACAACCTTCCAGCCTCTGAGCTCCAGCCCTGCTGAGCCTATTCATGTCCACAGGCAGCTCTTTGCTCTCCTCCTTCCTCCCCAGATCCTGATCCAATTTCTCCTCAAGTTCCTGTTCTTCTTGCCAACAGCTGACTCTCAGCTCATCAGCTGCTGCCTCCCTGCTCCTGCTGTCTGGCTGTGCTGGAGAGGAGCTGCTTGGCTTGTCCCCTGCCTCAGCCACCACGTGCAGCTCCCTGGGGAGCATGCTAGACATCCTCCCATCCCAGACCTGGAGGGCTGAGGCTCCCAAGGGCTGGTGCAGCAGGAACAGGGCTAAAGAAGTCATTATCCCTTCATTAATGGGAGCCTGTGTGTTCACAGCGTGGCTGCTGCTCTCCAGGAGTGGGAATTGCCCTGAGTGCACTTCCCTGCTGCTCAGGAACAATCCAGTGCCCTGAGCCATTAATGGTGTCCAGCTGACAGCCAGCAGAGCACAGCCCTGGCTGCTCTGCAGCTGGGGGAGGAGCTGAACACCAGAGGAAGGCTGGGAGGAGAAGAGTTGGGTTTAGAATCACAGATTCATAGAACCCTTCTGGTTGGGAGAGAGCTTTAGGATCACGGAGTCCAACTGGTAGCCAGGTCACCATTGAGCCAGGACCCTCAGCTCCACATCTCCAGGGCTTGGAAACCCCTCCAGGGATGGGGACTTCACCACTGCCCTGGGCAGCCTGGGCCAGGGCTTCACAACCCTTTTGGGAAAGAAATTGTTCCTCATGTCCAACCTGAACCTCCTCTGGCACCACTTGAGGCTGTTTCCTCTCATCCTGTCACTGATTCCCTGGGAGAAGAGCCCAATCCCCACCTGGCTCCAGCCTCCTCTCAGGGAGCTGCAGAGAGTGAGAAGGTCTCCCCTGAGCCTCCTCTTCTCCAGGCTAAGCAAGCCCAGTTCCCTCAGCTGCTCCTCACAACACTTGTGCTCTAGACCCTTCCCCACCTTCCTTGCCCTCCTCTGCCCACACTCCAGCACCTCCATGTCCTTCTGGCAGTGAGGGCCCCAAAACAAGGCACCTACAGGGAATGGCTCTGTTCAGGGCTTCTTGTCCTGCCCAAAGAACAGGGATCTGCTCCCGTTGCCAGGTCTTCCCTTGGTTCCAGTGCCAGAGGACTGGGTGGTGGATCTCTCAATCCCTGACCACTCTGAGGACCCCAGTTAGGGGTTAATGTGTTGTAACATGATGCAATTGAATACTTTGTTGTTATTTTGGCTTTTAAAACCCTAGAGAATGTAATGACAAGGCTTTTGTTAGAATAATGCTAGTCACAGAGTCAAGAATGTTGAAGTCAAGGAAAAGCAGCATTAAAATGGATGTGTAAGTTGGGCTGCATGCACAGAGGTGGCCTGAGGGACACTGTAGGCCTGTAGCTGCACATGGTTCTTTGCTGGAAGGACTAGTTTGCTTCTAGGGATGATCTGAAGGCTTGAAGTGAGGGTGAAGGTTGTACCATGACACTCTGCTGAGAACCCAGGGTCACAGAGTCCTTTTGGTTGGAAGAGACCTTTAAGATCCTGGAGTCCAACCATTCCCCAGCACTGCCAGGTCAGCACTAACCCATGGCCCTCAGCAGCTTAAATAAAGTTCCACTGTATTTAATGTGGAAGCTGGGTAGGGAGGTGTGGGGAGGGGAATGAATAAGGTGGAAAGCAGAGGAAGAGGTTTAATGGTCTCAAGGCTGGGTGATGTCAGTGGAGGAGCTCTCCTGGAGAACTGAATCCTGGCCCTGCCTCTGCTGCAGAGTTACCAGGGAAGTTGCCAGTGAGAAAGCTTTTACAAGGGCCATGAAGAGCCTGAAAGCTCTTCAGGAGGTGCCTGAGGAAGTGCTGCTAGAATCACAGCTGCAGCAAGTCGTTTGGGATCTGTGGCTGAACATACAAGAATAGCATGAAAATGCAGCCCCTGAGGCCTCCCATGAAGGAAAAAGGCTTTGCAAGTAGCTTGCAGTGATGGAGATGTGCTGGGGAGTCTTTGGTCTGGGGTGGGGTGATACTGGGAATGTGTTCCCAGGCCTGTAAAACACTCAGCTATGATAATAGGCTCAGCTTGGTGTCAGGAGGAAGCATCTAGTCCATATCCAGCATGGTATGAAGGTGGTGTAGCTGATTGTCAAGGCTGAGGGGAACAGCACTTGTTGAGGGCAAGCAGAGGTGAAAACCAGTTGTGCACTGAAGAAACTGAAGTGTCCAGCAGCCAGTGGTGGTGGAGTTAGAGCCCTAGAGAGGAGTCCAAACTATAACACACTGGGGTCCTTAGTTCTGGGATGCCCTTAGAATCCTAGAGTGGTCAGAGTTGGGAGGGACCTGAGAGATCATCTAGCTCCAACCCCCTTGGCCACCAGGGACACCTCCCACTGGAGCAGGTTGCCCAGGGCCCCAGCCAGCCTGGCCTTTAAAGCTTCCAGGGCTGGATGAGGCTTCCCCAGCCTCTCTGGGCAACCTGTTCCAGTGTCTCCCCACCCTGATGGTGAAGAACTTTTCCCCAAGTTCCTTGACTTCTCCCCTGGAGGCTGTGGCAGGCGTGGGGCAACCGCTGGCCTGGGTCAGTGTGTGTGTGTGTGTGTGTGCTGCTCTTTTCCTCTGCTGGGTACTGAGTGACTGCCATTCTCTCATACTGAGATCTTTCAGGTGGAGTCCTCAATGACTGGTCTCGCATCACTATGAACCCCAAGGTCTTTAAGCTGCATGCCCGCAGTGGGGAGCTGGAGGTACTGGTGGACGGCACCTACTTCATCTATAGTCAGGTAGAAGTGAGTACGGTCCTAGGCCTAACTCCTCTTCTTGTGCTCCAATGGAAGCCTTGCATGCACCACGAGAGGGCTCCAGACAGCTGCCGAATGCCAAGAACTTGTCTGTGCTTCTGACTGCCTCCTGCTCTAGGAGATGTGGTGTCTGGGGGAAGGCCTGAGGGCTTCCAGCTGCAAGGTCACCCCTCTCGCCGTGACAGCCACCTGCCAGAGGTCAGGGCCCCAGATCAGAGCCCACATGCCACCCATGCCTGGAGTTAATCCTCCCACCACCCCAACCCCAACCCAGCTAAACCTCCCTGCAGAACCAAGGGCCCAGCAGGACCCTGGGCTCTGTGCTCGAGCAGAGGTGTTAAGACCTAAACCCTGACAGCTCCTGGTCTGAAGCCATGTCAGTGCTCTCTGAGCTCTCTCAGCTCGGGTGGCTTGGCCAAACTCCAGCCCAGGGAACTCCCTGTGGCCTTCACCTTCTTTCTGGAGCTTCAGACTGAGGTGATGGGAGCACACTGTGCAACGGGTGGCTTCTCTGCCTTAGCTGGTGCCAACAGTGGGTGTACAGACCTGCTTCTGTAGAAAGGGCTGCACAAAGTCCTAAATGGTTGCATGATGATTAGTGGACAGCTAATTAAGCCATCACTTCCCCTCCCCACTCACGTGAGGTGCAGGAGATGGACTGTCAACCTAACACACTGCTCCCAGGGTCTTGTAAATCTCTGGCCAGAGTTGCTGAGCTGTGTGGAGTATGAGCTACAAAGCACTCTGAGCCCTTCCAGAGCGTGCAGGGTGGCCACCCACCCATGAACTAAAAAGTTGTCTAGGTCCTGAGACAGATTTTAGCAAGATCAGAAGGTTTCTGTGGGACACCACAGTTAAGGAGCTTCCACTTTGCTCCATTCTAGTCATAGACTCACAGAATGGTTTGGGTGGGAAGAGACCTCTCAAGGTCATCTAGTCCAACCCCCCCCTCCCCCCAGCACTCAGCAGGGGCATCTCCAACTGGATCAGGATGCTCAGAGCCCCCAGCAACCTGACCTGGAAGGGCTCCAGGGGTGGGATATCTCCCACCTCTCTGAGCAACTTGGCCCAGGGTCTCAATATTGCCTCCTGCTCCTGCTGGTTTTCTTCTATCAGGAAGAAGCAGCTCCCTGGGACCAACTTCTCTTTGGGCAGATCTTTCTCATGCACCTCAAAGTTCTTCAGAACCAGTGTGTGAGAGATGGTTAAGTGATGAGTGGTGGAGTCATGAGGACTTCCATGCTAGGTCTAAGAGTTCAATCAGTACAAACACTAGAAGGTCACTTGTTTCCAAGCTGTGGAGGTTGGGAGAGTCTCTTCCCTGTAATAGCTGAAAGCACCTCAAGTCCCATTACAAAGGTGGCAGCTCCCAGTACATCTTAGGGCCTTTTTGATGGCAACACTAAAGGAGGCTCGTGGGACCCAGAAAGCAGGACTGGCCAGGTAAGTGAAAGAGGACTTCAGTTGAAATACTTGTGTTGTTTGTTTGTTTGTTGGGTGAGAAGCTGTTTGTAGCAGGTAGGCTTGTCTGCAGGTCTGTCCCTTCTCCTTGGAGAAGCAGGGCTGGAAGGGAGGATTGGCAGCTCAGCCTTAGCTACTTGGTTGGATTCATGGTTGCTTGCATGCTTGTGTTGTTGTGGAGCACAGAGTTTCCTCCTGTTTGGTTGGCTGGGGCTTCTTGCTGCCTCAAGACAAGCCAACCTCCCACGAGTCTCCACGTCCCGGGGCCGAGGAGGGGATCGGTAGAGGAGAGGAGGTGTATGTGCACCCTGAGAGGAACGTGGGCTTGCTCCACGGGCTCAGCTGCACTCCCTGACCCCTTTCTTCTTCCTGCTTCACCTCAGGTATACTACATAAACTTCACAGACTTTGCTAGCTACGAGGTGGTGGTGGATGAGAAACCCTTTCTGCAGTGCACTCGCAGCATCGAGACCGGCAAGACCAACTTCAACACCTGCTACACCGCCGGCGTCTGCCTCCTGAAGGCCAGGCAGAAGATTGCTGTCAAGATGGTCCACGCTGACATCTCCATCAACATGAGCAAGCACACAACCTTCTTTGGGGCCATCCGCCTGGGAGATGCCCCAGCATCCTAAGGGGAGCTTGGCCAAGCCAGGGAGAGCTGAGGGACCTGCCCAGTGCCGCTGGCGATCAGCGTTACCAGTGTTCAGGGGTTCTGTAATCCGGCCATAAAGGAGACTGCTCCAGAGCCTATTGATTCCTAGGTGGGAATGCAGGAAGCACAATTTGTCTTCTGGGACTTTGGCCTGGAGACCTGGATCAAGAAGCTAGCGAGGAGGAAAGGCTGTGGTGTCTGCCTTGTCTCGGTATCTCCAGTATTACTGCACTGATTCTCTGCTCCGTGATCTTCACAGGAGGCTTCTGGAGGGTGGTGTGGGGTCTCTGCTTTGATGTTGCACTAGCAAGAGCCATCCCAAGGTGGGGACGGGAGAAGATGAGACTGTGATGTCCAAATTGTCTCTCTTCTGCCAGCAAAAAAGGAAAGTTCTGGTTTTCTGCCTCCCCAGTGTGAGCTGGGAGGGCCCCTGGGTGCGAAGGGAGGTGCCTGAGACAGGGCCAGTGGTGTTTACATTCATCCTCAGGAGCACGAAGTGCCTCTGCCTGCAGCTTGGAAGGAGGCTGCAAAAGCAACGAGGGCAAGAGGAGAAGAGCAGGACAGGAAACTGCCTCCACATCCCAGAGATCCCAGTCCCATGGACAAAGCTGATGACCACTTCCAACACCTCTGCTACTTTTCAGCTCCTGCCGTTACCCCAGAGGTAGACCTTGCCCTGACCAGGGCTGCCTTAACATACTGCTGCTGTCACAGCCATCTGCTGGGTCAGGGGTTTTGGGGTGGGCTTGGGCTTTGGTTGGTTTGGTTTTTGGTTCTGTTTTTGGGTCTTTTCAATGACTATTCTGCAAACCAGAACACATTTCTGCAGGCTGCAGCCGAGCCCTGTGGAGCAGACACAAGTACTTGTGAAACACTCTGAAGAGGTTTTGTCATGTTTAAGAATAAAATATTCAAACAGGAACTGTCATTTCTTTTCTGTTTTCATAGCAGCTGTCCTGCTTTCAGATGTGGGTTTCAGCCTTCCTCCTCCCACCCCTCTCCTCTCCTCTCCTCTCCTTTTGGCTCCCTTCTACCTAAACCACTCTTTAATGAGTGCTGATGGAGTCTCTAGGAAAAAAAAAAACATTCTAAAGTAAAAAAGGGGATTTAAAAAGTCTGGTCCAGCATGAAGTCACCACTTTTTCTTCTCTCTGAGCCCTGCTGAGTCTAGTCATGACTTGATTTCTGGTGACTAATCCAAGAGCTGAGACACTATTGTTTCCTTTGGCTTCTTGAGCAACTCTCTCCCGTTACCTCCCCTCAACTGGGGAGACCTAAAGCTCTAAGATATGCTGGAGCTGAGGAAGAAGCTGAAGCTCTAATAGCTCTCTTGTGTCATGCCTTGGCTGTCTGCTGGGTTGAGGTTGGGTTGTTTGGAACTGGATGTCTTCTCAGAGCCTAAGGCCCAAGAAGGTGGTGAAGTTCCAGCCTGTGGGGCGAGCCCTGAGCTGATGCCTTGGTGGTGTTCTCCATCTCCCAGCAGAGGTGGCCTGGCCATGGTCACCTGCAGGGCTGTGTGGGAGCAGAGGTGTCTCAGCAGCGTGCTCCAGTGACTGATGTGACCACAGAAGGGTCCACCCTGGCTGAAGCATTCTTGGCTCCCTGTCTGGAGTGAGTGATCTCCCTTGCCAAGTCTTGCAGTTCTTGGGAGATAAATGTTTCTTGGGGGCACCAGCTTTGGCCACAGCCTTGCTATTCACAGCAGGCATGCAGCTGGTAGGACAACTGCATGAAGAATGATCTGCTCCCTCTTCTTCAGTCGGTTCTCCTCCTTTCCAGCCTCAACATGTTGGGCTGGTGAGAGCCTCAGGGGCACTGAGCTAGTCTCTGTGGTTTATTTCCCTCACAAATGGATTAAGAGGGACGTGTTCCTCTGACAAGAATGAGTTGGGAGAACTTCTCTGTCCTGAGAACATGAAGCAAATCACTAACAGGATTGCTTTAGAATCCAGCCTGGGCTGCAAGGCTTGGGGCAAGCATCGGTAAGGCAGTGGCTTGGGAGAGATGGGGAATGGAGTTGGCATTGCTTGTCCTTTGTGTTCCCTGCCCTTTGTGTTCCCTGCCCCCCACAGCAGGGACTGTGATTTGCTCCTGACAGTGGCAGTGAGCAGGAGGAGGCAGAGCCTCTGTTGAGTTCCCTCTCTGGCCTGTGCCTGGGATGTGGGAGGAGAGCAGAGGGGAGTGGTTCCTGCCATGGAAGGTGTGAACAGGCTTGTTCTGATGCTTCTGTGCCACCAAAGGGTTAGCTTGGTGTAGCCAAGTTGGAGACATGGAGTTGAGAGCAGAGGATGCCTAACTGCAGGTGGCCTTGGTCCTGAGAGCCAGGGTCACCCCTGGGATGGGCAGGTGGCCCCAGGACTGGAGCAGCCATGGAGACTCTTTACACTTGAAAGCCTCTGGCCCCTCCAGCAACAAGTTCTCATGGGTGAAGAGTTACAGTGCAGGGTGCCTAGGCTGTGTGGTGCTTCTCCAGACAGTGCCCCACCGTCTTTGGTGCCACTTCTCCTAGGCTAGAGCTGAAAGGCCTGGAAGCAGCTGAAGAGGAGCATGAGGAGGATGTGCATGGGAGGTTTCAGCAAACTCCAGCAGGAACAGGGCCTTGCTCCAGTTTTTCTCTCTGATGTCTTTCAGTTTTGATGTATCTCAGTTGCTGTTCTGGTTGAGGAGCTTCCTTTGCAGGCAAACATCAGCATATCTGAGATGGTGGCTACAAATGCAGTCACCACTGGCTTCCCATGTGCCAGCCTTTCTCTGCAGCAGTGCTTGCTGGTTCTGCTCTTCCCTACGTGCCTCGGCTCTGCTGCTCAACTTCCAGCTGCATTCCAGCTGCAGAGGTGCAGCAAGCAGCTAATGGATATCTATTGTCCCAAATCCTTCTACCTCCCAGGCTCCTCTCCACAGGGACAATTCCCAGGGAAGCCTGCTCAGCTGTTGTGTTCAGGAGCCCCTTTGAGGGCAGGATTCCCTTCAGGAAAGGCTTTAAGTCATGACTCCCTACTCAAAACTTCCTGGCCTTGCCTTCCCCCCAGTTCCTTTCTGACCCAGGTAAGTGGCTGTGGTCTCCCTGCCACCCACTGTCCCCATCAGGGGACCTGGCATCATCCTTCCTCTGAGCAAACAACATCAGGAGCTTGGAAAAGGGCACCCAGGCTGTGCTGGGAGGGAGATGAGCCAAGTGCCTTGGCTTCTCCATGTTTCTCCCCTCTCTTCCTAAGGAAAGGTGGACCTGTGAGCTGGTGGCACCTGTCCTGGCTCTGGGATGTCCTGGCTTTAGAGGAAAGAGACAACAGCTGTGCTTCATGGCTGCTTCCAAACCAGCCTGACCCCCATCCACCCATGCCCAGGCTGGGTGGAAGCCTCTCAGACTCCCAGCAAAAGCCTAATGGGAGAGGAGGTGTGGGAAGAGAAACCCAACTCCACCCATCCCGTTGGAGCCACAGGGTGACAGACTGATGCTGTTCTGTGCTCCAACATCTCTTCTGTATATAAAATATACATAATGTATATAACCTAGGGTGTAAGTTTATGGAAATTGTCAATATTTTCATTGCCAATCAAAGCTTTTTCCTGTTCTTGCTGTCCTGGGTGGGATGTCCTTCCCCAGCCAGCCCAGGAGTTTCTGGGGAGGGTCTTTGGGCTGTGTTGAGGTGATGGGAGGCAGCTGAAAGGCAAAGCTGGAGGGAGGCATCCTTCAGGGAGTGCTGGGACTTCTTCTTGGGAAAGAAGTGTGGACGTGGTGGTCAGCTAACAGATACTTTCCTGCATCCTTAACAGCCAGGCTGGGAGCGCACCTCTGCCCCCCCTGGGACTCTTGGCAAGTGGCTTTATCCCACCGAGCCCCTGTCCTGCTCCTCCTCCTCCCTCCTCTTCTTCGGAGAGCTCTCAGGGGAAAGCCTCGGGGAGAACGTCTCGCTTTAACAGCCCCTCTGGAGAGCCGGGAGCCAGCCTGAAGGTCAGCAGTGGCAAGCAGCATGGGATGCCCTGTCCCCAAAGAGCAAACCTCTTCCTGTTAGTACCACGTGTGGTTTGTTGAGCCTTCAGCATCCACGAAGAGGCTGCTGGTAGCTGCAGGGCGCTTCGGTTGGCTCTCGGTCCGCAGCGGGGTCACTCTGCCGGCCGCTCCTGGCAAGGGAGTTCACAGCCCCGAGGTGCAAACGCCCAGGGATTCTCCAGAGAAGTCCCAGATCCAAATCGGGGACTTTTCCGCTGATTTCATCGGCCGTGCCCACGGTGCAGACCCGTGCCCAGCAGTTGGAGCCTGCAGGGAGGAGAGGCCAGGGGTTCCCCGGGGCCGGGCGGTGCCGGGGGCTGTGCCGGGGGCCGGAGCACCGGCGTGGCCTCGGTTCCTCCCCTGCGTCCCCTTCCGCTTTCGGGGCTCCACCTTCAGCTGCTGATGGTGGACCAGGGGCGTCGGAAGGCAAAGGTTCATCCAGAGGTCAGTGTTTCCCTGGCTGGAGCCTGCAGGATTGCACATCTGCACAGATGTGCTGTCCTCCCGGGCTGCTGGCTCACCGCTGGCCCCGGCTGCTGCTGGAGCAGGATTCACCACGGTGAGCAGAACATCGACCCAACAGCACAGCCTTGACTCTCAGGGCTGAGCAGAACATCGACCCAACACAGCACAGCCTTGGCTCTCAGGGCTCAGCCCAGCTGGCTGTCACCACCCTGGGTGGTGATGTTGGTCCAGCTCGAGGCCAAACCACATCCCAAAGGTGACCTGGTGCTGCTCCCTCCCCATGCTGGCTGTCAGGAGAGCCAGGGGTGACAACAGCAGCAGCAGAGCTGCTTCACCTTCCAGATGTTTATCTGTGTGTAGAGATGCATAGATTTTAGGTGTATTTCTGTATTTTGTAGATCTATATAATGTGGGGTTTTTTCCCTAGGACTAGAGCAACAGCTCCAGAGCCAAACACATCCTTGGACAGCTATGCAGCAGCCTGGATGTGCTCCTTGGGCTGGGAAGGAAAGTGGCCCCATTAAGCCAAACCCCCCAAAACGTGTGTTAGCAAGAACAGCCCATGAAGGATGTGAGGAGCATGATGTCCCCAGGGAGTGTGTCCAGCACTAGGTGGCACAGGGACACGGAGATGTCACCACAGTAAAATCTCTGTGGGTGGGCTCTAGGCACCCTGATGCCACCTGGAGCTGCCACAGGGGAAGTTCTTTGTCTGGTGCCTGCCCTGGGTGAGGAGGTGACGCAGCAGTTGTCCTCCAGGTCTGGCAGGGACACAGGGACATGGCAGCAAGGAGCTCAGCACTTGCAGTGTGGTGGAATCCTGGGGAGGAAGAAGAAGAGGAGGAGGAGGGGGATGCCAGCTCTGTACATCCCACTGGGAAGGAGCAGTAAACCCTGGGAGAGCCTTTGGTTCCCTGAGAAGGGCAAGTGCCAGAGGAGAGTCCCCTGGGCTGGGCTGTGGTGGCATAGGGAGGGGAATTTGCTCTGCCTTCAAGTGGCAAACTCACCTGCAGCCCCAGAGGTGTTGGAAGTCCCACGGTGATCCCCGATGGGTGCAGCCAGGAGCTGGGTCCCCAGCTGGGGATAGCCATGAAGCCCTCACTGGATGCCCCTGGTGTCCTCAGCACCAGCTGTCCTGGGGGAAAGCTGGCACAGGGCACAGCATGTCCCTGGCATGGGGCAGAGGAAGCTGGAGGCAGAGCAGGTCCACGCAGGGGAACTCCCCCCAAACCCTCTCTGCTTTCCCAAGGGCTCTCTCTACCTCCTGGCTTTCCACTTTGGGTGGTGGGTCCACTTCAGCACTGGCTCCAACCAGTCACCTGCCTCCTCCCCATCCCACCATTTCTCTTTCCCTTCCTTGTGGCTTTCTGCACTGTTTTTCCCCCTCTGCAATCTTATGCCTTTCTTTTCCCACTTCCGTAGCTACCAACACCCACATGCACTATCTCCTTCCCCCATCCCATCCTGAAACCTATTTATAGAGAGCCTGGCTCCTGCCCAGCTTTGCCCAAGAGCACTGGAGGAGCAGGACGGGGCTGGCACAGCACCTGCAGCCCAGCCATGCTCTCCTTTGAACACCTCCTGGCTCACAGAGGACGCTTGCTGCTCTGGCTGCTCCCCTTTGTCCTCAGAGCCCAGTCTAGCGAGGAGGTGAGGCCCAGCTCCACGTCGTGCCAGCAGGTAAGGCTGCTTTCTGAGGAGACCCTGGGCTGGGCTGGTCCCAGCAGCATCCCTGGGTCCCAGTGGGGCTGTGGGCATCCCACTGTGAAGCACAAGATCCATCTTCTCCCCTCAGCTTTTCCCTCCCTCCAGCCTCTTCCTCCTTTAGCCTCCCCAGCTTGGATCTCCTCTCTGCTCTCCTATCTCCAACCTGGTGTCCCACTAGCTGGTCCCCAGCACCCTGCAGCTCCCATGTCCCTGCCATGCTGGTAGCACCTTCCAGGAGTCTCTGCCATGGGGGTGCCAGCTCGAGATGCTTGTGAAGAGGCAGGATGGAGTCCGAGGTCTCCCAGGGGTTCAAACAGTGGTGCTGGTGGATGTAGGGAAGGCAGTTGGGAGCCTGGATGTGGAGCAGCTGGTTTTTGTCCCTGCCACAAACATGGTGTGTCTGGGACCCACCAGGTGCTCCACGAGCAGGCAAAGGAAACCAGTTTGGAGGGAGAAGGAAGGTGGAGCCCACCAGGATGGTGCTCTTCCTCTGCTCACACAGGACAAGGATGCTCTGGGCCAGTCTCTAGGCTGTCCCAGTGCCCTCAGAGGCTGTGCTAGCCCCACCAGCCTTCTGCATCTTCAGTGCTTACACTGCTTTTTCTCATCTTGCTTGCTAGGAGGACAGCCTGTGGGGCCAGAAGCTGAAGCTTCTCCTTGCACCACCAAACAACTCAGCAGGGTCTCCAAAAGCCCACCTTAACCCTGGGGACAAGCTTCTTGTCTCTGAGCAGTGGCTTAGTGTGGCTCCTTCCCATCCCAGGCTTGGGAGGAGGGAGCAGTGCTCATGTCCATGTTGCTCATGTCCATCTTGGCCAGCAGCTGTGGTCTGGAGACCCTCTCATGCCCACACCTTCCCCTGTCTCTCTGCAGAGCCCCACGAAGGTGTCTTGTAAAGGAGCTGGTCTGCACAAGTTTCCCAAGGAGCTTGGCCAAGGAGTTAAGTCCCTTGAGCTCTCCAACAACTTCATCCAAAACCTCTCAGGCAGCTCCATGCCAGGGTTTGGGCAGCTTGAGTACCTGGACATGTGCTTCAACCAGCTGGAAGCTGTGTCAGCCACCACCTTGGCTCAGCTGCCCCAGCTGCGCTCGCTCCTCCTGGGCTCCAACCACCTGGACCACAACTACCTTGCAAATGGGCAAGCTCTTCATCTCCTCAGGAACATAGAGGTCCTGGACCTGTCAGCAAATAACCTGGAGAGCCACATGGCAGGCTGGTACATCAGCAACCTCAGCAGGCTGGAGGTGCTGGATCTCTCAGGGAACATGATAACCCAGCTGCTGGCAGGGATGTTCCGGAGCTCCCCGCGGCTGCGCCAGCTCGACCTCAGCAACAACCACATCATGGAAATCGAAGAGGGAGCTTTGGAGGCTCTGGAAGAGCTGGAGGTGGTGAACTTGGCTTTGAATTCCCTCCACTGCCTCTCTGGCTTCAGCCTCAGGCAGCTGCGAGTTTTAAATCTCAGCCACAACGCCCTGGAGCTCTTCTTCTGGGAGGAGGGAGTGGAGCTCTACCTGCTGCAAGTGCTCGACTTGAGCCACAACAGACTCCTCTCTTTCCCAGAGCTCCCCAAAGCCCATTACCTCACACACTTAAACCTCTCCAACAACCTTATTGCTTCCCTGCTCCCAGGCTCACACCATCCTGGGGGGTTTGTGCTTCCCTATGAGGAGATGCTGAGGTTTAACAGGACCTGGCACACCACCGCTGGGCTGACACGCGTCGCTGACTTGGATCTCAGCAAGAACCTGCTGGAGCTCTTCCCGTTTCCCTTCTTCCACAGCCTGGGCTCTCTGCACAACCTCAGCCTGGCTGGGAACTGTCTCCAGGCTGTAGCTGGTGGCATGGAGCCCGGCAGCCCCTCGACAGCTCTCTCCCTGCGCTCCCTGCACCTCCAGGACAATGCCATCCGTGTGCTGCCAGGGTGGTTTTTCAGTTCTCTGCCTCAGCTGGAAGCCGTTGACCTGGGCTCCAACAGCCTCCAGCCTTGTGGGAGCCAGGGGAGAGATCCAGGAGGGAATTCAGGAGAGGGCTTTCATGGTGCTACCCCAGAAGGCACCTGCACCCCCTTCTCCACCATACCTGGCTTGAAGCAGCTGAGCCTTTCCCAGAACAACATCACCAGGCTGCAGCCCTATGCCTTCAACCAGACCCCGCTGCTCTCCCTGGACCTGTCTGGAAACAAGCACCTGGTGATGTCTAAGGAAGCCCTGGGGGGGTTGGAGACCTCCCTGCAGAAACTCTCTCTAAGGGGCAACCAGATGGATGCCAGCAAGGCAGAGCTCCCCTGCCTGAAGACACTCAAGGTGTTGGACCTCTCAGGTAACAATCTGAGCCTTTTGCCCTCAGGTCTCCTCTGTTCCCCCCTGGAAAGCTTGGACATTCGCAATAACAACCTGCTGAGGCTGGAAAGCCCAGAGTTCCTGAGCTGGTCCCACAGCCTGAAGGACATGTCCATCTCTGGAAACCCCTTCAGCTGCTGCTCACTGGCCTGGCTGGATGTGCTGCAGGAAGCCAGTGTGGACATGCAGGACCTGGACAGAACCCTCTGCACCTACCAGGATGAGAGGAGGAACTTCTCAGCCAAGATCAGCAGGAGTCCTCGCTGGCTCTGTCCACATCCCCAGGGCAGCAGCTCCCTGGCTCTGCTCGTGAGTGTGATGAGCCTTGGCTTCCTCACCTCTGGGGTTTGCTGCCTTCTGAAGAAAGGGCNAGAAGGGACAGAAGGCAGCAGGACTCCAGAGCAACATGAGGGGAGGCTGCCCCCATCACCCCAAAAGAGAGGAACCCACTGAGGTGAAAGCAGCAGACAGTGTCACCAAGGTGTGAGGCCAGCCCTGGGGAGCAGGAGCTGGAGCAACCAGCCAGAACTCTTGGGGTTTTATTAATAATAATAATAATAATAATATTATTGTGTTTCAGATCTCCTTGTCCCCTCCCTGCTGCCCTGAGTGTTTGCAAACCCAATCAAGGGAGGGTGGTGGTGGCTGCCAGGCCACCCTCTCCTGCAGAAGAAAGGTTCCTTCAGCTGCTCTGTTCCCTGCAAGGAGCTGAACACAATAAGCAGTTGGAGGTGGCTTCTGTCAGGCCATGCCATGTTCTCATCAGCCAGGAGAGGAAACCAAGGCTAGGGCTGCTTGGATTGGTTAACCTCCCCTCCCTGAACCCCTCAGGTGCAGTTTGGGGAGGAGAATTGTCTCCATTGCTGCCACCTGAGTGTTTCACAGCTTTCCCAGCAGTCACCACCTGCCTTTTTAAGTAGGGTTAGTGGCTAATTACCTCCTCCTGTTCCAAAAACTCCTTCCCCAGCCCAGTGAGGAGTGGGAAGGGTGTTTGGTGGTGGCTCTGGCAGTGGTGGGTCACAGTGAGGAGAAGATTCCTGTCCAGCTGTCACCTGGAGGATGCTGTGGAGTTGGCACCCAGAGACTGCTGTGGGTGCAGGAATCTGCCCTGTTCTGACCCAGGGAGGCAGCAAGAATGAGAGAAACCCAGTCTCATGCTGTCCATGGCTGATGCTGAGCTCTTTGAGGAGGGGTGCAGGACGTGCCCACCCTCAGCACCTGGCCTCCAGAGCCAGTGGTGGCAGGGGCAGCTTGGTTTCCATCACACCAGTGCACTGCAGAGGTAAGTGCTGGCAGAGGTGTGCTCCTTGGGGTGTGTGGCACCCTCTGAGCATCTGCTCCACACCCAGTGAGTGTTTAATAGGGAGGGGAGCTGGCCCCTTGGTGAGGGAGAAGGTGCTGAGCAGGATGCTGAGCTGCACCAGTGATGGTGGTGGCACAGCCATGATCTGCACACAGCAGCTGCCTGGCTGCCCTGGCTCTGACATGTTCCTCTTCTCAGGGCAGAGTGGTTCTGCACCCTTCATGAGGAGCACCTGAAGGGCTGGGACCAGCTCTAGGGAAGGGTGACAAGAAGCTTGCAATGGAACCTTTGGAGTTTCACATCTCTTTGGTTCCACCTGGGAGGTTCCCAGCTGTCCTAGGGGTCCCCAGAGCTGTTGGGTTAGAGGCTGTGGAGCAAAAGGGCTTGGCAGGCACTGCCCAGCCCAGCCACTCCATCTCTGGGGCTCTCCTGTGGAGCTTAGCATGGCTTCATTGGGAAGCAAAGGAGTTTTCCCTGGAAAACATCTGCTGTCCCCATGCTGCCCTCACTGCTGCAGGGGCTGCAGCTTCCTGGCCTTTGATGGGCATCCAGCTCCTGAGGGGCTCCCCCTTGGGGGGCACGGGGACTTTGAGAGCCCTGCCTCAGTTTCCCTTTGATCTGGCATTCTGAGCCCTGCCTGGGGCATCACAAGGGAGCCTGGCTCTTGGTGTCACCACCCTGCAGGGACCTCTGGGACCACGCTGCTGCTGAAAACCCAGCCTCCTGCTGGAGGACAGCTGTTTGCTGGATCCCCTGCTTCCACATCTTCCCTTCCTCTTTCCACTCCTGCTCCTGTGTCCCTCTGGTGTGCTGAAGTCCCAGTGGGTGCCAGCCACCCTCCTCTCCCCTCAAATCCTTGTCCTCTCCCATCCTGGTGCTCCCCAGCTCTGTGTCCCTGCTCTCTCTCCTGTCCCTGGGGACAAGAAGCCAGCTGGGCTCTGGGCATGAGGCACAGGCTGGCAGGAGCTGCTGTGCCCACCTTGGGCTGTTCTGCACTTCTCCTCAGCAGGGTGCCCTGTCCTTAGGTGGCACCTGAGCTCCCTGGGGCAGGGATGTGCCCTCCATGCCCATGGATGGCTTCAGCCCATCCCTCCTGCCAGCCTCCTTCCCTGGCCTGGGAGCTTGGGAACATCACCTGGATGTTCTTCAGGGCCACCTGGCTGGAGCCCAAAGTGCTGCTGTCCCCTTTGCTGGGTGTTTTGGGGACATTTGGGGTGGTGTTCCTCTCCCAGGCTGCACTCCCATGAGTGTGGCCATCAGATCTCCTGCCCTTTCTGCTGCTGCCTCCCCAGGGGGAAGGCTAGGGTAGGGCTGGATCCTTGTGGCCATGCAGAGCTGGGTGACCAGTAGCGACACTGCCAGGTGCTTGGGGACATCACCTACCACTGGGTGCTCAGTCAGAGCCAGGCACTGCCCTGGGCTTCCAAAATGCTCCCAAAATCCATGTTTTTCCAGCTCTCTTGACCCAGTGTCGTGTCCCTGTGGACCAGCAGCAGCTGGGAGGTGACCTGTGTGGGGATGGTGCCACCTGGGGACAATGAGGGCTGAAGCCTGAAGTTTTCTCTGGGGATTAGAGGATCTCTTAAAGCACATACTGAAAACTGGAGACAGGATGCTGGTACTGGTTCTACCCAGCAGGGAAGGCTTCCAAAGACACATAAGGCTTAGGGTGGAAGAGGTGGTGGCTTTGGGAAGGGACAGAGTGGCTGCCAGGGCACAGAGGAGGAGGAGGTGAGGCTGAAAACAGGCCAGAAAGCTTGGAGAGCCCCCAAGGGCAAAGAAGGGTTGGGGAGGTACAGAAATAGAGCCAGGGAAAGGGCACAGTGGGTTATTAGCTTCATTGGTGTCTGTGTGCTTCTCAGGTTAAAGAGGACTCCAGGTTGTGGGCTCATGGGGACTGAGAACTGGGTCTGTGTCAACCCTGAGGGCAATGTCCCCTTCTCCCAGCTTGGCCAGGAGCAGGACACAGGGCTTGGGCTGATCCAGGGGACACCAAGCTGGCCAGGCTCTGTCCCTGCCAACCAGATTCCTGTCAGCAGAAAGCAGCAGGAGCTGCCCAGGAGGTCAAGTGAAAGCCATGTCCCATGGGCTCCAGTGCTCCTCAGCCTGAGCTTCCCACAGCTTGGGGGAAGCAGTTTCCCTCTCCTGGGAATGCTTTGGCATCTGGAGCTTTTCTCCTGGTCCAAAATGAGGGTGAAAGATCTCCAGGATCATTCAAACAAAGAAAGTGATGATGCCCCAGAAGGCTGTGGGTTTCTGTCAAGCTGTAAGGCAGCAGGAGCAGAGATCTTTCTTCCACAGCCTCCTCAGTGATGGTGAAGATATGGTGACCAGTTAGGAGTTTCCTAGAGAAGTAGTGGAGAGCTGCTGCACAGCTGATGCCTGCCAGTGGAAAGCCTTCACATTTCACTGGATCTGCATTGGTTTTCAAAGAAAAAATATAGACTTTTATTAAAAATTTCCAGCCAGCTGCTCTGCTCACTCATGTGGAAATCACCTTCCCTGCAGAGAACTTGATCTCGTTGTTGTTGTTGTTTTGTTTTTTCCCCTTTTTCTCCCTAGAGATGGCAGCCAGAGCTTGACCTGCTCCAAGGGCTGAGCCATTTCCTGGTCCCTGACTGGCTGCTCTCACTTCTCAAGCTGTCCCTGCCCAGCAGAGTGAGGGGAACACTCCTCATCCTCTGGGTTTAGCTGGAGCAGAGCTTATCTCCCCAGCTCTGTGATAAGATAATACAAGACAGGGTGATTGAGGCTGTTGCAGACCTAGCAGTGAACCTTGTGTTCTGCCCAGCAGCTCCTGCTCCAGGTTCCACCCAGCTGAAGAGCTCAGGTGAGTCAACTGCCATGCACAGACAGCAGCAGAATGGCTGCAGGGCTGGAAGGGAGCTCTGGGGATCACTCAGGCCAACCCCCTGCTCCAGCAGGGGCACCCACAGCAGCTTGCCCAGGGTCACCTCCAGCTGCCTGGGGAATCTCTCCACAGGAGGAGACTCCACAGCCTCTCTGGGCAGCCTGGGCCAGGGCTCCAACACCCTCACACCAAACAAGCTTCTCCTCCTGCTCAGCTGGAACCTCCTGGCTTCCAGTTGGTGCCCAGTGCCCCTTGGCTTGTCCCTGGGCACCACTGAGCAGAGTCTGGCCCCAGCCTCTTGCCCCCAGCCTTCAGCTCTTGCTGGGCATTGAGCAGCTCCCCTCTGGGGCTGCTCTTCTCCAGGCTAAGCAGCCCCAGGGCTCTCAGCCTTTCCTCCTGCCAGAGATGCTGAGGGTATCATCAGTTTCTGTGGTTGATCTCCCAAAACACTCTCCCCCACCATAGCCTAGCCCCCTGCAGCCTGCTGCCATCTGCGTGCTTCTAGCCAACGTGGCACTTGCCCTGGGGCTCTAGTGACAGTTCCCTGTCCCCATCTGTCACCTCAGGGCCACCAGCCCATGTGTCCCTCCCATTTCTAGGGCTGTGCCACTGCTGCTTTCCATTATCACTCCCTGCCACAGCCTCTTGTGGGTGACTCAAGAGAAGTCCCCTGGCAGCAGTTCCCAGCCCAGCTGCTGAGCTCAGGCATGCTGTTCATGACACTTTCTCCCTCTGTGGTGGGGCTCTGGCCATGCTGGGACCTGTCACCAGCTCTCCAGTGAGCAGACCTTCAGCCAGAGGAGACTCTGGCAGTGGGCAGAAGGGAAATAGAGCTCCTCATGTGGAATCACAGACTGGTTTGGGGTGGAAGGAACCTTTCAAGGTCATCTAGTCCAACCCCTCCTGCAGTCAGCAGGGACATCTGCAGCTAGAGCAGGATGCTCAGAGCCCCAGACAACCTGAGCTGGGATGGTCCCAGGGCTGGGACATCTCCCACCTCTCTGGGAAGCCTGGACCAGTGTTTCACATCTCCCTAAGCTTGTAACATCCTCTCCTGCCTTCAGTAGCATCACTTGCTTGGCTGTCCCTGGGAGAGTGCAGATGCCAACAGATGTTCTGCAGCTAGATGCCCTCAGCCCAGCTGTCCTGGGGCATCTGAGCCTGCCTTGGTGTGTCCTACCTGTGACAGGACATTGCCATGGCAGTGGGCAGCCCTGGTCACAGCAACACATGAGCTGTGACCAAATGTTCTGTTTCCTTACAGCTTGAACCCACGAGTAGGTGCAGAGCCATGGTCCCTGGTGCCAGCTTTGGGGCACTGGAAGGCCATGGGACCAGATGAAGCTGGAAGGCTGGATCATGTGTAAGTGGCTCTGGAGGAGATCAGCTGGCAGGAGCAAGCCTCCATCCCCCCCCAGCCTGCTTCTCAGTCCCCAGCCTGTGGTGAGGTCACTGACTCCACCACGGCAGCAGAAAGAGGAAGGAGCCAATTTCACTGCAGGAAAGCAGCTTTCTGCAGCAGGACAGTCACCTGGCACTGAGGGCAACCATCACCAGCATCTGCAGCCTTTGGAGGGGTTGGGATGCTCTCAGCCACAGCCACTGGGGCTGGCCAGGGAGCATGACCACCTCCTCCCCACCACGTCAGTGCCACATGACAGTGCCACCACCGCCTGCGTCAGCGCAGCCCAGGGCTCCCACAGCCTCCCAGGCCAGGGGATGTGGCTCCTCACATGCTCTGCTGGTAGGTGAGAGGGGGTGGGGGAGCACCAGGGTCACCAGGGGCTTGAGGGAACGTGGGGTGCTTCCATGGCAGGTCCTCGTACAAAGCTGCTGCTCCTCAGCCTGGAAGCCACAAGGCTTGGCAAGGTGGGAGGGTACCTGGGGAGGGGTCCCCCTGGGCTCACACAGGTCCCAAACCAGTCATGAGGGTTTGCCTTGGCCCCTGGCTGAGTCTCAGCTGTGGGGGACAGGAACCTTTGGCCATCCAAGACAACTAGCTGATGTTTCTCCACTAATTAGCTGAATCACAGAATCCCAGATCCCAGCATGGCTGGGGCTGGAAGGGAGCTCTGGGGGAGGTCCCCCAGTCCTGCTCCAGCAGGGGCACCCACAGCAGCTTGCCCAGGATCACCTCCAGCTGCCTTGGGAATCTCTCCCCAGGAGGAGACTCCACAGCCTCTCTCTGGCCAGGGCTCCAACACCCTCAAAGGAAGATTTTCCTTGTCCCAGGACCCCAGGAGGAAGCTCTCTGTGCAGCCAAGCCTTGACCCAGCAGCAGATCTTCTCCTCCTTGAGCTTTCCCCTCCTGGCTGAGCTCCTCCTTGAGCTTTCCCCTCCTGGCTGTGTCCCCAGGGCAGACAACACCAGGTAGGGAGGCAGAGGGTGACATCTCCCAATATTCCTCTCTGTTCCCCCTCTGGTCTTTCCCTCTGCTCAGCACCTGCAGATGAATCCCCAGCAGCATGGCTGCACCTTCTCCCCGTGGTGGCAACCCAGCCTGGAGATGCTGGGGATGGGAACCCCCTTCTGGTCTCCTCCTTCCCCAGGAGTGAGCCTGACATGGAAGAGGAAGGAGTATTTTTAGCCCTTGCCCTAGGGGTGTTTGAAGGATTGAGCTGAGAAGAGGAATTGGTTTGGTTTTGCTTTAAAAGGAAGACTTTTGGGGTTTTTTTTGTTTCCTACTGCAGAGTCATTGCAAAACCCCTGGGTGGAGAGGGATTGGCAAAGATCACCTTGGGTAGGAGGCAACAGGAATCTGCTGTCAGAGAGCACTGGGCACTCCTCCTGTGCTGGCTCTGCCTTCTCCTGCCCTTGCCCAGCTCCCACCCTGACCTCATGTCCCACAGGAAGGGGACAGGGTGGCACTGAGCCTCTCTGCCCCAGCACTCAGCACAGCTCCCAGCACCTGCAGAGCTACAAGATGCCTCACGAGTGTCCTCTCTGCTTCCCTGCTCTCCAGCAGCCTTTCCTGACTGCTGCCCAGAGCTCCTCCTGAACCCCCAGGAGCACAGCTGCCACCCAACCCTAATGTGTCCTGCCTTTGGCAACCCATCTGAGATCCTCCAGGTCCCAGAAGAAGACACCACCCACACCTGGAGGGGCTGCCTGGAAGCAATATGGTTAACAGGGGAAAGGAAAAGTGCCTTGCTGCAGGGTGAGCCTTGCCAGCACCTCCCTGGCAGCTAAGAGCAGGGTGAAAGCAGGCTCTCCAGGGACCCAGACTGGACAGGGTGGCCCTTAAAAGGAAAGCCACTGGCCAGAAGGTGGCAATGTCCTCTCTGCTTTCTGGCCCTGACTGCTCAGGCCAGTGGGAAACAGAATTCCATGGGGGGTTGGTTGCTGGCCTCCAGGTCCCCTCTGCAGAGACATCTCAGCTGTGTGCCCTGAGGAGCAGCTCAGCCAATTTGCTTTTATCCTGCATCTTTCCTGCTCCTGCTGGAGGGAGAGAAAAAATGATTCCTCAGCTGACAAGAGCTTGCTGTGGCTTCTGGAGTCCTTTGGTGTCAGGCCAGAGGCATGAGGGAGAGGAAGGTTAATGGCACCAGAGGCAGCCAGTTCCAGGGACACTGAACAGTGTCTCTTTTCTCTCTGTCCTTTCATTAAGCCTCTTGTAACTCTGCTTGGGATTTGGGAGTGACCTAGCAGGACCCTTCCTCATGGGCCATTGCTCCAGCACAATGCCCCTTGGCCTTTTCAACCCAAGGGAATGCATTGGGGAGGTCAAGGATTCAAGCTGCATGTCCTAGTTTTGGTGCACACGATGGTGAGTCAAAAGGAGGTCGTGGGAGGGTGAGGGGGGATACAAACCAACCTCCCAGTTCTGTCCTGGAGAGGGAAAGCACCTTCCAGTGAGAAGGGAAGCTGTACAGCCAGGGAGAAAGTGAAAGCCTGAAGCAGAGGTCTTCAACCTGTGGCTGCTTCCAAAAGCAGCTGGTGTCAGCTGGGCTTCTCTCTGCTGTCACCTCCCCCTCTGGGGGAACCCCAGCCCACCTGGTTCCTGCAGCTCTTCCAGCAGCAAGGTAGCACTTGTGGTCTCCACCTTACAGAAGGGCAAGGTTTGGAGTGAAGCAGCTTGTGACAAGCGTGTGCAAGCCATGGAAAGGTCACAGCAAGGAGGTCCTGGGCTGCTTCTCCAGCTGCATCAGTTCTGCAGCTGTAATCTGGTCCCTCCAAGGAAGCAGGACCTTCTGCAGCTGACAGCCCTGGACATGCACACTTCACTTTGCCCTCTGAGCTCCCTGGAAGGCAGCTGGTGGACTTGAAGCTCATTTCCTTAGCCTGGAGAAGTAAATTGCTGTGGGAGCTGGTTGTGATGTTTTCAGGAGCCTGGAATTAGCAGAACTCCTCAAAACACTGGTTCTGATCCAGGAAGCCTGGTGACAGCCAAGTCCTGTAGCAGTCCCTCCTGCACTTTGGGGTGCTGAAGGCAACAGAAAGCCCAAAGCCACCTACAGCCTGGGGTTTGCAGTGCTGACAAGCTGAAGACAGCTCCATGCTGAGCTAGATCCTGCTCTGACCGTGTTTTCCCATGGGCACAGTCAGTTTTAAGGCTGTTTGTGTGGGCATGGCTTCAGAGCAGGCTGTGGAGGTGGAGCCCAGCACCTTCCTCCAGCAGGGAGAAGTTGCTTCAAGCCCATGACTTTGAAACCTGCTTGTGGACTGCATGCCAAGAGCCCTTCCATGGGTCCCCTTCTGCTCAGCCTCTTCCCCTGCAGTTAGGAGACCCAGGAGCTGCTGCTGCTGCTGCCCTGAGCAAGCTTGGAGCCCTAAGATGCTTTGTCTGGGAGGGGGCTGGGGCTACAGCTCTGAAGTTGGTGCCTTGGGACAGGATTTCTCCACATTCAATCAGCTTCAGGCCCAGTTGCAGCTCCTAGCTGGGGAGATCTTTGTCCACACCCTTGACTGACACATGTACATCTGGAGTGTGGCTTATTGCAGAATCCTGGCTGTCCTTGGGGGGCTGTGGAGGCAGCAGGCAGGCAGCTGAGACTTTCCCTCTTTGTGGGTCAAGGGAAACGGTTTGGTTTTCAAAGCTTATTGCAAAGAAAATAATCATTAATTAAAAACCCCAACCAACAAACCCAAACTAGAAACTGTCAACCTGGGCCAACCCCTTCTTGTCCTTTCCCCAGGTCCTCCCTGTCTGATTCCTGCCAGCCAGCTCCAGGGATGAGTTTCTCCACGCTGAGCAAAGGCAGATGTTGTTTGCCTGGTGATCCAGCAGCTCTCCAGAAGATGCCAAAGGTGGAGAAGGGGCTCTGGGGGCCAGCCTGGTGTGCAGAGCCCCCCGTTGGGGACTCCAAGGGCTAGGTGGCCACTGAGCACAGTTTGGGGTGGCATACTAGACCCGATGTCCGTCAGCTCCACATCACCTCTCAATCCCTTCCCAGGTGTTGCTTTGGGGATGGGATCTGCTAATACCACCCTTAGCCACCCCCCTGCTCCCCTCCACGGCCCTAACCTGCTGTGAATGGCACAGAAACTGCCTTTGTTCCCCTCCCCGGGGGAGGGGTGGGGGAAGGAGAGCTGCCTGAGGCTATAAAAGGGGCTTGTGACCTGTCCTAGCCCCGGTCCTGGTCCTAGCCCTGGCCATGGGCCACCCCACCGCTGCTGCCACCCTGCTCTGCCAGCTCGGGCTCTCCGCAGCCATCCAGTGGCTGTGAGTCGCGGTCCCGGGGAGGGGGGGAAAGGGGGATGCACCCCCTCTTGTGAGGTTCCTGTTCTCTGGCCGGGGCCCCAAAGGGGTGCTGGTGGTCCCCTCTCCCCTTGCTGACACCCAGCCTCTCCCCACAGCGGGCTGACGGAGAGCAGGGTGGCCTGGAACGAGAGCCAGCACTGCCGGCTGCTCGCAGGGCTGCTGCCCGAGCAGCTCCAGATGTGCCGCAGGAACCTGGAGCTCATGCACAGCATCGTGCAGGCTGCCCACCGCACCAAGAGCCTCTGCCAGAAGACCTTCACAGACATGAGGTGGAACTGCTCCTCCATCCAACGGGCTCCTAGCTTCAGCCCTGACCTGCTGAAAGGTAAAGGATGCTCCAGCTGCTGTCTTCCTGCTGCTCTTTCGGCACCCTCTCCCCAGCTTTAATCCTTGGGCTGCTGAAAGGTAAAGGATGCTTCAGCTGCTGCATTCCTGCTCCTCTTTCTGCACCCCCCAGCTTCAACCCTGACCTCCTGAAAGGTAAAGGATGCTCCCTCCTCTGTGCTCCTGATCCTCTTTCTGCACCCCCAGCTTCAACCCTGACCTCCTGAAAGGTTAAGGATGCTCCCTGCTCTCTGCTCCTGCTCCTCTTTCTGCCCTACATGACTTCCCAGGCTTTAGCATGCAGTGCTGCTGTTCAGCTGGTGGGGCTTAATTTTGCCTCAACTATATATTCTGGAGGAAACTTGCTGCTGTTACATTGCTGTTGATAGAATCCCAGCATGGGTTGGGTTGGGAAGGAGCTGAAAGATCACCCAGCTCCAACCCCCTGCTATGGGCAGGGATGCCACCCCCTAGACCAGGTTGCCCATGGCCACATCCAGCCTGGCCTGGAACACTGTTAATCCTGTGCAGCTCAGATCTAGCAGGAGATGACAGAAGGTAGCTTCCATTTCAAACAGAAACAGCTGCTGGAGCCTCCAAAACAGAAGGGAGGAGAAGTGGGGACCCAGGCTGTCTACTGGGGCTGGAATATCATGAGGGGCACAGGTTCCAAACACAGAGCAAGGGAAATGCTGGCTCTTGGCTTTATCCTGTTGCAAAAACAAACCCAAACCAAACCACACCTCATTTGCTCGGTGAGATCTTTGAGGGGAGTGTTTGGGCAGGGAGGAAGGACATCTCCCCCTCTTCTTCTTCTTCCCAGGCACCCGGGAATCTGCCTTTGTCTACGCCCTGGCTGCTGCTGCTGTCACGCACACCATTGCCCAAGCCTGCACCTCAGGGGAGCTCCCTCTCTGCTCCTGTGGCTCCATCCCCTCTGAGGTCCCTGCTCCAGACTTCAGATGGGGTGGCTGTGGGGACAACCTAGGCTATGGCCTCCAGCTTGGGGCTGCTTTTGCTGACAGTCCCTTGAAATCCAGCAGGCTGGGGAGGCAAGCGCTGAAGGCCATGAACCTGCACAACAATGCTGTAGGCAGGCAGGTGGGTATGGGGTGGTGCCCACCGTGGCTTGCTGCAGCCCAGCAGCACCTGGCAGCAGCCTGGAGGGGTAGAGGTGCCTAATGGAAGGGGGGTAGACTCCAGCCAAGCTGTTGGGATGCTCTCAGGAGGCTACTCAATGGTTAAAAGGGAGCCGTTGTGTCGTTGCAGAGACATCCCCCACTGCTACCCACCCCCCAAACATCCCTGCACCTCTTCCACAGCTAGCATAAGGTGTGAGCCATTTCACACTAATCATCTTTGATGACCACAGACCCAATTAATCAGTCTAAATAGCCCCATTTTCTTACCCAGCACCATCAGACTTCTGCTGAGTTGCATCCCCTGCTCCCCTTGGTGTTCCCTCCTAACATCTCTCATTCCTGCTGTGCCTGCCCTTCACATCTCCTCCTAACCAGGTCGAGCTTTCATGTCTTCCTGTACCCATGCTGGCAAGGGAAGCCACCAGCCCCACTGCAGGCTCCTGCTGGGAGCTGCCCAAGGGCTAGGTTCTTATCACAAAGACAAGGGGAAGGAGGCAGGGCTGAGCCCTTGATAGCCCTATTATATTCCTGGGGAGGTGGCAAGGAGCAGCTCAGCTCTTTCATCCTTTGAAGCCTTCCCATGGATGCTTTTGCAAATCAATCCCTAGGGTGGGTAGCAGGAGAAAGCAAGAAGCAAATGCACCCTTTGTCCTGTCTTCTGCAGGTGGTGAGTGACTCCCTGGACACCAAGTGTAAATGCCATGGTGTTTCAGGCTCCTGCTCAGTCAAGACCTGTTGGAAAGGGCTGCCAAACCTGGATGAAATTGCCTCTGACCTCAAGCCCAAGTACCTGGCAGCCATCAGGGTGAGCCACAGGCTCCTAGGCTCCAGGAAGCAGCTGGTACCCAAAGGAATGGACATCAGGCTGCTGCAGGAGACAGATCTGGTGTATCTCACCAACTCTCCTGACTACTGCACACCAGATCTCCACCTGGGCTCCCTGGGGACACAGGACAGGTAAGAAACTGCTGCCAACATGTTCTAACCCAGCCTCCAGGTTCATGGGTGTCTGTACCCCTGGCTCTGAGAGCTGTGGGAAGCTGGTGTGGATGGGCAGACCCCTGTTAGATATGAACACCACAGGGACTGCTGCAAAAGCTTTGCATCTTTAAGGCCCAGGGAGGCAGGTGATGCTCTTACAGAGCTCTGCAGGTGAAAAGGCTAGAGAGAGATCCCTCGCTGGGAGCCCATCAGCTCCACTCTCCAGGATAAGATCCAGCCAGTGAGGAGTCAGAAAGGGAAACAGCATCTCTCCCTGCAAGCCTTTGGGTGCTGCCTGGCAGTAATCAGAAGAGTTCAGCAGCCCTTGGAGTCTGTGGTGCTTCCCAGATGCCTCCAGAGAGTGAGGGGGAGTTTTGAGACGGGTGGGGAAGCCTCATCTGCAGGCTGAGCCAGGGCTGCCTCAGGGCTGTGGCTGGCAAGCCCTCTTAGGTTAGCAGCAGCTAGCAGAAGTTTCTGCTCCTAGCCTTCTCCATGGGAAACTCCTGCCCCCCAGCATGATATGGAGGGAGCATGCCCCTTCCCAGGCACAGCTCCTCGACCCCTCTCACAGCAACACCCCCCTGAGCCCAGCCCCAGGCTGACCATGCCCCCTTGCTGCCTCCTGCCACGGGCACTTCAGCTCTGGGAGGAGGTCAGGGCAGGCAGCTGTGGCCCAGCACCACCACCGTGGCTGGGCAGGGATGTTCCCTCAGCTCCTGCTTCTGCCTCCTCCTCTTGACAGGCAGTGCAACAAGAGCTCGGTGGGCAGCAACAGCTGCAGCCTGCTGTGCTGTGGCCGTGGCTACAACACCTACACGGAGGAGGTGGTGGAGAGATGCCACTGCAGGCACCACTGGTGCTGCTACGTGCTGTGCAAGAGCTGCCGGCGGAGGGTGGAGAGACACGTCTGCAAATGAGAGCAGAGGGGGCAAAGCTCCTGCCCTGCTGTCCCCCAGGGCACAGCTGGAGACCCAGCACCAACGGTGGGGGCTGCCCTCAGCTCAGGGGAGGAAGCCTGGGCTCTCACACTGCCACACGAGACCTCAAACCCAGAGGTGACAGGAAAACTAAGGCTGGAGGCTGAGCTCTTCTCCATCTCTCCTCAGAGCAAGACAAAGGGCTGCCCCCTGCCCTCCTGCAGCTGACCAGGAGCAGCCAGCCCCCTGGCTCCCCAGCTGAACCCTTTATCACAGACCCTTCTCTCCAGGGGTGAATGGGGACCCTGGGCTGCCATTGTCTCCTCACAGGAGGTTTCTGACTGTGGCCTGAAAGTCAGGAGTGATGGATGGGAAGGGAGGTAGAGAGGTGTCCACTGGGAGAAGGTTGCAAGGGAAGAAAGCTGCTTTGGGTGAGGGGAGTCATGGGCAGCTCCTGCTGGAGGTTCACCCAAGCCCACTGAGTTCCTCCTCGGGGTGAACACTGCTCCAGGGTCCTTGGCAGCATCTGACATGCAGACCAGGCTTGGACACAAGCAGAACCAGGTATTGCTCCAGGAGGCAGAGCTCATCAAGCCTCCTCAGGACCTGCATGGAGACCACTGCTGCTCTCCCAGCAATGAGCCTTCAGCTTTGACAGGTGGTGGCCCAGGGGCAGGAGTGGTCCTGGAGGCTGCCAAAGCTGCCATGGTGGCACTGGAGCTTCTTCTGCCCTCTGGGCTCCTGTTGGAGGTGGAAGCTCACCCAGTGTGTGGTATTGCTCATGGCTTGTCCTTCCTGCCCCATCTTTCAGACCATTAAGATCTTCAGGCCACCCCTTCCATCTCCTGGGTACCAGGTGTGCTGGCACTCTGGGCTGGAGACAGGACAGGACCCCACAGCCCCAGGGAAATAAGAATCAGCCTCTGGTCTCTGTAATTAATGTCAGTGGGGTTCTGATGTGGGGGTTGGTTAAATAAATGTGTTCTGTCATACTTCTCTGTGACATGTTTCCCAGGACAGACTCCTTCCTCCATCTCCTCAGCTGGCCACAGAGGAAGCAAGGCTGCAAGGAGAACATAAAGCCCTGTGTCCATGCCCTGCCAGGCAGCCAGGGGCCAGTTCTGCTGCTCCTGGCCCCAGGTTTGGCTTTAATTCCAGGCATCTCTCAGCCTCAGCCACCCTCCACAGATGGAAAAGCTGCTGGAAGGTTTCTACCCTCTGCTTCCTCAGATCTCTGGCTTCCTGGGATCCAGCCAAGGCAGTCCTGGGCTGTTTTCTGGTCCTTGTGGCTGCAGGCTGGAGTAGCCAAAGGTGTGTGTGTGAGCAGCAAGGGGCTGGGGAGCCAGGGCTGGGGATCTGCTGAGCTCCCCTTTCCCCTAGCACGATGGGCTGAGAGATTCCTGGTGGTGCAGCCTCTGGAGAGAAAGGATGAGCCTAGAGACACAGGAGCTGGGGGAAACCTGCAGCAGGAGGAGGAGAGGTAGACATGATGGAAACTCTTGGGCAGCTTCTCCCAGCTCAGAGGTTGTGGAGAGAGCCTTGGGTGGCTTTGGTTTGTGGTTTGCACCGAGTGGAGCTGGTCACCTCCAGCCCCGAGCCCAGCTGCAGGGATTAGTCACTTCCAGAGTCCCTCCATCCTTTGGAATAACCTCTGCTGGGTCACAGAACCAACCCCTGAGCTCTGCCTCATGTGCTCCAGGTCTCTGGATTAACAGGGAGCAGGAGCTGGGGCTCCAGGGTGGCTGGAGGCAAGGCTGGGAGCAGGCAGTGGAAGTGCCGAGGGGGGAGGCACATGGTGGAGTTACCCCAGGGACTTCACTGCCAGCAGCAGCTGGTAACTGTGCTGCTGCCTTGATCTGCCTGCTGACATCCAACCTTCCCCAGGTGACAGGATAGCCACAGCTGCAAGGCTTCCAGCACAGCTGCCCAAGGCCAAAAAGCCACCTCCAGTGTCCTGTTCCAATGCAATCAGGGGCTGGTCCCCAGCATTCCTCAGAGAAGGCTGCAAAGCAGCTGCAGCTCCTGTGGCCAGAGGTGAGGCAGGTACTTAACTAGGAGAACTGCTTAAATCCCTTCCCTCTAGCCACCTCTCTGTGCCTGGCCAGGATCAGAGGGAGCTGAAGCCAAGAGGGGCTGTGAACTCCTCAGAACGTTGCAAAATGAGCTGGGGAGGGGAAAGAAAAGGAGAGGAAGAAATGAAAGCAGAGGGGAAGGCTCTTGTGGAGTGAGAGATTGAGCCAGGAGGGTGGGAAATGTGATTTGCATTTGGTAACTACAAACACACACAGCCCTGGGGTAGAGGAGAGGAGCTACAATAGCTAGGAATGCCCTGGGGAGATGTGGTCCCCTCCTAGAGAGGTCCCATTTGAATTTCTGCCTGGGAAAAGGCAGGGTCAAGTGCTGAATATGCAGAGGCTTCTCCTCCTCCTCCTCTCTCTCCTTGCATCCTGACTGCAAGCCCCACAGGGAAGAGCTGGCAGAGGACCTGAGAGGTCAAGCAGCAGTGAGGAGGAGCTTGGGCTGCATGTGTGGAAAGCAGAGGGCACTGCAATTAGTGGAAGGGTGCAAAGGGGCAGGCTGGCAGGAAGGAGAGATGCTGGGGGGGAGGTGACAGGGGAGTGACAATGCTCTGAGGGGGAGGGGGTGTATCCTGGGCCACCACCTGGGCTTAGCAGGCTGCTGAGATCTGAGTCTCCTGAGGGCAGAGCCAGAGCCAGGCAGCCAGCACCAGGTGATGGAGCCAGAAGGAATCAGCCTTCAGCTTGGCTGCAGGGGCTGAGGGGATCCTTCTGCCTGGATCTGTTCTCTCTCTCTCTCTCTAAGCCTGCTGGGGCACAGAAGGCAGCAGGAAGGTGCCAGGGGAACATGAAGCCCTTTCCCTTAGGCCAGGCTCAGCAAGAGCATCCTCTAAGATACCAGATGGGAAAGCTCAGACCCTGCTGTCATCCTCCAGTGCCTTCTAGCACCAGTGAGTGCAACCTGCCAGAGAAACTGCCTCAGGGAGGCTTTTCTCTAACCCTCAACACCTTTCCTTCCACCCCAAACATCCCCAGCTCTGGCAGACAGCCCTCCAGGACCTGAATAAGGCTGGGCAGCAGTGTCCCTCAACCCCAGAGCATCTCTGTAAGCACTGTGGCTTTGCAGCCCTTCAGACACTGCCACCCCACTCTCACAGCTGGTCCTCTCCAGACTCTGGTGGGCTGCTGGCATTCCCTTCAGCCCCAGGAAGCCTTGCTGGCCTTGCTGCTGAGGGGATGGATCTACCTCTGACTTTCTCCCCAACATCTTGTGGCTTGCTGTTTCTCTGTCTCTCTGGCAAGGAGACTCCCCCAGAGCTGGCTTCTCCATGGCCATGGCAGAAGGCTTTTGCTTTCTGGTGCTGGGAGCTGCCATGGGTGAGGTGGCTCTGGAAATGGCTTGTGGATGGAAGAAAAGCTTCCCTCTGCATGGGGTGTGGTGAGAAGCACAGGGCTTGCTCTGAAAGCCTCCTCTGGGTTCCTGCCTGACTTGTCATCTGGCTGTGAAAGCAGCAAGGCTGGTATCAGTGGGACCATGCCCTTCTGGTCAGACTTCTCCAGACAATGAAGTCCAGAGCAAGGCAAGTGATTTTCTTGGACTCCTTTGACTCTGCTGCTAAAGCCCTGATGGGTTGGGGTTGCTTTTGGTTGCTCTTTTATTCCTTTATTCACTGAGGAATGCTGCATAACTGATTCCAGGAGGACAGTCTGGGAGAGGGCAACAGGCTGTGGGGAATCAAGGAAGCATTTTGGAGGAAGAGTGGCTCTGTGTTCAACAAAACATGCTGGGATGTCTCTTCCCCTGCAGCCCTGGAGGCTAGGGCAGGACCTCCACCTGGTTTTTGGCTGTGCTCTTCATAAAGAGCCAGAGCAAGAAGGCCCAGAATGGGGTCAGTGCCTGGGGGCTCAGCTCTTGGTCAGCATCTGCACTGCTCTGAATGTTTGGAGGCTGTTGCTTTGACCTTTGGGGTGGCTGGTGCCTGCACTGTCACACCATGAGACACAGGCATGAGTAAACACTGGTGTGGAAGGAAAAACCCCTGCCTCTCTGTTCTTCTTTATCTGTGGGGTGTTCAGCAGTGTCATGATGGCCTAAGGGTGACAAACAAGAGCAGGGATTGTCCTCATGGGGATCTTCAGCTGAGGGAGAGGGGAAAATCAGCATAGGTGAGTAAGAGCCATAAGACCAGGGGGGAAACTAGGCTGCAGAGCTTGAAGGACAAGTTGTGGTGATGGCTGTGTGAGGTTCAGAGGGGAAGCAGACCTCCATCCCTCCTCCTAGGCTGGCCAGGCTGACATCCCTTCCAGCTCTGAGCCCTGTGTGCCAGCAGGTTGCTCCAGCAGAGTGGAAAAGTCCCAGACACCACAGGTCTGTGGTGGCCCTGTCCCCTCCACAGTGGGCAGGAGGAGTGAGGTGGCAGGGGAGCACCCTGCTCTCCCTTCCCCAGCCCATCATTCTCCCTCTTGCTTGCTTGAACCCATCCCTGGTCACTGCAGGCACAGCTCAGGGTGGAGTTTTCATGCTGCCTTTCTGCCATGGCCACCTTGTGGAGTCACAACTTGTCTCCCCTTTGAGCATCCCTGGGGACACTGCTTGCAGGATCCAGCAGAAAGTCAATGAAAGCAGTCAAGGAGCTGCAGAGGGATCTCCTCCTTGTCCCATGCAGTGGCACTAACCACAGCTCCTCTTCCTGCAGCCTCCAGCTGGAGAATGCCAGGGGCTGGAAGGGGCCTCTGGAGATCATCCAGCCCAACCTCCCTGGCAGAGCAGAGCTCAGGCAGGAGGAGAACAGGTCTGGGAGCTGGGGAGCAGACACTGGGTGATTCTAGGCCCTAACAAGATTCAAACCAGGGCTGATAAACTTCCAGCAAGGAGTTTAAAGAGCTTTCAGTTGAGTGGGTTGGGGTTTAGAGGCAAAGCCTTCTCCAGCCCAAAGGAAACTGAGCCTTGCCTGGCTTTTCTACTCTCTCAGCCTAGCTCTCACTGTCAGCTGGGATAATGTGATGCTCAAGGGCTGCCCATGACCATCTGGGTCAGAACTGCCCCTCTCAGCCTCCCTCAGTTTTAAGGGGAGAGATCCCAAGCTCCATCCTCAGCCTATGTACAAATCCTTGGAGGACAAGCTTCTGGACCTGCCTGCCTGCCTCTGAGAGGTGAAGGCCTCCAGGAGAGCACCCAAAGGAGGTGTTTGTTAAAGATTAAACAGAGATCTCCTGTGGAAGGGTGATCTGTGAACTCCTAACACAAAGGATGGTGCCCTGGAGGAGCTGACTCTGGCAGTGCCTTTGGCTCTGATCCTTCAAAGTGCTGCTAAAATGCTGCCTGCTGGGGGTGGCAGGGAGGTGATGATGTGCTGGATCTGCTGGAGCTTTTAACTGATCCAGGCAAAGGAGGAAGATGCTGGCTTGAGAAGGGCATTGCTCTGATGAAGGTGAACTGCTTGTGACTGCTGGAGATGCCAAAGCATCTCCTGCTAGTGAAGAACCAAGGGCTGCAGATTCCCAGCCCCATTCCACTTCCAACCATTCCACTAGTTCATTTTTCCCATTGCTCCTCAGCTGCAGCCTGGGGGGGGCAGGAACACCCCAGAATGACACAGCCATCTCCTGCCATACCTCGCTACAGAGCAAAGCAGTCAGAGGGAGGGAGGGTGGCAGGAGAGTGACACCTCGGGGGGGGGAATTTGGGGCACAGGGAAGAGGAACTCAAACCACAGCTCTTCTGGGCTTTGGGAGGAATTTTTTATCGAGCTGTTTCCTGTAGGTGTGAAGAAAACAAACAGAGTCCATGTAAACTGACTCATTCCTGGAGGGGGAGAGCTTCCAGCCAGCCCTGGGTTATGACACCAGATACATTTCTCACACCTAGGTCAATTATTTGTCTTTCGAAGGGACCAACATCCGTCCCTAAAAGCTCAGCTTTAACCCTTCCCTGCCTCATGCCTCTTTAAACGTCAGAGTTATGGGAAGAAGGGACTTGAGAGCTGAATGAAAATGAAACGAGAAAGGCTGCTTCCTTTAGTGTTGTGACGAAAGGAATGCAGAGAGGAGAAATGGAAGGTGCTGTGCTTAAGAGAATAAAATGTAACCCTGCTTCATATTCCCTCTCTGCACTGTGTGCTGCTGGGGGGATTTGGGTCCCAAGCTATGCAGCAATCATCCTGTGCAGCAAAGCTGCTGTCCTAAGGCTTAACGTCACCTGGGTTCTCCCCAAAGCAGAAGAGGACTCGTGTGTCACTTGCTGTCCCAGGCTGAGGATCTGCCCCAGCACCCAGGGCAGCACATGCTCTTTCTGTGCCTTCCATACCTGCCTGGGACAGCCCATGGGTGCTGCTGGCTTGCTGGGGTGACAGCCACCAACAGCCTGGCTCCTTCTGGAGCAGCCCCTTGGACACAGCACAGCCAGGGCAGGGGCTCAGCACCCTGCAGGAGTGCCAGCATGGGAGCCCGGGGCAGAGTGGCTCCTTAGCTGGGCTGGAGTTGGGCTGGTCAGGGCACTGTTGGGGGGAAGCTGGGCCTGACCTAGCAATGTGTGCTCACATCTGGAGCCCTCAGCACAGCAGAGACAGGGACCTGGGGGAGCAGGGCCAGAGGAGGCCACAGACATGATCTGAGGGCTGGAACCTGTCTGCTGTGAGGCCAGGCTGAGAGAGTTGGGGCTGTTCAACCTGAAGAAGAGAAGGCTCCACTCCAGGGAGACCTTCCTGCAGCCTTGCAGGACTTAAAGGGCCTAGAAGAAAGCTGGGGAGAGACTTGTGAGCAGGAGCTGTTGGGACATGCCAAGGGCTGGTGGTTTGAGACTGAAAGAGGAGATTGAGACTAGAGAGAAGGAAGCAATGTTTTCCACTGAGGGTGGTGAGAACCTGGCCCAGGTTGCCCAGAGAGGTGGGAGATGTCCCAGCCCTGGAACCTTTGGGAGCACTGGACAGGCCTCATTTGAGAGCCCACGGCCCCGCCGAGCCCAGGCAGCGCAGGAGCGACCCCGGGGCCTCAGCCCTGCCCTTGGGGCGCCCCTCACAAGATGGCGGCCGAGCTCGCTGCCCTCCCAACATGGCTGCCGCGCCCAGCGCCCTCACCAAGATGGCGGCCGGGGGGGGCGGGTTGGCGGAAGCGGAAGCGGAAGTGGTTGGGGGGTCGCAGCTCCTTCCCGGCCATCATGGCGGAGGGGGCAGGAGAGGAGCAGCGGCTGGCCGAGCTGTTGGCGGCCGGCCGGCGGCTCTGGGAGGAGGTGGAGAACGGCGCCGAGCCTTCCACGGGAGCTCCGGCCGTGCAGGAGAAGGTGCGGCAAGGGCTGGACGCGCTGCAGCGAGCGGCGGCCATGTTGGCGCAGCTGGACCTGTTCAGGTGAGCGGAGGGGAGGGACAGATCTGGGGCCGCCGAGAGAGGCCTGGAGGGATCCAGGGGGACCTGGGGCACCCAGAGGGACCTGCGAGGACTTAGAAGGGCCTGGGGGAACCAAGAAGGGTCAGAGGTGACGCAGAGTGGCCTGGGGGAGCCCAGCGAGGCTCCTCCGAGCTGTGCCACAGGAGAACAGGTTGGTTTCGGGCAGGCCTGGGTGGAGTGGAGTGGAGTGGAGTGGGAATGAGAAGGCTCATCTCTCCCCTTGCAGCGAGAATGAGGAGCTGGAGGAGATTGCCTCGGCCGACTTGAAGTACCTGCTGCTGCCTGCCCTGCTGGGGGCCATGACGCTGAAGCAGGTTGACCTGAGCAGGAGGCTGGAGCACCTGGAGAGTGCCCGGGCTCACTTCTGGCGTTTCCTCAAGCTCTGCAGGAGCTACGGGCTGGGCAACTTCCATCTGCCCCCTGCCACTGCCAGTGCCTCAGGAGAGGAAGATGCTGGGAGTCCATCCCCAAAGGGTCCTGCTGCTGCCCAGCCCAGCTTGGTGGCCATGGCAATGAGCAGACAAGCCAAAATCGAAAGGTAGGGTCTTGCCTTGTGGTGTTCAAAGGCTTTTGGGGTGTCAGTTGAAGAGAGGAGGAGAGCCTCAGGCAGTGTGAGGTTGTACAGACAAGCAGTTCCAGGAAAGAGCTGGTTGCCTTGACAGTGGGATGCTCTGGTCATGAAATACTCATGGTACTGAGTGGGGTTGGACTGTGCCCAGGCTGGAGAGGTGCATTGGTGTCTTTGGTTTCCAGCCTTTGCAGAAGACCTGACCCAGAGTTCTGATGGTTGGTTCCAGAGGTGGTTGCTGCCTCTGCCATGCTTCACTTGGGGTTTTTCTCAGTACCCTGAGGAGCACTGGTCAGCAGCTGTCAGCTCTGTGGAGGGCAGTTCAAAGGAGACTGGTGCAGCAGGGAGCTCCTTAACTGCATTGGGGTGAATTCCAGGAGATAGGAATGCTTCACTTCAGCAAACACTGCATCTCAGCTGGGCCAGGGGAAGGTTGTTTCATCTTCTCCCTTTGCTCCCTGTGAGACAGACACAACCAGAAGAAGGAGCTGGAGAACAGGTTGGCCTCTATGAGGGCCTCTGTGGAGAGTGGGCAAGCAGATGAGGAGCAGATCAGAGAGTTCTACATCCTGCAGATCCAGAAGTGGATCCACACCAGCCTGGAGGAAATGGAGAGCATTGACCAAGAAATGGTCCTCCTGAGGAGCAGAGGGGCAGCAAAACTGGTAGGAGCTCTCCTGAGCCACTGGGGGTGCTTAGAGCTGGCCCTAGACACTGCTGCAGGGAGCTTCAGCAGCAGACTTACCTCCAGTGTGAGACCCTGGCTGAGCTGTAGCTCAAGTGCAGCACAGGCAGGTGGGGTTTGGGCTGATCCTGAGTGGGCAGGGATCTGAGCCTTGGCTTAGTTCTGCTCTAGGCAGCCCTGGCTTGGGAAGTGCCAGAGCATGGGGTGTCAGAGCTGAGCTGAGCTGCCTGCAGAGGCTTCTCTCCTCTGCTGAGCTCTGCCAGAGCCTCAGCTCCACAGGGATGAGTCCAGGTGTTAAGCAAACAAGAGCCTGGTGATTTCTCTCTGCTCTGCAGCATGTCCAGGTGCTGCAGGCAGACATGCCCCTTCTGAGTGACCTTTCAGCTCTCTAGAATAGTGTTTCTGGGCTCTGCCTGTCACCTGAGGTGCCTGACTGGAGAGAGAAGCTCACCCTGAGTGACCCTGGGCTGGGCTGGCTGGGTCACTGCTGTGGCAGGAGCCTGCTGTTCTGGAGAGTCCTGGCTGGTGTCAGCAGGAGTGAGGAGCTCTGCTTGCCTCTGAGGGGCTGCAGGGGGTCCCTGGGGAGAGCAGGCTGTGTCTGATGCTTGGATCAGGGCTGCTCTGCCTTAGCTCTGGCAGCTTTGCCCTTCCACCAGCGAGTGCAGCAGGGGCACAGGCAGGAGCTCACAGATGGAGCTGATGATTTGAGCTGCATCAAAGCCTGAGCTGTCCATCCTGGGCTGTTGCTCTGCCAGCAGAGGCATTCCTCATCCCCAGGGCCTTCAGGGAGTGCTTTGGGGTGGGAGGCAGAGAAGTGGCTTCTGATCCAGGGCTCTCTTCTGACCTCTCTTTGCATCTGCAGCCCTCGGCAGCAGCACACGGGGCCCCTCGGCAGGCCAGGACCCCACTGAAACCCTTCATCCTGACCAGGAACTCTGCTCAGGCTAAGTATGTTTGGCTCTTGGGACACAGGGTGGGGCCCTGCTCTGTGCTCAGGCCAAGGCCAAGATGCTCTTGGCAAATGCACAGACCCAGACACGAGCACTAGGCAGGATGTCACATCGAGACCAGCAGGGTGAGGGAGGTTCTCCTCCCCCTCTTCTCTGCTCTGCTGAGGCCACAGCCCTGGCTCCAGTTCTGGGCTCCCCAGGTCCAGAGAGACAAGGAACTGCTGGAGAGTGGCCAGCAGAGGCTAGGAAGGTGCTGAGGGCACTGGAGCATCTCTGGCAGGAGGAAAGGCTGAGAGCCCTGGGGCTGCTGAGCCTGGAGAAGAGCAGCCCCAGAGGGGAGCTGCTCAATGCTGAGCAAGAGCTGAAGGCTGGGGGCAAGAGGCTGGGGTCAGGCTCTGCTCAGTGGTGCCCAGGAACAGCCCAAGGGGCACTGGGCACCAGCTGCAAGCCAGGAGGTTCCAGCTGAGCAGGAGGAGAAGCTTGTTTGGTGTGAGGGTGTTGGAGCCCTGGCCCAGGCTGCCCAGAGAGGCTGTGGAGTCTCCTTGTGTGGAGAGATTCCAAGCCCAGCTGGAGGTGACCCTGGGCAAGCTGCTGTGGGTGCCCAGCTGGAGCAGGGGGTGGGCTGGGTGCCCCCCAGAGCTCCCTGCCTATGCTGGGGTTGAGGATTCCTGCCAGCCCTTTGGCACTGTTTATCCTGAGCCTCCCCAGCTCTGTTCAGCAGAGCTGTGCCCAGGGCAGCTCCCAGGATTCTCTTTGGGAAACTCTGCTAGCACAGAGCATTCTCCTTGGGGCTGGAGAAGTGGCTCCAGGTGTCTTCCCCCCTCAGAGCTGGCAGGCTGAGCTCCTTACCTGCCACCTCAGCCACTTCACTGCTCACTCTGGTGCTGGTGGCACAGGCTGGAGAGATGCAGTTGTGCCCCAGCTCTCCCTGGTCACCTGCCTGCTGGTGCTAGCACAGATTGGGCTCCAGGGCAGCTCTGTGCCTGGCTGTCTCTGCAGTGGGCTAAGGCTGTCTCCTGTGTGGGTCTCATCCTGCAGGGTGTTTGGTGCTGGCTACCCCAGCCTGCCCACCATGACTGTGGATGACTGGTACGAGCAGCAGGGGAGGCAGGGAGCCCTGTGTGGGCAGAGTGCACCTCAGAGAGCACCAGGTATGGAGGGGGGAGGAGGCAGATTGGGGTGGAGGAGTTGGGGAAGCTCTTGGGAGGGGATGTGGGGTGTGCTGAAGGGGCAGAGCTCCCACTGCCTGGGGGGGAGGAGGAGCTGGCTGGGCTGGGCTGGGCTGTGAGGAGAGCTGTTCCCAGAACTGACCTGTCCCTCCCTCCTGCTCTTGGCCTTCAGCAGGGCTAGTTGAGGAAGAGTTGCAGAAGCAGCAGCAGCAGCAGGAGAAACAAGAGGAGGAGGAGGAGGAGGAAGCTCTCCAGAAAGCTCGGAGCTGGGATGACTGGAAGGACACACACCCCAGGGGCTATGGCAACCGGCACAACATGGGCTGAGGCTCTGCCTGCAGGGGGAGCAGGGCCTGCAGATGCTCAGAGCTGCCCGTGTCCTGCAGCCAGGGCTGGAAATCCACTCTACAGATCTGGAGGCCTCTCTGGGAGGCTCCAGAGGCAAGAGGAGTGAAGGTGACAGTTGGCTTTGGTTTGCACTCAGTGTCAGACCGAGTGCCCTGGCCGTGGGCAGTGATAGCACAGAGCTCCTGGTAGTGGAGCTCCCTCCTGAGGGGTCAGGCTGCCTCTGCTCTCCCAGGCAGAGGGGGTCCTGGAGAGACCAGTACATGCATTTGGAAACTGCTCTTTCTATTGTGGGTGGATGTATTTATTGTTCTTTTTTTTTTTCTCTCTCTCTTTTAAGCAACATAAAGTCTCTTGTGCTGCCTGACTGCTGCTGTGTACACCCTTGTCCTGGGCTTTCCAGAGCCAGCCAGGGAGCTGGGAGTGGGAAACAGGGAATGGCAGGTGGGAGGGTGTTTCATCTGAGACATCTCTCTGCTCAGCACTGATGAGGCTGCAGCTCCAATCCTGGGCTCAGTTTTGGGCTCCTCACTCCCAGAAGGACATTGAGGGGCTGGAGTGTGGCCAGAGAAGGGCAAGGAAGGTGGGGAAGGGTCTAGAGCACAAGGGTTGTGAGAGCAGCTGAGGGAACTGGGCTTGGTTAGCCTGGAGAAGAGGAGGCTCAGGGGAGACCTTCTCACTCTCTGCAGCTCCCTGAGAGGAGGCTGGAGCCAGGTGGGGCTTGGGCTCTTCTCCCAGGGAACAAGTGACAGGAGGAGAGGAAACAGCCTCAAGTTGCACCAGGGGAGGTTTAGGTTGGACATGAGGAACAATTTCTTCCCCAAAAGGGTTACTAAGCCCTGGCCTAGGCTGCCCAGGGCAGTGGTGGAGTCACCATCCCTGTCCCTGGAGGGGTTCAGAGCCCTGGAGCTGTCACCCTGGGGCCGTGGGTCAGTGGTGCCCTGGCAGTGCTGGGGTAGCAGTTGGGCTCCCTGATCTCAGAGGTCTCTCCCAGCCTTTCCAGTTCTGTGGTGCTGGCCACTAGGCTTGGTAGTCAGGGTCCATCCTGCCAGCTGCTGTGGAGCAGGAGCTCCAGGATGAGGTTTTTGGGCAGCCCTGGGAGGGGGGAAGCCAGGCTGCTGGAGCAGTGGCAGCACTGGGACATCCCCAGAGCCTGGACGCTACCATTGCTGGGGGAAGGCAGCAGCCACTGAGCCAGCAGCAGCCCTGCCAGTGGCTGCTCTCTGAGGAACAGCAGCTGCCCTCTGGCTATCAGCTCCTCACCACCCACCAGAGCTCCTCACCCTCCCCAGGCCCAGCAGCTCTCCTCCTGGCTCTGCAAGGCCAGGCTGGAGCAGCTCTGCTCCCCTCCGGGGTGTGGGGGTGGTTTACCTTGGGTCAGCTGGTTACAGCAGCTGGAGCACAGATCAGCCACTGCCTCTTTCCAAACTGGCCTCAACCTGCTGGACCAAGGAACTCCTTTGCCACCATGAAAACAATCCTTGCAGCCTGTTCCCAAAGCCTCAGTGGTAAGCTCTTTCCCCCAGTGTCTTTAGCAGGGTTCTGCTGGCTCTGGTGAGGAGCTGGGCAGGCAGTTAGGGTTTGTTGTCACCATTGTCTGCTTGCTGTGGACTGCTGAGGGGAAGGGGAGGTGTGGGGAGCAGTTGGGGGCTAGCAGCACCAGAGGCAAACCGAGGCAGTTGCTCAACAGGCTTGAAACTTGTGACAATGTCTGCAGTAACTTTACTCCTGTGAGATGCTCTGGAGTGCTGCAAATCCTCCCTGGGCTTTCCTCACTACCCCAGGCTCTGCAGTCCCAAGTGCTGGCTTTGAAGAGCTCCTGTGGCCATGAATGGGGCTGGCAGCAGAGCCTTTGGGGTCTTTCCATTCCCTCTCTGGGCTCTGGATGTTCCTGGAGGGCTTGGGGGAGAGCTAGAAAAAGGAAATGATAAAAGCAGCCGTTTGGGGAAGCAGAGGTTTGCAGATCTGTGTCCTCCCTGGAACAAAAGCAAGGGCTTGGGGAAGTCAACAGGGGCCAGCTGGGCTGGGGAGGGGGGCAGGCTGCCTGGCTGGGGCTGTGGGATTGCTTGGAGCATGGCATGCTGCTGGGTGGGGGAAAGGGAGAACTCTTCTGCATGAGTGGTGGCTCCAGGGTTTAATTCATTTCAGTTGTCCCATTCATGGTTTGGACTGAGCTGGGATGAGGAGAACCTCCACCAGCCATTGGAAGAGGAGCTTGGTCCTTCTCCTCCAACCTGAAGGGCCCCATCCCAGGGAGCCATGGGGACAGCAGATCTGCTCCTGTCCCACCCTGAGCATCTCTCTAGCTGGCCAGCATGCTGCTGTGGAGCTCTGTTTCTCAGGAAAGAGCTGACAGAGCTTGTCCTGGTCACAGTGGTGGCCATGATGGGGTGGTCTTGGCCACGACAGACCTTTGGCCAGGTGTGGTGCCCTGGGGGGACCAGCACCTCGGGCCCGTTTTGGGGAGGAGGAGGAGGAGGAGGAGGAGGAGGGATGGAGCTGTGTGTGTGGAGTTTGGATCCTGGCTCCCAGCCTGGGGTGGTTAATGGTTCACTAAGGTTGGCTGGAGGAAAGGGGGTGGTGGGGGGAGTGGAGCAGCTGCAGGCTGCTGGCCTGTCCCAGGTGGGAGCAAAGGCTCAGTGGGGACAAGCACCCTGAGCCACCCTGGCTCGGCCACTGGCCCCTGTCCTTGGCTCCTGCCGGGGTGTGGGCACTGCCCCACACCTCCCTGCTCTGCCAGCTGAGGAGCTGTCAGCTTCAACTTGCTGAAGATGCCACGGGGAAGGTCCTGGCCTTCCAGGAGCTCAGCACAGGGCAGGATGTGCCACTGTGCTCAGCTCTGCTGGTGAGCCCAGGTTCATGGACGTGTTTGGGGTGAGGGTGCTCAGCTTGCCAGCTGTCCCTGCTCGGAGCAGAGCTGGCCTTGGGTTGCCCAGGGCCACCTCCTGGCATGGTCCAGAGTTCTCTGGGGATGAGCATCCCCCATCTCATCCCATCCCTCCTTGTCCTGCTGCATTAACAGTCAGACTTGATGATCTTAAAAGTCTCTTCCAGCCAGAACAGTTCTGTGATTCCTTGATCCTTCCCATCCCTCCTGCCTCCTTGCCCCCATACTCCAAGCCATGGGTACCACCGGCCTGGGAGCTACCTTGGGCTTTCAGGGAGAGCATTTGCAGAGCCCTTGGTGGTTTTAAGCCAGGTGCCATGTCCCTGCCCACAGGCAGCCGTGCCAGCCTCCAGGCCACCCTGCATACCCTGCAGCGGGACATCCGCTCCTGGCTCCAGCTCCTCTCTGTGCTGCAGTGGGTGCTCAGCTTCCTGCTGCTAGGTGAGTGGGGGGCTGCAAGGGGGTCCCAGCAGGAAGGGTGGGAACCTGCTCACCCCCTCCCTGGCTCCTGCAGGAACTGTCAGCCTGCTGGTCCTCATCTACCTGCTGTTCACCAGCTTCTGGCCCATCTCCGTGCTCTACCTGGCTTGGATCATCATCGACTGGGACACCCCGGAGACAGGTGGGGACGGGAAGAGCTCCCCCCCGCCCTTCCCTTGGCTTTGCAAGGTGCAGGGTTCCCCTTTCCTCTGGCTCCATCCCAGCGTGGCAAGCGGGGAGCAGCACATCCCATCCCGGGGGGAAGAGGGGAGCGCTGGATCCCTGCAGGTCCTGCTGCCCTCTGTCATCTGCTGCCGCCCCTCCGCTCTGCAGGTGGCAGGAGGCTGCCGTGCCTGAGGCAGTGGTCTGTGTGGAGACACTTCCGAGACTATTTCCCCGTGAAGGTAGGGCAGGAGGAGCTCGGGGTGCTGGGTGGGATGCCCGTGCAGCTCACCCCGAAGCACATGCCACCCATTTGTCCCTGCAGCTGGTGAAGACTCATGACCTGTCCCCCAGCCACAACTACATCATCGGCTCCCACCCCCACGGCATCCTCTGCGTCGGTGCCTTCTGCAACTTCATCACGGGCTCCACCGGCTTTGGGGAGATGTTCCCAGGCATCCGACCCTTCCTCACCACCCTGGCCGGCAACTTCCGCCTGCCTATCTTCAGGGAGTACCTGATGAGTGGGGGTGAGGCTCCGTGGGCAGCTGCCTGCACCCCCGTCTCCTCGTGGGCAGCCCTGCAGCCAGGACTGGTTGTGCTGGCTTGAGTTGAGTGGGTGTCCTGCTCCTGCCCATCTCTTCCTGCTGCCATGGAGAGGGCAGTGCCCACGGGCAGAGGTTCTCCAGGGTGTCCTTGGTCCCACCTGCAGGAAACCTGAGCCTGACAGCCCCTGTGCTTCCCAGGGTCAGGCAGGGCAGGGGCGATGCTCTGCCTGCACCCGGCTGGAGCTCCACCCTTACCCTGACTACATCTTGCCAGCACCCTGTCTGCACCCTGACCATGCCTTGTTTGCACCTAGTCAGCACCTTGCCTATACCTTGCTATCACCCTGCCCGCACCCTGCCCGCAGCGCTGCCAGCCCAGGACACCCTGCCCCTCCCTGGCCGCTCTCCGCCAGCAGAGGGCGCCACTGCACTTCATCCTTTCGGCGGCCCCAGCAGCCCCGCTCCCCCCTGGGGTCCCTCCCAGGGTGCTGGGGACAGGCAGTCAGTCCCACGGCAGCGCTGCTCCGTTGCCTCGCAGGGCTGTGCCCGGTGACACGCCGTGCCATCGGCTACCTGCTCTCCAAGAACGGCACCGGCAACGCCGTGGCCATCGTCATCGGTGGGGCGGCAGAGTCGTTGTCCTGCAGACCCGGCGTCACCACCCTCATCCTGAAGAACCGCAAGGGCTTCGTCCGTATGGCCCTGCAGCACGGGTGGGTCACAGCCACCACCACCACCGCTATCACAAGCATTCAGGACTCCCAGTGCCCCATCACCACCCACCGTGTCCCCTCCACAGGGCCCACCTCGTCCCCTCCTTCTCCTTTGGGGAGAATGACCTCTTCCGCCAGGTGGTCTTTGAGGAGGGCAGCTGGATGAGGAGCATCCAGCAGCGCTTCCAGAAGATGATGGGCTTTGCTCCTTGTGTCTTTTACGGCCGGGGCCTCACCTCCGTTCAGTCCCGAGGCTTCCTCCCCTATGCCAGACCCATCACCACCGTGGGTGAGCATCTCCCGCTAGGGTGGAGGGGACCTCCAGAAGGTGGAGGAGCAGAGGAAGAGGACACCCTGTGATGGGTGGCATCGGAAGGCAGCGCTCAGCTCATACCCCTGATGAGCCGAGCGTGTCCCCGTGCCCCCAGCCTGACCTCCCTCCTCTCCTGGCAGTGGGAGAGCCAGTGACGGTGCCCAAGGTGGAGAACCCCAGCCGTGAGACAGTGGACATGTACCACCAGATGTACATCTGCTCCCTGCTCAAGCTCTTCAACGAGAACAAGACCAAGTATGGGCTGTCCGAGACGGATGAGCTGCACATCATCTGAACGTGGCCAGGGCCGGGGGCCAGGTCCTGGCTCACAAGAGCTGCTGGCTCTTGTGGGTGGGGATTTCAGCTGAGCCGGCACCAGGGACACGCAGGGGACAGTCCCCAGTCCGGTCCTCTGCTTCTCCGGCCAAAAATCCTCAGTGGGAGGTGGGAGGAGAGGAAGAAGCGAGGGAAAGGGGAGGCTGGGGAAGGGTCCTCCTTGAAAGGGCTTTGGAGGGGCTGTGGGTGACACAGCTGTCCCCCGAGGATGGGAGGGCATGGTCCACCCGGCGTAACCAGGACACCATGAACTGAGGGAGGGTGTCACGGGGGGAGGGAAGGAGATGGAGTCTTTGAGGTGGCATCTCAGTGGAGAGTGGAACAAGGCTGAGGAGGCATCCCTCCCTGGGGTGGATCAGGGACACTCCTGGGCTTAGGGACCCATGGAAGTGCCCTCAGCCAGGACTATGTGGCCCTAGAGGAGCCTTTTCCACCACCTCTGTACCCAATACAGGTTTCCAACCCCCTGCTGCTGCCTGTGTGTGCTGGGAGGGACAGGATGGGTGGCACCATGGCTGTACCCCTGTAGTCCCCATGTAGGTGGCCATCCTACCCACCTGTGTCCCCTCCCTGGCAGTCCCATCTCCAGGGCTGGGGCCATGCTTGGGTGCTGACCTTTGCACTGCTCAGGTGCAACCAAGTAGCACCTGGCTCCACCTGGACCACATCAGATATAATGGGAGGTGAGGGGCAGCAGCTGCTTTTCCTGGCTTCACTGAGCTGAGGAAGGATGTTTTCTCTCTCTGCTTTGGGCTCAGTGGTGAGTAAGGGGCTCTCTGGGTGCTACTATCCAGTGAGGTGGGGGCAGGAGGCTAGGACACGGCGTCCTTCTGGAGAAGAGAAGGCTCAGGGGAGACTTTCTCACTCTCCCCTGAAAGGAGGTTGGAGCCAGGTGGGGGGTTGGTCTCTTCTTCCAAGGAACAAGTGGCAGGACAAGAGGAAACAGCCTCATTTGCACCAGGAGAGGTTCAGGTTGGATATTAGGAAGAATTTCTTCCCTGAGAGGGTTACCAGGCATTGGCCCAGGCTGCCCAGGGAGGTGGGGGTGGAGTCACCATGCCTGGAAGTGTTCAAAACCCCCATAGATGTGGTGCCTGGGGACATGTTTTAGTGGTGAGCGGTGGTGGACAGTTGGACTTGATCATCTCAGAGGCCTCTTCCAACCATAATGATTCTATCCCTGGGGCCTTCTTCCTCCCTGGGTGACCTGAGCAGCTGCTGGTGGGATGTGGCTGGTGCCATGGGTGGTGGGGGGGGTTGATGACAGCCCAATAATGCCATGGGTATCCCTTCCCTAGGCATCTGCTGGCAGGACTCACGGGGGACAGCCCCTCCCAGGGCTCTGCAGGGTGGGGACAGCCCTGTCCCAGCTCTGCTGATAACCATCTCTGCTCTGCTCCTGTCCTCTCTGTGCAGGCACTTGCTCAAACACAAGGCTTTGGGTAAACATTTGGAAAGCAAACAGCTGTAAAGCAGATTCCCAAGGACTTTCCCATCACCGTCCCCAGGGCTGTCACCCCTCCAGCTCCTCACTCTGAGCCTGCCCTAGTGCCAGCCTGGAGGTGGCAGTTGGCTTTTATCTGCTCCCAAATGCTTCCTTGGGGTGATGGTGGACATCTCATCCCTCTTCCTTCTGCTGTGGGAAGAAACAAGGCTGAGTGTAGAGAAAAGGGAAGGGTCTTTATTGAGGGGTGGGGGGCAGCAAGTGTCCCCTGCCAGGTCCCTCCCCACCTCTCCCGAGGCCAATAGCATGACAGGAACATCTCTGAGAACCTCTCCAGGCACGTTGGCTCCATCCCCAGGTTCAGTCTCGACCCAAGCAGACTGGAAGGGTTGTGTGTGCCCAGGGAGTCACCAGAGTCCCTTCTCTTTAGTGACCTGTCAGCCCCCCAGATGTCCCCAGGAAGGTCCTGGGATGGACACCAGCCTACCTCCCCAGGATAGCTTTCTTAGCAGCTTTCCTATGGGTGCCTGGTGGCTGTGAGTGGCACCATCAGCCTCCTCCCACAGTGTCCTGGTGCAGGGCTGGGACAAGCCCCACGGCCAGCAGCCCTCAGCCCTGTGCTTTGTCCTGCAGAAGCTGGGCAAGAGCAGGTCAGGTTTGAGGTGCCAGGGTGGTGCCCACGTGGAGCTTAGAGGGGCTGCAGCTCCTGGAGATCAGGGGTTGAGGTTACTGGAAAAGAACCCCCTTAGGTCCCTCAGCACCCACCTCAGCTCTGTGCCGTCCCGTGGATGTCCCTGGCAGCGTGGCTGCCACTCAGGATGTTGTCCATGGAGGGGGACACCAGGGAGAGGTCAGAGGCGGGCGCTGGCCGGAGGCGCTGGGCTGGACCTCGGCGCAGCCGTCCCCGGAACTTGTCCCCAACCATGAAGTACAAGATGGGGTCAAGGCAGCTGTTGATGCTGGCCAGGGGCCGAGTGATCTTGTAGGTGAAGTTGATGATGTTGAGGGTGCGGCAGTCGGCCTGGATGTAGCGGGAGGTGTAGTAGATGGTGCGGGTGACGTGGAAGGGCACGAAGCAGACGGCAAAGACGGTGAGCACCACCACGATCATCTTGATGGAGCGCTTCTTGTAGGAGGGCATGCGGGGGCTGGGGCTGGAGAAGTTGGACTTGCAGAGTCTCTTGGCCATCAGGCAGTAGCAGAGGACGATCACCAAGAAGGGCACCCCAAAGAGGAGGGCCATGATGGAGGAGCTGTAGTGGACGTAATGGTCGAACTCCTCGGGCTTGGTGGTGTCGTGGCACAAGGTGTGGTTGTCCTTGGAGCTGATGGTGACGAAGATGAGGTTGGGGATGAGGCAGATGGTGACGACGAGCCAGACCCCCACGCAGACGATGCGAGCTTGCTTGGTCTTCACCCACTTGAGGGAGCGGATGGGGTGGCAGATGCCCACGTAGCGGTGGACACTGATGCAGGTGAGGAAGAGGATGCTGCTGTAGAGGTTGGCGTAGAAGAGGAAGCGCACGATCTTGCAGAGCCACTTCCCAAAGGGCCAGTTGTTGCGGTCGGCGTAGTAGTAGACCAAGGTGGGGAGGGAGAGGACGTAGAGCGTGTCGGAGACGGCCAGGTTGAACATGTAGGTGGTGGTGGCGTTCCAGGGCCTCATCCTGGAGATGAACATCCACAGGGCCCAGGAGTTAAGGGACAGCCCCACCACGAAGACGATGCTGTAGGAGACCGGGAGCAGGATGAACTTGAACTCCTCGTTGAAGACGCACTTTGCCTCTCCCGCTGCGGTGGTGTTTCCTCCTCCTCCTGGCCAGGGACCTGGTGTCGGTGTCCAGAGGGCAACTGGGAAGGTCCTGACTGAAGAGGCCATGTTCTCGGAGCCAGACCTAGGGGAGCAGTCAATAAAAGCTCATTAGTCGCTGATCCCCACCACTGTCAGGCACAAAGGCGTGGAAGGGAGCCAAGGATGCCAGATCTTTCTCCCCCACCCCTCCAGGAGCTCCGAGCCGCTTTGATGGTTCTCTGGCTTTTCTCAGCTGGCACGTTGGGGCCTCACGGGGAGCCCAGGGAGCCTTGACCAAGCCCTCTCCTCCACAGCCACCAGTTAATCATCCCTTTGAGGAGCAGAGAGTGACACCAGCTCGGCGTGGAGCTGGGAAGCGTGCCGGGGACAGAGGACCGCGCCGGCCCCGCCGGCCAGCAGCCCCACGGCGAGCAGAACAATGAGACCTTGATGAGGAACAGCAGCTCCTGGCCGGGGCCAGCACAGCCTCTTGGAAGTTGGCTCAGCCTAATTGGCACCATCCTGACAATGCTGCTGGTCCCAGAGGGCTCCTTGGCAGAAGAAAGGCGGGAGGAGAAGAAAGGCTTGTCTAGGGGAATATTATGGCCCGGAGAAATCCTTGGGGAGCTCTTAAAGGAGCCTTTGGGAGAGAGAGAGAGCGAGAGCATCCCTGGATGGTGAGGGGCCTCCAGCTGCTGGCTATTCTCCCTAGGAGAGGGATGATCTAAGCCCTGTGGAGAGGAACTGAGGCAGAGCCAAGTCCCAGCTGAAGACAGTGGAAGCTCTCAAGGCAGGCAGGACATTTCCCCTCACACGGGGTTAGGATCAAAGCCCGGGATCTGCATCCTCCTGGCAAATCAGGCCCCGGGGCAGAGGCACAAGGGAGAGCTACCAGAAGGTTGCATTCACCTCTTGGGATGTCTCCAGTTCAGAGCCCACTTCTCCAGAAGGAAGAAGGAGCTTCTGTCACCATCATGGTGTCCAGCAGAAGGAACATTGAAGGTTGCCCACATTTTGGCCCCTTCACAGCCACCACAATCCCTGGGGAAGTGATTCCAGAGTGACTGCTTCTGATGGCTGAGGATGTATGCTTGGATGAGTAACCTGGGAGCAGGAGCATCTGCTGTGCTGCCAGCAGAGATGAGGGCATAGCCAAAACCATATCTGATGGAGGGAGACCTGAGGTGTCTCCCAGTTTCTGTTGGTCCAAAGCTCACCCAGGAGGTGATGGGCACCAGGATGGAGGAGAATTCAGGGCTCAGGGAGATGATGCAGGTTAGTGGGATGCTGGTGTGGGTGGTACAAAGTGGAAGGCTATGTCCTCTCACATTCCTTCATCTCTTGGTTCCCTCACCATCCTCCTCCTGTGTGCCCCTTGCCTTTGCCACAGAGGAGTGCAGCCTGGTGGCTTCTCAGGGCAAGTGTTGGCAGGACCATCCTGTAGGGTGCATCTGTGGGGTCAGCTGAGTTGCCATCCACCTTCCTCCTGCCAGAGACACCCCTGGGTTTGCAGAGATGATCATAAATGAATCAGCAGGCAGGTGGCCAGGGGACCAGCCTCCTCCACGCTGTCTGTTTGAGTTGTGGGCTGAGCCACAGCTTTGGGCTCACATCAGCCACCCTTCAGTGTCTTCTCCACTGAGGCTGGAGCAGGCAGCAGCCTGCCTTTATGACAGGGATGAGTTCAGAGAGCAACAGGCAGGTCCTGATCAAACATTAACAGTGGGAAGAACTTGCTCTGTTTTCCCAGAACCAGGAGGGAAAACCAGCCAGAAGGAGACGCTGAGCCTCCAAGGGGTGGTTCCATGGGGTGCTGTGATGATCACACTGATCCCACCCCAGCAGCTGCCTCTCTCCAAGCAGTGATGCTGCTGAGGACATGAAGCACGAGGAGATTTGTTTTCCTTTCCCATCCTCTGAATGCAAATCCTAATGAGCATGAAGCCTTCAGCCCAGCCACACCGGAGATGCTGCATGGTTCAGTGACCAAAGCCAATGCCCATGACATAAATCAACACATAAGATAAGACAGGAAGAAGCCAATAGATACAGAAATAAATCATCCTAACCTGGTGTGAGAAGTGTGTAAGGAGGAAGCCAGAGCAGCTGTGTGGTGCCAGGCTGCTCCAAGGAGAGCACGGGTACAGAGCTTCTGGCAGCTGATAAAGGCTAAGCATGGCCAGGAGTGATTTCCCCATCCCCAAGCTTCTCCCTCTGGGGATAGCCAGCACCAAAGGAAAATGTCACAGAAGGTGGCACCTGGCAACTTTTATCTCACCAGGTTTTCTGCTTCCTCCTCCTAGCCACCATCAAAATCAATGCTTTAAATTCCTGATTGCCATCACTCCACCCTGAAGCCACGTCACCACCAGGCCTGTTCCTGCTCCTGGCTGACGTCCCCAGCCTGGCCCAAAGCCTCTCCAACGTGGACTATCCAAGCAGGGACTGACAGCAGCCATGGTGAGGTCTGAGCCCAGCGTTTGGGCTTGCTGCAGGAGTGGGAGGTGGAAGGGACAGCAGGGAAAGGATGTGGAGCTGGGGAGGTGATGCCCACTCCTGCCCTGCTCCTTGTGTGGTTGCACAAGGGATGTGGTGCTGGGGAATGTTTTGCTCGTGGCAAGCACATCTCCCTGGGGGTTGGACACCACACATAGCCTGGGCTGTGGCAGGGGGACCTGCATGGCCACCCACCCGTGGAGAGGGGCAACCATGGGACCATGTCCTAGGGGGCACCTGCTGCCCTTGGCCCTTTCCTGCAGGAACAGGAGCTCTGCCCTGGCTCCCAGCCCCGTAGCCATGCCCAGTCTGAACCCCTCCTTGGACCCTGGGGGTGCTTGGACTCTGGTGGGAGCTGGTGGCCACCCTCAGGCAAGGTTGCCCCAGCAGCTGACCAAGGCTTCCAGGGCTAAGGATTTCTGGGGACGCTGGAAAAACACCAATGAAATGAATGAATGAGGCAGCCCCAAAGGCAGACTCTGCCCTAGAGCCAAAGTCCTGCCTGCTGGCAGGATGGGCTGTGGAGGGTCAGGGATCTCGTGGTGTTCAGGGCAGGAGCTTCCAAGGGAGAATATGAGAGCAGATTCCAGAGGGGAGGCAGCGAGGGCCACGGGGCTGGGTGAGCCTGGGACAAGCTGCTGCTGGAGCAGGGGGAAAAGAGAGCTTTTCTTCTCGCCTAAGCTCTTGGACGTTGCAAAACAAGAGGAAATTATGCAAACCATCCTGCAGAAGGACCCTTGTCCCGAATTGCCACGTGGTTCCTGCAGCCCAAGCCCCAGCGCAAGGGGAGCCTGACCTCGTTTCTCCTGATCCTTCCCTCGGACTGTGAGAGCAGAGCAGCCAAAGCACGATCTGCACGCACTGCCCAGGCACGGGTGCCTCCTCCCCGGGGGTGCCGTGGGGCTGGGTGCTCCTTCCCCACCACCTCCCCTGCTCTGAGGTGACCTCCTTTCCCAGCAGGGTGGGAAGTGAGGGTTTCCTTTCCCCCTTGGGTGGGCTGTCCCTGCCACTCCATCTCCCCAGGGAAGGGCAGGAGCCCACAGAGGTGGGGTAAGACCAAGGGCAGCTTCACCCTGTGAGGACATAGCGATTTGGGGGATGAAGGGGACGGTGAAGGAGAGGTGATGGCCACACAGGGAAGGATGAAGGCCCTCGATGATGGAGGAAGGCAGTGGTGTGTAGGGAGGAGGATGCACAGAGAGATTTGGGGTTGGTGGAGGGACGGGGAGCATGGGTTGACCGCCACCCAGCCCTGGTGATCCCACCTCCATCCCACAAGGGGCCAAAGGTGCTCCCCACCAGGTTCCCCCCAGATCCCAACTGGGTTTGCACAGCCATGGCATGGCCATGGTGGGGCCATCCCAGCCCCTGCTCTCCACCAAGCATGGGCTGCCTTAGCTCACCTGCAGTCCTGGGCTGGGGTGGCTCTCAGGTGTGGGGTACCCTCAGGGAGCACTCCAAGGGGCTGGGGGCCATGATGGAGGGGCTGTGCTCTGCCAGTTGCTGTGCCCTGTGCCCGCTCCTGCTCTCCCACCGCTGGGAGCAAAGTGCCCAGGAGAGGCAGGGCTGGAGGCGGGCAGAGGCGGGGGCAGGAGTGTCCCTACCCTTGTCCCTGCCCGCCCCAGGGGCTGCCTGCAGAGCTCAGCCCTGCTGTGGTCCCATCCTGACCAGTCCATACACCCTAAAGGCTTTGGGCCATCTGCAGCTCCTGCAGTAGCCTCCCAGACATGGGATGTGTTGGCTTCACCCACGGGGTCACAGCCCTGGCCCCGTGGGGGCCAAGGACCCTTGGCCATGGGGACAGTAGCCCCTTGCTTGGGAGGACCACAGTCCCTCAGCCACGGGGGTCATCACCCCTCACCCATGGGGACTGCACCCCCCCCCGCCCATGGGGACCATGGTCCCTCAGCCACGAGGGCCATCACCCCTCTGCCATGGAGGCCACATCCCCATGCCCATGACAACCATGGTCCCTCAACCACAAGGACCATTGCCCCTCATCCATGGGGACCACATCCCCCTGCCTGTGGGAGCCATGGTCCCTCCCTTAGGAGAACCACGTTCCCTCAGCCATGAGGGCCATCACCCCTCAGCCATGAGGGCCTCCTGCCTGCTGGGACCACACACTCCTGCCCATGGGGACTGCCAGCCCACGGCAGCCTCCCTGCCCCACTGGGACCATGCAGGTCCCAGCAGTGCCCACACCTCAGGGGGCTGCCCTGCTGGCACCCCAGCACTGTGGGGTAATCCTGGGGACAAAGGTGGCCACTGCCACCTTGAGGCCAGCCTGGGCATACTGTCCCCAAAACTGGGGCCACCTTGAGTGTCCCAGCAGCTGGGGCTCTGCCAGGGCAGGCTGTCCTCATGCTTTGGTGGGGAGCATGTGCCCACGCTGATGTGGAGCATTGAGCTCCTTTGGGGGTGTACAGCTGGGGGAAGAGTGGCTGCTGTGCAAACATCTCAGCGTTGTGATGAACAGGATACACCTCAGGATGGAGAGGACCGTGGCCAAGGGGAGGCTGGACTCGGAGAAGCAGAGGTATGAGAGGCTGGATGACTGGTTTGGGGACAACCCAGGGATGCTGAGCCACAGAGGGAGAGCAGAGGGGACCTGATGCATGCAGACTGCAGTGGATCCGTGCCACAGCTGAGCCACCAAGGACAGAGCCAGCCCAGCCCTTCGTGTGTGCCCTAAAGGACACCAGGTAAGGTCAGGGTCAAGGTTTTCAAGGTCCTCAATTAAACACAGGAAAGCTTGGGGCAATGCTCCTGGAGCAGCTAGGGCACCAAGAGCTGGTCTTCTCCTTACCTTGGCTTGGCACACTCCCTCCTTATCCCTGCACAGAACCAGGAGTTGCACACACATCCCTCAGAGTCCCTGAGACTTTATTCTGGATGGGGATAGCAAGGAACTGGTGCCACAGCCACAGGAGTGGCTGCTGGAGAAGTCCTCTGGGAACATTGCTCCACCAGGATTGAGCCCACAGAGGAGGGAGCAGCTGGGGAGGCTGAAGGCAGGGCTGGGCTGGCCTCAGATGCCACTGTGCCCTTGCAGGCTCTCTGAAGGTCCAAAGCACTTGGTGGTCCTCGCTTCCCAAGTGGCCTCAACATCTCCCATGGCCCCCAATCCCTCCTTGGTGGTGGGGCTCAGCATGGTCCTTCCATTGCTTTGGAGAGGGAGGGTGGAGACAGGTGTTGAGACCTGCCAAGTGTCCATCCTGATGGCCACAGGAGCTTCCTGAGGCTTTCCAACTGAGTCACTTGCTGGGGAGGCCAGAAAAGTTGGGAGTGTGGCCACCAGGTCCAGCCCTGGGTGCCTGCCTGCCCCGATTCCTCCAGGAAGATATGGGTGCTGGGGTTGGGATGTGGGTGCTCAAGGTGCAGGGTCCAAGGTCAGGCCTCCAAGGCAGGCTCACCACAGTACCTTGCCATGGACAAGCTGGGGATGGGTGGAGCTGAGCACCCTGGCCTCCAGCAGACCCTGCTCTGTGAGATCTCTGGCTGTGGTAATGGGGAGGGAGTGCTGGGGCATCCATGGAGATGTGAGGACTTGATCTCCTCCTGCCCTGCTGCCTCCCCACCCCAAGGCTCAGCTCTCCTCCCCTCCAGGGCATGGGGCTGTGACAGGGAGCTCAGGGCTACAGGAGCTGGCCAGAACACTGCCCTCCTTTCCAAGCTCCAGGACCTGGGGGTACCTGAAGATCTCCAGCTGGTCCCAGCCAGGCTCCTGCAGCCCTTTCTTGTCCTGCTGCGAGCCCAGGTGGCCCAGGCACATGCTGGCACCGTGGGACCGTTCACCTCTGTCACAGGGCCACTGGGGAAGGAAGAACAAGGACATAGACCAAGTGTCCCCACCTTCACATCCTCATCCCAGAGGAAGGAGGCACGCTGCTGGACCTCCACCTTCCACCACTTCCCACTGCCTAGACTGTGGTGCCTCCACCAGGTAAAGCACTGCCATGAGGAGGAGAGCTCCCAGCTGCTGGTGGCCCCCTGGCCAAAAGCAGGTCCCTTCTTCTCCCCAAGCCCCTCAGCTGAGCTCCAGCCCCACCTGGGGGCCACGAGGGTACCTCTGCATGGTGGCCACGCTGGTGAACATCTGATGGGCACCTTGGCACCTCCCGACAGGGCCGTGGGGGTGGCTCCAGAGCACTGTGGGTCTGGTGCAGCAAGGTCTTCTGGCTGTCCCCTCCGTGCTCAGGGTCCAGCTGGCTCAGGCAGGTGGCCATGCGCAGGGCTGTCAGGGAGCAGTCACCACCCATCCTCGCTGTGTCCCTGGCCAGGATGGCAGATTTGGGTCTCTTCTGCTGGCTCACGCTGGAGGGGCTGAGGGGGCACCCACGGGCTAGGACCCCTGGCACCCAAGGGGGCTGGCCACCCCACCGCTGCTCTCCCGAGGGCGCAGGGATCCGTGCTCCAAGAGGGCTCCGGTGCCGCTGGCCCTTGGCAGAGCTCTCTGCCTGCTTCTGCTGGACATCAGCAGCACCAGGGTCTGGCACCCATGTCTTGGGGACCCCCTCGAAGATGAAGTAGGCTGGGTTGGTGTAGCCAGCAGCTGGCTCCGGGAGGCTGCGGGGCCGGCTCCTAGGAAGCAGCGTGGGAGAGAGCTCAGCATCACCCCACAGCCAGGGTTTGTGGTGGGGCTGAGAGCCCAACTGGGGTACCTGAGGCACTGCAGGGGTGGCTTGGGGCATGGCTTGCTGTCTGTTGGTTCAGGATCCTCCTCCTCAAAGCTGATCCACTCTGCAAAGAGACCAGAGCTTGGCCTTTCCCCACTGGGAATCACCCAGCCCCTGCCTGCAGCTGAGGCTGTGGAACCATAGAAGCTTTTGGGTGGAAGAGACCTCTAAGACCCTGGAGTCCAACAGTTAACCTAATACTGCCAGGTCATCACTAACCCATGGCCCTCAGCAACACATCTCCATGGCTTGGAAACCCCTCCAGGGATGGTGACTCCACCACTGCCCTGGGCAGCCTGGGCCAGGGCTTAGTAACCGTTTAGGGGGAGAAATTGTTCCTCATGTCCAACCTAAACCTCCCCTGGTGCAACTTGAGGCTGTTTCTTCTTGTCCAATTACTTGTCATATGGAAGAAGAGCCCAATCCCCACGTGGCTCCAGCCTCCTCTCAGGGAGTTGTAGAGAGTGAGAAGGTCTCCCCTGAGCCTCCTCTTCTCCAGGCTAACCAAGCCCAGCTCCCTCAGCTGCTCCTCACCACACTTGTGCTCTAGACCCTTCCCCTCCTTCCTTGCCCTTCTCTGGCCATGCTCCAGCACCTCAGGAGGGCAGTGTGGGCACAGGCAGCCTTTGGCCATGCCATGCCCTCTCCCCAGGGAGAGGGGCAGGGGCTGCTGTGTGTGTGTTTACCATAGAGCCTCTCGCGGGTGCTGCGCCTGTCCGTGGGGACCCGAACCTTCACCCAGCCACGTATGGACCCTGTCTCCTCACCACGGTGGAACAGGAAGGTCTCAAACTGCTGGGCCATGCTGCTGATCATCGACCTCATGGCAATGCAGCACTCACCTGCAGGTACAGCACATGCCCACATTAGCTCCACTGGGGCAGCCAACCTCCACCCCGCACGCAGCAGCACCCTGAAGAGAGGTGGGTGCTAGGGTCCCTTCTGGCAAGTTCTGGGTGCAGAACCTGTTACCTGGGCCCTGCAGGGGCTACGCTTGGCACCCATGCCACCACAATGGCCACCAATACCACCCCCATGTCACTGCAGTGGTCAACACCCTCCACGCACCATAGGACTCGCAGCTCTCCACACCCTTGATGCTGAGGAGCAGGTGCTGGTCTCCCAGGTACTCTAGGTCTGGCAGGATGGGGTTCAGCTGCACACAGAGATGGGGTGCTTGAAGTGGGGGGGAAGGGCTGCCACAGGGTAGGGTGGCACAGGGGTGGCTCTGTCCTGGGGGAGGATGGTGGCAAGCCCTGGCACTCCACACGGCTCAGGATATAGAGCCAGCAGGAGGGATGGGGAAGAGGGAGGAGGATGCTGGAGGGCTGGGGTGGCCATACCACGGGCAGGTGCTTTGCAGACCAGCCCAACTTGAGGAAACCAGGGGTGTCACAGCTCTGGGACGTGTTCTCCCCGCTTCGCTGGGGCTCTGTTGAGGAAGGAAAGAGGGGGACCCAGCTCCAGCTGGGGCTGGCTCACCCTCACAGCACACCCTTGGCCCCTCCCAGGGCCACCTCACCCTCCAGGCAGTAGGAGTGGAACTCAATGTAGCACTTGCTGCGGCTGCTGGTTTTGACGATCACCTCGATGCTCTCCCACTCGATGCAGGCCAGGGCCTCGGGGCCAGATCCGGATCCAGGAGCTGCAGGGAGGTACTGGTGGGTCAGTGTGTGTGGCCAGCTGAGCATCCCCAGCCAGGGCTCACCCCAGACCGGGGACAAAGGGTGAGATACCGCCCCCTGAAACCCTTACCATTCTTGGGCACAAACTGTGAGGTCACTCCCACCTCGAAGGTGGCAAAGACAGGTGAGTGGTCACTGGTCACGATGTCATCAGTGCAGCCTGCATGGTGGGAGGGGGCAGCTGGCTGATGGCCCCTGAGTCCCAGGGTCTTAGGCAGTGCTGGGGTCTCCCAAGCCTGGGATCTCACTCACCATAGGAGTTACAGACCACATGGGTCTCTGGGTGTGACTTCCACAGGATGCGGTCACACCACGAGGGGACATTGATCCTCATCTAAAAACGGAGACAGACCCAGAGAAGCACCCCAAAAAGTGAGCTCCCTCCCACCTGAATGCCCTCTGGGGAGAGGAGAGGCTGCTGGAGCTGTGAGGGCTGAGCATCAGCATGCAGCCTCCTCTGGCACCCTCTGTACCAACTGTCCCTGTCCCCCAACGATGTCCTGCAGCTGGGTAGGAGGTTCTGGGAGCTCACCCCTGTGGGCTTGAACTTCTGCCACATGTAGCTGTCCCGGGAGCCTCGCTCGTACCGGTACGTGGGTGGGAAGGAGATGTCACCCTCACCTGGGAACCAAAAGATGCAGCTGGCATAAGGGCCAATGTCCCTGCCTGGCCCCACAGCCATGGGGTGCCACGGTCCCCATCTTGGGCTCACATCTCTGGCCATCTCTGCCCGTCCCTTTGCTTGCACGCTTTTGGGATGCAGAGCTGAAGGACCTTCCCTGGGGGGGGGCGTTGCATGGTGCACATCAAGGTCCTGCCCCCTTAGTTTTTGGCATCTTGTGCAGGGCTGTGCCAGGACAGGGCACAGCTGGAGGTAGCACAGGGAGAGGGTCTGTGGGAACCTTGGGATCTGCTGTGTTGGGGGTGGGGGGGAGGGCAGGGAGCAGTGTCCTTGCCCTCACACTCACTGAATCGCAGGAACACCTTGTTCTTCTCCCTCTCCAGGTTGAGCTGGTCGACAGCTAGGAGGGCTTCAAACTCCCTCTTGGTTATATGGGCAAGGATGTCCTGTGCCAGGGGAGGAAAGGGTGGTGAGCTCCAGCTTCTCCCTCCTGTGTCTGCACCGGTGCTGCCACCATCCCCAGGTGTGGTGCCCGGGGGGTCCCACCTGCACATCCATGTCCAGGCGGTAGTTGAGGTCCCCGAACCAGAAGAGGTGGGTGAAGCGCAGGGTGAGGTCGAAAGCCCCAAGACACTTGTCACCCAGGACCAGGGAGCGCAGGATGTCACTGTAGTTCTGGTTACGTCTAGGGGAGGTATGGCAGCACCTCGTCAGGCACCCTGGGGACACCTCATCCTACTCCTGCCAGGTGGGGACAGGAGAGGGAACAGCCCCACAGCCCCTCAGGGCTCCTCCAACACTCTCCTGTCTCACTCAGAGACAGGTCTGTCTCCCCCAGCCCCTCCATCACCTGTGGGTCTTCTCGCTGCCAGAGGCCAGGTGGCAGTTGACAAAGCCAAAGGAGGTCCCATTAAAGAGGAAGGAGACACCCACAGCTCCCTTGTTTCCTGCAGGGTTGATGAGACAAGCACTGAGCTCTAGGGGCCCTGGAGATCCTGGGATGGATCTCAGGCTGTCCCTTTGCTCTGGGACATCTCTACCCCATCCCCATCTCTACCCAGAGTGTTGGCGATGCCGGTTTTCACGCTGGAGGTATGGACGTGGCTGATGCGCCGCTCGTGCTCGGGCTTCACCAGCACCACCACCTTGATGCTCCAGAGACACTGCAGAGCAACCTGCAGGAGGACAAGGGAAGAGTCTGCCTGGCATCACCCCACAGCCAAGCACAGTGGGGAGGGAGAAAGCAGCAAGGTCAGCCAACCCATCCCTGGAAGGTGGCTCCTGGGGAGGGCAGGGAGTCCATGGGGTGTAGGAGGTTCCCTGGACTGCCTTTGGGGTGGGAGAGAACTCTGGGTTTGGAGGCAAGATCCATGGGGTGATGGTTGCTGGTAACCAGCTCCCAGAGACTGCTAAGGGATGTCTTTAGCCTGCTCAGCACCAGAGGTCCAGGCTGTGTCCCACCATTACCACTCGGTAGTCGATGGCCATCAAGGTCTTCAGCGATGCGCGGAGGAACTCGACCCACTCGCGGTCACCCAGGGAGTTCTCCTGGGTGCCAATCACATAGATGTCATGGGGGATGCAGGCTGTGGTCTCATCCTGTGTGTGCCCCAAACCTCTTGATGTCAACCAGGAAGCAAGAGAGCGAGGTGGTGGTGTGCTACCTGTGGGCAGGGGACAGCGTGCCAGGCTCCTGCAGCTCCTCTCTGACCCCAGCCCCTGTGTATCTCCAGGAGCCACCAGGGACAGGAACCATGGTGCCAGGTACGTGGTTCATCCATGGCCGTCACAAGATGATGCTGGGCTTTACTGCTACCACCCAAAACCCTCCTGGAACTCCAGCTCCTGACAGCCACCAGGCAAGTGGATCATGACAGGACAGAAAAAGCCAAAAGTGGGCAGGTTGGAGTCTTCTCCAGCCTCCTCCTCCCACTAGGGACCAGCTCATACCTCAGGTTTCCAGGAGCCCTCACCTCCCAAAACCCATCTAGGCTTATGATGAGCCATGACAGACTCCCAGGACAATGTGACCTTCTCCTGGTCCCTCACCCATGTTCCATGTTCCAATGTACACCGAGATGAGGTCAGGCTCATCTAGGTTGGAGTGCTGGATCTTCATCAGCTGCAGCAGCTGGCAAAAGGCTTCTCGCTTCTGTGGGATGGTAGGAATGTCTTAGGGTCCCACAGGGGAGCTGGCAGCCGCAGCACCCCAGAAGGTGCCAGTGGAGGCAGCAGGGGGACATCATCCCTAAGGTGGTGGAACACTGGAACAGGTTGCCCAGAGAGGTGGTAGATGCCCCACTCCTGGGTTTTTCAAGGTCAGGTTGTTTGGGGCTCTGAGCTACCTGATCTAGCTGGAGATGTCCCTGTCAGTTACAGGGGGAGTTGGACTAGATGACCTTGAAAGGTCCCTTCCAACCTAAATTGTTCTATGAGCACCCCAAGGTGCAGGAACCAGCTTGCCAGAGGTGTTCTCAACCCTGAGACCATTCCCTTGCTGCATCACTATGTAAGAGCTCTCTCTGTCCCCAGGTCACCCAGTGAGGGCACCTGGTGCCACTTACCCGTGCACTGGAGAAGACCAAGTCTCTGCTCAGGTTCTTCTGCAGGTCCCGGTCATACACCAACCTCACCTTGCTCTGCATGCTCTGGTACTTGATCAGCTGCAGGACTGAACACCAGCAGTGAGGGTGGCAATGATGGCATCCTCCTCCTGCCACAGGGGCTGGCAGGTGGCATGAGATGGGGGCTTGGGGTGCCCCCAGGTCTGCAGCCCATCATCCTGGCATCAGGCCTGTGCTAGGGAATCCTGCAGCCCCCTGTCAGCACCTGGGGGAGGGGGCTGGGGGGTCAACAGCCCCTTACTTTTGTCCTGTGGGATGGTCTCCTCTGGGGACCCACTGCTCCTCTTGGTGATGGTCACGGTGCCAGCCTCCACATCCACCTTCAGGGCTGCCCGCTGCGACTTGCCCACCTTCACCTGCAGAGGAGGACACGGTTCCTGGGTCAGCCTCGTGCTTACCCTTGCCTGAGCAGTGATCTTGGGGTCCCACTTTGGCCCCCACCCTCACCTCGAAGCTCTGCACGGCCAGAGGCTTGGCAGCTGGTGGAGGAGCTGCTGCCACGCTGGGCAGTGCCAGGTTGTGCCTTGACACTGTCTCCTGCAGCGACTTCAGCACCTGCCGGAGAGATGGGCACCAGTCTGGGGGCACTGGGAGAACTGGGAGCTCTAGACACCCTGCACCAGCCTGTGCCACCCCAAGGGGCACCCCCTGGGACTGTGCCACCTCTGGCAGCTTGCTTTGCTGCAGGGTTTAATTTAGATGAGGGGTTTGCTGGAGCAGGGTGAGGTTCCCCAGCCTGGGGTGCCAGCAGAGCTGTGGTTAGCAGTGGTCATGTCTCCCCCTGCATCCAGCCAGGCTTCCCCAGCCTGGCATCGTGGAGTGGGGGGCAGGCACCTTCTTCTCCAGTGAAGAGAGGAGATGGTTGACAGTAGATATCTTGTTGAGGAGCAGCTCAAGGTCTGGATCACTGGTAAGGAGACCCTGAGGGGAAGGAGAATCGCTTTTGGAGCAGAGTGGTGGCACTGAACTGGTGGGCTCCTTCCCATGGGGGTCCCTGGGCTCTGGAAGGGGAAGCAGCTCTCCCGTCCACTGTGCCCTGGAGTGGATGCAGGAACGAGTCCCCTCTTGTCCCCAGGCCACAGGGAACCCGATGCCCTCTGCCAGCTGCAGGGACCCTCTCATCACCCAGGGACCACCAGCAGCAAGGCTTTGCCATGGGGTGTGCAGCACCTTTGGCTGCACCAAAACCACCCCAACTGCCTTCCCTGCAGACCAGCTGCACCCAGCCACCCGTGGTGCGGCACCTGCAGGTGGCTGGGGGCTGTGGTGACCCTGGGGGCACTCACCTGCTCCCTGGTGGGGCTGCAAGGAGACATGGGTGGGTCAAACACCCTGGCTAGGGTCTCCAGCCCTGCCAGCGTGAAGTCGATCTCACTGCAGAGGAGAGCAGCAGGTGAGAGCTGGCACGGGCATCTCCCAAGCTTCGGTACTGTTGCTTAGCCACTAGGAAGGGAACTGGGACGAGGTGGGAGGCCCTGGGGGGAGGTGTTTCCCCCTTCCAGCACCATCACTCTGGGGTCACTTGCCTGTGCAGTGCCCGGCAAGCGGTGACAAGCGCGGTGCTGAGATGCCGCAGCTGAGGGTGCCCTTGGCGCAGCGCCTCCAGGTCCAGCTGCAGGTGGTGGTTCAGGTACTCGGCCATGAAGCCCATGAAGTCACTGGCTGGGCTGCAAGGATGGGAGTGGACATCTTTAGATAGAGCCTTCCCCCATGCCACGCCTACCTCATGGCCTCCATCAGCCTAGGGTGGGCAGAGGCAACCTGACCTGCTGCGGACCTGCTCCTGCAGCCTCTGGTGCAGCTGCTGTGAGATGTGTCCCCGGCCGCTGACGGGGGCACTGAGCCATGCGCCCACCCCGGCTCCTCCAGCCGGGACCACGCTGGCCACGTGTCCTCCACCTCGACCATCCTCCCCATCTGCAGGCAGAAGACAACCAGCTCCGTGGGACTCCCCCCTTCCTGGCTCCCCTAGCCCCTTCTGCCCCTTTCCCAGCTCACCTGAGTCCTCCTCGGCCGCCTGCCTGGCCGGGGGAACGGGGTAGAGCAGGGGTGTCACCAGCCCGTTGTTGGGCTGCCGGTAGGCACCGATCAGCTCAGGGAGCGTGCGGAAACACCTGGCCTGGATGCCCTGGACTGTCTGGGGAAGGCAGAGGAGGAGAAGTACCATCATGTGGTGAGCATGGTAGTGTTGGGTAGATGGTTGGACTCAATGATCTCGGAGGTCTGTTCCAACCAGAGTGATTCTATGTTTCCCTCTCCAGCAGTTCTGTGTGCCCCAGCAGAGGACCTGCCTGCCACGCTGAGGTCTGGCCCTTAAAATGTGCCCACAGAGAGGGAGAAGTACAAGCTGGATGATGGCTTTAGTGGGAGCTCACCCTGGCTCCTGGTAGGGCAGTAGAGCAAGGAGAGGAGTAGTGAGACACCTGCCTCATGCAACAGCCCAGATGCTCCCTTGAGATGCTCTTTTTAGAGGGCTAGAAGGAGTGGTTAAAGGGAGCTGGGTACTTGGAGAACCCATGAAGTGACACCAAAGAGGGAAAGGAACAGACATCATGGGGAGGGGGGCTGTGGGGCAGGGGGTAGAAGTAGGAAGGGGACAAGCCTCTTGCTGTGCCATCCTGGGCATTCTGGTGGTAGGGCTGATGGTAGGGAGGCAGCCCCCTGCCAAAGGGGTGGTGGCCTCCAAGCATTTACATCCTGTAGCTTTGGGTGTCGTGAGCAGCCAGTGCCAAAACCAAACTGCACTGTTGACTCATGGTGCTGTTGAGGGCAACCACCCACCACAGCTCAGGGTGCTGGATGGGGGCTGGTGAGGGAGGACAGCACTTCATGGGACATCCACAGCTGCACCCACCTGGACAGAGAGCAGTCCCTCGCCATCAGGGAGGATGCGGTAGGTGTGGACGTGCCGCTGGAACCTGGGAGAGAGCAGACAAGGGTCCCCCAGGGTGTCCCCTCCCCTCCACAAAACACTGTGGCTGTGGTTTTGGGGTGCCCAGCACCCAGCCCTGATACAGACACCCTGTTCCCTCTGCAGAGAGAGGAACTGAGCTCTCAGGTCTGGAGGTAAAAGCGTCACCCAGCTGTGGGGCTGCACCTGTTTGCAGAGGAGGATGCTCAGTGACCTCTCTGCAGTGGGCACAGCCACGGCAAGGGCCGTGGCACATTGGGGGTTCAGCCACGTCTCTGCCAGCACTCCTAGAGGGAACCTACAGCCCCACGGCTCCCCAGGGCAGAGATAACCAGACATAACGTGGTCATACTCTGTCCAAGCCTATTGCACATCCCTGCCCATGCCACCATCCTGTCTGGCACTGGGCTGACCTCTGACCTGCTGCCAGGATGCTGGCAGAGCTGGGGCAGTTGCTGCTGAACCCCTGGTGTGTCCTGCACCACCCTTGCTTGCCCCTTGGCTCCAGGTGTTTGTCACTTATCCTGTGCACAGGGTCAGGCCAGCCCCAGGAAAACAGGATAGCATCCTGCCAAAGCTGCAGAGCCACCACTGCAGACCTGTGGGTCTGCTGCAGAAAAGGGTGCAGGGAGCAGGAAAGGGTGCAGGCAGCAAGGAAGGGTTCAAGGAGCAGGAAGGGATGCAAGCAGCATATGAGGTTGCAGGGAGCAGGAAGGGTGCAGGCAGCAAGGAAGGGTTCAGGAAGCAGGAAGGATGCAAAGAGAAGGGCAGAGATAACCAGACAGGAAGGGGTGCAGGGAGCAAGGAAGGGGTGCAGGCAGCCCCAGCAGCTGTGTGGTTCCAGGCATGGGGATGGTGAGGAGCCCCATAGATGGAAGGGGTTGCAGCTCCCAAGTTTCAGCTTCTGAGCTGTTTTGAGTGGATGTCAGGGTCCGGATGTGGCTGCTTTGGGGGTTGTTTGCTTTTGAAACAGGAGGGTGATGCGAGTCAGCCTCTCCTGCTCCCACGCACGGGGCCAGGACGGCAGGCAGCCCAAAACGGCTTGGCCTTTCCTGCATTTTGGGTTCTCCCTTCAGCAACACAGCCTTCTCCACTGCTCTGACCTGAGGATCACCCAGAAAACCCCCGTTCTAGAGAGCTGGCACCCTGCAGACCACATTGGCATCTCTGCAGAAGGCTTATTCCAAAGGTTTTGGCAATGCCAGCTCAAGGGCAGCGCCAGGATTGCTGCTCTCCTTTTCCTATTATTTGTGCCGGGATCCTGGAGCAGGGACAGGGATAGGGACAGAAGGAGCCCAGCAAAGGACAAGAGAAGCCAGAAGCAGAAGCCAGGCAGGTGACTCACAGGAGGCAGAGGGCATATGCCCCTGAAACCGACTCGCTGTCCCGCACCAGGAAGCAGCCATCTCGCCCAGCCTTGGCCAGCAGCTCCTCTGCCACCACCCTGCTGATGTCCCGGTGGTACCAGCTTGCTGCTGCCATCCTCCGAAGGCTCAGGACACCACCTGCGCTGTGACCCTGCCCCAGCCCCACCTCGGGGCTCACTGCTGGCTGCTGGCCATCAGCTGGCCTCGGTGAAGGTGAGGGTGATGTGGAGGAAGCAGTTCCTTGGTACCCAGGTGAGTTGCTGGTGGGTGATGTGCAGCCACTGAGGCGATGCTCATGGGGACGAGGTGCCCAGTGGCCAGGCAGCGTGGCAGGAGCAGGACCTGGGAGGCAGTTGGGGGAGGCTGGGGGTCCGGATGCTCCTTATCGTGGGGGGGCTCCAACCTGTAGGGTGCACGGGGGCAGATTAGCAAAGAGACCTTTCCCGTTGGGGAACCACCCCACAATGCCATCCCAGCCCCTAGGCCACCATCCTGCCCGGCAAGGACAGGCCATGCTGGCATCCTGGCAGCATGTGGGGACCCCCAGAGCCAGCCTGGCACACTCACCGGCCCTCGCAGACGGGAGGCTGGGGTTCCTGCAGCTCTCGGGGTGTGCTGTGGGCAGCGAGATGAGCTTTGGGGGTGCAGCCGAGCAGGAGTGGAACCACGATGCTGCACCGGTCAAAGTGGGCTGGGTTGGGCTGGCAGCTTTGCCCGTCGAGGTGGCAGCATTGCGGTCAGGTAGCACCCACCCAGATGTCCTCACCCCCTGGCCCCAGCAGCCAGGAGGCTCCCCGCAGGCTGTGCCCCGTTCTGCTCGCTCAGCACGGCGGCGGTCGCCAGGCTCTTCCTTCCTTCTCGGCGCTCTGCTCTCCCCGCTGCCGGGACCAGCCTCCTCGCTCCTCCTCCTGCTCCAGCCTCTGCTCTCAGGGGAAGCCAGCGGCCGTGAGGGGTTCGCCATGGTGGGGTGCAGGCAGCAGCAGCTCTGCAGCCAGAGCTCTGCTGTCACCCGGCTCCACGCTACCTGTCCTCTCTGGTGCTGGAGAGGGGAGAGCCTCATCCCTCCCAGGGGAAGGGAGCACCAGGGATGTGGGACGGCAGCAAGGCTCCTGAAGCGTGTTTGGGGTGGGGGGTAGTGACTGAGCTGCCCACTCCTGGGGACCTTGCTGCCTGCTGAGGGCTGCGTGGAGATGGGGAACCCAAATGGCATTCGTGTCACTCCATGTGTGCCTTGGCCAGGAGGGAAAAGAAGGCTCCAGGGAGACCTTCTTGTGGCCTTTCAATATGTAAAGGGAGCTTATAAAAAAGAGGGAGATTTTTTCAGAGGCAGATAGTGATAGGACAAGGGGAGTAGTTTTAAACTGAAAGAGAGGAGATTTAGATTGGACGCTAGGAAGAAATTCTTTCCCCAGAGGGTGGTGAGGCACTGGAACAGGTTGCCCAGAGAGGTTGTGGCTGCCCAATCCCTGGCTGTGTTCAAGGCCAGGCTGCATGTGGCCCAGGGCAACCTGGTCTAGTGGGTGGCATCCCTGCCCAGGGCAAGGAGGTTGGAGCTAGATGATCTTTAAGGTCCCTTCCAACCCAAACCATTCTAAAGAGATAAAGAAAGGAAGTGGAGTTCAGGAGCTCTCAGGAAAGGGTCAGGAAGGAGGGAGGCTCCTCCCAGCAGGATGGGGCTGCAAACAGCACCAGGGTTTCCCACAGCTCCTGGGTGCAGACCCAGAGGTTTTGCTCCTCATGGCAAGGAGCAAACAGGCCATGTTCTTGCTGGTTCCAGCTGCACTAGGGGAATTAACACCAGTTAATTACACAGGAGCAGCAGCTACTGTCTGCTGCCAGGGTGCCCAGGAACACCAGGGCTGAATGGGACAGCGGGTTCCTGCCAGAGAAGAGGATGAGGATGAAGATGATGAGGATGAGGATGGAGTCCTGTGTCAGGCCATGCTCCTGGCTGTCTGCCACACTTGGCATCATGAGCCCAGTGCACAGGCACCATCCACCACCACCATCTGCCCAAGCCAGCAGGTGCAGACGTGCCAAAAGCCCCTGATGAAGCTTCCTCCTGGGCTCCTGGCCTCAAGAGGAAGCTGTGGCCAGGGCCACCAAGAAGTCAAGCAGCTCCCTTGATTTTGGGCTGGTGGCTCCATGCCAAATGGCAGCAGTTGCATCTCTCCCCAGTGCCCACTATGGGGACAGCCAGTGCTGTGCAGGGCCAGTGGCTGGAGCTCCCCACCCTGCTGGCTGGAGCCTCACTGGCTCTGCTCCCTCCTGTTACTTAACTGCAGGGCAGTAATTCCCTGCAGCCGCCTGGCTTCGGATTAGTGCTCTCCATGCTGCTTAATCTGGATCAGGGCAGGAAGATCTGGAGCTCTCAGGGGCTTTGGGAAATCAGCAGCACTGCTGGTGGCTGTTTATGTAAGGTGGCTGCAGTGCTGGAGGCTGAGTCTGGATGGTACCAGATGCACCAGCACCAGGGAGCTCTGCCAGCACCTGGGGACTCTTGTGTTTTGGAAGGCAATAGGGGGTCACTGCTGGCAGCTTGTTGAGTCTCTCCAGCTCCACTTGGGCTCCCTTTGGAGGGCAGACCCTGATGGAGGAAGCCACACATCCATTCTCCAGGGAGGTAGGATACTCCCCACCAGGAGCCAGGGATGAAGCCAGGTCCCCCAGCACCACGTCCACCAGCTGGATGTGCTGGCAGCAGCTGTTGTGCTTCATGTAGTGCATGGACCTGGATGCATGGGTGGGTGGGATGAGGCAGATGAGAGGAGCCTTTGGCCATTTACTGAACAGGAAAAAGGAAGAAGCCCTCTCTCATTTCCCTATTATTTGTAACCTGGTGCTCTGCATCCCCCAGCTTCCTTCCCTGGGGCTTGGTTCTGAGCACAGCTGAGTGCAGGAAGGGATGTGGTCTGAGTGTCTCACCACTGTCTTGGGGAAGGGAAATATCTATCCCCCAACTTGGGCAAGGTCTCTCTAGCTAAATGCACCCAGTCAGGATTAAACCAAGCTGAAGCTGCCCATAATGATGCCTACTGTCCATCCTGGCCAAGGTCCACAGACCTTACAGCCACCAGTGTCAGGAGCATTACTGAGAACCACAAACAGAGAGCTCAGGATGAAGTGCCCTGGGCATGGTGCTGGGGGTGGCCACACCAGTGTTCCCCTGGGCTGGGCAGCAGATGTCCAGGTGGGGCTGCTTCCTCCTCCTCTTGCAGCCCTCAGTGGGAAGGTCACAGTTCACGTGTCCCCCCTGACCTTGGCAGAAATAGCACCCACTAATCTGCTAACTAAGCAGCTCTCCTGTGTGCAATTAAAGAGATCACAAGTCCCAGCCCTGGGCAACGTGTGCTGACAGCTAAAGCCCTGGGCAGCAGGGCTGCTGTGCCTTGGTGGCTCCCAGTAGTAGCTGCCAGTGACTGGGGGCACAGGTGGGCTGCATTTGGAAGGGGGTTGGTGGTAGTCAGGTGGTAAAGGTTGTTGGGCTGCTGCAGAGTGCTGGTGGCTCTGGGATGGAGGTACAAGAGTGAGCAGGAACATCCTCACCTTGGTGCTCAGCCAGAACCAAGTGCATGCTCAGAGCACAAGGTCTGGCTGAGCAAGCAAGGGATTGAGGGATGCTGGGGGGGAGGAAGATGAGTGGGGCCTTGCTGCAGCAACTTGGAAGCTGCTCAGAGCTGCCTTGGGGTCTGTGTCTTGTCCCCAGGGGCAACGTCTGTGTGAGCAGGCTGCAGCCACCCCTGTGGGAGAGGGATCCTGCATGCTGGCTGCAGCTGAGGAAGGATGGTGCTGGGGAGCACCCCTCTCCTGGATGGCTGCAAGGCAAACCCATGCTGTGCTTTCAACCATTTTCTATCTGCAATAGCAAGCCATCAATTAATGATGTGCTAATCAGGTCAGGTAAGGCCAGCCTGCAGTGTTATGAAATGGTGTGGGGCTGAGCAGATTGCTCAGGGTGCTGGGAGGGGGTGGCAGGTCCATGTCCCACCATCAAGGGCTGTCTGGCCCTTTCCTGGTTGCTGCCCCAGCCCTGGAACCATCCCAGCTCAGGCTGTTTGGGTCTCTGAGCAACCTGCTCTAGTTGATGTCCCTGCTGACTGCAGGAGGGTTGGCCAAGATGACCTTTAAAAGGTCACTTCCAACCCAAACCATTCCATGATTCTCTGCTGGTTTGGGGGAACAAAGCCTAGTGTGGGAGCTGTAGCTGCAGCCCCAAGCTTCACATCTGCCTTTGCTCCCTCATGTTGTGTAGCCATGTCCTGATGGCAAGGGTGCTGTGTACCCTGGACCACAACAGCTCACCTCTGGGCACTCTGGCCATGCAAGAGGCTGCCTGGGCCTCTTGAACATCTGTTAGCCACCCAGCAAAGTACATAAGGAAGAGATAAACCCCAGCAGGTTCCTTCTGCCATCTCCAGCCACCTTTGTGCCCAGCACTGGCTCAGCTCTACCTGCCATGAGTGCAGTTGTAAAGAGCTCCTGTGGGAATCTGCACCCTTGCCTAGCAGGAGCAGAGCTTCCACCTCAATTACCATCACCTGGCTCCTAAGCCCTCTTTGCCAATCTCCATAAGCTGCTTTCTCAGGGCTCTGGCAGCAGTTTGTATTTATAGCCCACTCTTACTCATGAAGCCTCTCCCCAATTAAGAAATTAATTGGATTCTTCCCCAAAGCACCTCTCCCACGGTGCACACACACACACACAATGTCTACACATCTCCAGCCAAAGCCAAGTGGTGAGATCAGATGCCAGGGGAGGGACCATGGGGAGGGTATAAGAAGCAGCAGGACTGGGAGCAGCCTGGAGTGACTGGGTGGCAGTGGGACGTGCTGGGAGAGGAAGGGGAAGGCATCCATCCATCCATCCATCCACTCACCCACCCATCCACCAGCCAGGTGAGTGCTGCTTGAATCTTCTGTTTGGCCCTGCCAGGCCTCTGGGGGCATGGATTTGGCTCTTTTGTCCTCACTTGAGGACAAGGATGTTGGTGTTGGAGGGTGGCCAGAAGGAGAATGGTTTGGGGCCCAAAGGATTTCAGTGTGGTTGAGGCAGAGGACACAGGTGGAGGGCTTGGGGAGCAGCATAGCAGAGCTTAGCCAAGCCAGGAGGGGTTTGAGTCCCCTCTCTGGGGCTTGGGAGATCTAGAGGAGGAGTTCAGCTCTTTTCTTCTCCACTTTTTATCACCTCATCCCTAATTCCTGGGCTCTGGAGGGAGCCAAGCCCACAGCACTGCTCTGCTCCTGCTCCCTTTGCACCTTCTCTTGCTGCTGCTCAAGAAACCCTGCAGGGGAGGATGCCCTAGCTTCACCTCCTGCAGCACCTGAAGCCATCAAAGATCCTGTCCTGAGGACTAATCCCTTGTTTCCCTGTGGGGAAGAGGATCATCTCCTCCCCCCATACCAAGTTCTTCTTTCTCCTCAGCATGCCTGCAGGTTGCATAAAGAGGCAGCTCTGCCCACACATCCCTGGGGCTTAAAACCCAGCCTGGGCTTAAGCTTTGCTAATGTCAGAGCTGCCTAACTTTAAGAAGGTGAGCTCATCCCATCTAATCTCCCAGATGGTGACCAGGGTGATGTTTAGGCTTTAATTCTGGATGCCAGGCTTGAGCAAGTGAAAAACCCAAGAGCAGAGTCAGGCAGGGCTGGGCAGCTCCTGCCAGGCTCCTGCTGCTGCCAGCCAAGGCTGGGGGTCAGGGGCATGCACCCTGAGACCTTCCTGCCCACTGGGTGCTTAAGCTGCTCTCAACATTTTTGCCTCTGCTTTCCTCCCTCTCCTGTGAGTGATGGGACAAACACAGCCTGTTCCTGCCATGAAGCCAGGACAGCCAGTGTCCTGCAGGCAAAAGGAATGCATAAGATTGAAACTCCAGTTGGAGTAGCCCAAAGTCTCTGCAGTTCCTTGGGAGGGGAGTGATTTTGCCCTGCTGGCTGGTGATGGTCAGAGGTTGCCCCTTCCCCAGCACCTCACTCATCCTTTCTCCTCCTTCTCTCCCTGCAGATCCCCACCTGTGTGGCTGCTGACTTAAAATGGCTGATGGAGCAAAGTAAGTCTCTCTATTTCTCTCTTTTTTATTCTTATTTAGTTGGAGTGGAGTAGGAGCAGAAGGAGAGAGCAAATCCCCCAGCTCCCCTTGCCCACTGCCCTTCCCTGCAGGAACCTGAGCTCTCCAGAGCTCGCTGGAGCTGGCACAGAACCAGCAAAGCTGCTTCTCTTTTCTCCTGCCTTCTGGTCCTTTCTCACTTGCCCATCAGCCACAGCCAGCTCAAGTCCCTTCTCCTCCTCCATGCTCAAATGCTGAGCTCAGGACTATGACATAGAATGATAGAATCATGGAATTGTTTTGGTGGAAATGACCTTCAAGATCATGGAGTCCAACTGTTAACCTAACACTGCCAGGTCACCACTAGCCCATGGCCCTCAGCACCACATCTCCAGGGCTTTGAAACGCCTCCAGGGATGGTGACTCCACCACTGCCCTGGGCAGCCAGTTCCACAGCCCCTGCTGCAGCCAGACAGGGTGGGTTTGGGCTCTAAATTTGCAGGACACCGAATTTCCCATGGCCAGGACACCCCATGCATGTTCTGGTGTATCTTTTGGGATGCAACATGCTTGCAGGGAAGCCCTCCCCTCCTTGCCCCAAGGAGATGAAGGGCCCTCTCCTCCCTGTGCTATATGCAGCCTCACCCAGGGCATTCCCAACCCATCTGTCTGTGTTTCCTCCACAGGGTGTTCAAGAAGACCAGCCCCAACAGCAAGGTGAGTCCATGCAGGCAGAGATGGGACAGTGTGGCCTGTCCCTGGGTGTGGGTCAGCCCAAGATGCAGGCTTGGAGCTCCTCTGGGGTGGCTCTGCCCACAGGATGGGATGCAGCCTGGGTTTCCCTTCTCTTTGAAATCTCCCAGTGGACTCCTGCTGTACCTTCCATGATTCCACCACAGGGCTGGCTTTTCAACATAGACATCAAAAAAACCCCCTATATGAACCCTTAAATGTGGTGTTAATGGGCAACAAACTTCATGGCATAACCTAGGGCTTGAAAATGGTGTCCAACTTAATGGCAAACACTAGAATTAAATCACAGAATCATTCTGCTTGGCAAAGCTCTCTGAGATCATCCACCCAACACTGCCATGCTCACCACTAGACCAGGGCCCTCAGCGCCACAGCTACACTTTTGATGAACACCTCCAGGCATGGTGACTCCACCACCTCCCTGGGCAGCCTGGGCCAGTGCCTGAGAACCCTCCCAGGGAAGAAATTCTTCCTAATGTCTAATCTGAACCTCTCCTGGTGCAACTTCAGACCATTTCCTCCTGTCCTATCACCTGTTCCCTGGGAGAAGAGCGCAGCCCCCACCTGGCTCCAGCCTCCTCTCAGGGAGCTGCAGAGAGTGAGAAGGTCTCCTCTGAGCCTCCTCTTCTCCAGGCTAACCAAGCCCAGCTCCCTCAGCTGCTCCTCACCACACTTGTGCTCTAGACCCTTCCCCAGGTCTTCACTAACACATTTCCTTCTTTCCTGTTGCCATGTGCTGCCTCCAGCTATCCATCTACCTGGGGAAGAGAGACTTTGTGGATCATGTGGACAAGGTGGACTCTGTAGGTGAGTGGGACTGTGCCTGCCATGGAGAAGTGGTCCAGGGGATTGATGCCTGTGCTGGTGGCTGCTCACCTCAGCTTCCCACCAGGGCAGGAGGAGTGAGAGCAGCTCCAGAGGAGCAAAAGTCCTGTTTACCTGCAGATACCCTTACCAAAGAGTGGTGGGAAAAAGGACACAATCCCTTTACAAAACAAGCTGGCCACACTGCTGGTGTTGATGCTGAAGAGATCAGTGTCCCCCTGAGTGGCAGCTCTCCTCAGTCACCTGCCCAGCTGATGAGCAGATGATCTGAATCATGTGAAACCACCTTCTCTGTTCCTTTGCAGATGGTGTCTGCGTGGTCGACCCCGAGTACCTAAAGGACAGAAAAGGTACTGAGGCAGACAGCTCCACCTTCTAAGGGGAAAGGATGGGGACCAGTGCAAAGCTCTGCAGCAACCTGGGACTGTAGTCAGGTTCAGCCTGCAATGGGTCACCTCCAGCTCATCATACCTGGGAGTGATGCTGGCTGACCCAGTGAGGAAAGCTGCTTCTTTATCCTTCCTGCCTGGGGCACAACTCTGAAGCTGCCTCTGCCCTGCAGAGAGCCCTGCTGACTCTTGTTAACTTGGTGTTGGAGCTCTGGGCCCTGTTTCTGCTAACAGTTTTTCTTTCTTTCCTCAACCCTTTCCCTCTGTGCCTTCCCTTTTCCCCTCCCCTCCTCTCCCTTTGCCTGTTTCAGTCTACGTGACCCTGACCTGTGCATTTCGCTACGGCCGCGATGACCTCGACGTCATCGGCTTGACCTTCAGGAAGGATCTCTATGTCCTCACCAGCCAGCTCTTCCCACCGGTGCCAGACCAGACACCCAAAACCCTCACTCCTTTGCAGGAGAAGCTGATGAAGAAGCTTGGGGAGAATGCCTACCCCTTCACTTTCGAGGCAGGGGCTGCTCAACCCTTCCTGACCACACACCCCTCCCTGGTGTGCACCAGGGCTCAGCTCTGGGCATGTTCTTTGGTGACTTTTTCCTCTCTTTTTCCTTCTTCTGCTCAGATTGCCACCAACCTGCCCTGCTCTGTCACCCTCCAACCAGGCCCAGATGATGTGGGAAAGGTGAGCTGCTGTCCCTGACCCCTGTCCCCTGGACCTGTTCCCCTTGGCAGGGGGTTAAGTTGTGGAGTACCAAAACCGAAAGCTGCTTCTGTTTCCTGGGGATGTGGCCTGTGGGTGGAGGTTGAGGAGGAAAGATGGGACCAGAATCTCTGGGGATGCAGTGAAGGAAGGAGGGGAAGGAATCTAAACCTCAGGCAGCTCTGACCTCTCCTGCTCAGTGACCGTATGTGTTCCCCCAGGCCTGTGGCGTGGACTTTGAGGTCAAAGGTTTTTGTGCTGAAAACCTGGAGGAGAAAATTCATAAGAGGTATTTGAAGGGGATCTCTTTTCCTTCTCTGTGGGCCTAAAAAAGGCCAAGCAGATGATTGGGTGGCCAGATCAGGGATCAGACTGAGGACCTGCCCTCAGCCTGTGCCATGCTTGGATTGGATTCTTTTCCCCATGGAGGGGCGGTGGTCCCCGTGTCAGAGCCCACCACCTCCTAAGAGCAGGCTGCAGCTTGCATCCTTTGGTTAGAGACACCACGATGCCCCCAAAGGCAGCAAACAGGTCTCCCCACGAGGCCATGTGGCCATATCCCTGCTGGGGGGAGCAGGGGTGACCTCTTCTCACCCTGCAGGAACTCCGTGCGCCTCATCATCCGCAAGATCCAGTTTGCACCCCTGAATACAGGGCCAGCCCCGAAGGCAGAGACCACCAGGCAGTTCATGATGTCTGACAAGCCCCTGCACCTCGAAGCCTCCCTGGAAAAAGAGGTCAGGATAGGAGGCTGTCCCCTGGTTCATGTGTCCCCCAAGGGATGGGGACTGAGATGCCTGGTGACCTAACCCAGCCTCTTCCCCCTGCAGATCTACTACCACGGGGAGCCCATCAACGTGACTGTCAACATCAACAACACCACCAACAAGATCGTGAAAAAAATCAAGCTCTCAGGTGAGAGGGGGCAGGAAGGGCATGTCCAGGCACCCCCCACAACCTGAGCTCCCTGATGGAGATGGGCTCCCCAGGCCTGTGCCTCTGCTGTGTCACCAGCACCTCTCCCTCTCGCCTCTCTTCAGTTGATCAGGTCACAGACGTGGTCCTCTACTCACTGGATAAATACACAAAGACTGTGTGCACCGAGGAGATTAAGTAAGGAAAAAGGGGCTGGGGGTGGGCAGACATCGTGGCCAAAGGGAGGAGGAGAGGAAGAATGCTGAGGGAAGGGGGTGGGGAAGATGGTTTTACATCGGGCAGCGAAGCACTTCAGGGTTAGAAGAACAGCTGTGGAGGAAGCAGAGGCGAGGGAAGGCTGTGGACATCCTAACCCCCAGCACAAGCTGGTGTGGCTGGGAAGGTCCCTGGGGGAAGGTGTGCAGCTGCCCCTGGCTGCTTCCCCTCCTTGCTTTGCATCTCTGAGGCTGGTCACAGCCTCTGCAGCCCTGAGAACCGTGATGGCTGCAGCAGCAAAGGTGATGGGTAGAAAAAAGAAGTGGTTGTATGAGGGAACGAAAGGAGGAAACGGAGCCAGGCAGCTGCGTGGGGAGGGCAGGGCTGGGGGTGGGGTGTGCTGGTGCTGCCCAGGTGCTTGGCTCCATCCTGAGCATCTTCTGAGGATGCTGAGCACCCGCCAGGCTGGTGCTGGCTCTGAAATCTTCTCTCCCACCTCTTCCAGTGAGAATGTGGCAGCCAACTCCACCTTCTCCAAAACGTACTCTATCACCCCCACGCTCTCGGCCAACCGCGAGAAGAGAGGTCTTGCTCTTGATGGCAAGCTCAAGCATGAGGACACCAACCTGGCCTCCACCACCATGTAAGAGCTAGGAGGGCTCCCCCCACTCACCACCATGGCCAGATCTGTGCCTTCCACCCTTTCCAACAGCTTCCCATTGCTCAGGATGCTCTGGGCCCCCACCAAGGGTTGCCCAAAACCTTCACAGGATCACAGAGTCTTAGGGGTTGGAGGGGACCTCTGGAGATCATCTAGTCCAACCCCCCTGCCACAGCAGGTTCTCCTACAATATGTTGCATAGGATGGTGTCCAGGCAGGTTTGGGATACCTCCAGAGATGGAGACCCCACCACCTCCCTAGGCAGCCTGGGCCAGTGCTCCACCACTCTCGAAGTAAAGAAGTTCCTCCTGTGCCTGAGTCCAGCTGGAAAATGTAGGGATGTTGTGACTTGGCCACAGCCCCACCTCTCCATCTCCTAGGAGAGATGTAGCCTCCCAGTCCCAACCACCATCCCAAGCCCCTGGATCCCTCTGCAGAGCTGCATCAGGTCTCATGTTGGGAGTAAACCCCAGCTGATGCAGCCTAGATGGCCTCCAGAAACTGCTCTGTGGCTCAAGCCAAGTGATCTGTCTGCCTTCTCCTCTCTTTTACTGCCACGTTGTGTTGTCCTCTCCTGTTAAATCTCAGTGCACTCCACATGAAATGGGGCATGGAGACAGCCCTAGGAGCTGCTGGGGGGGGAGAAGATGGGGTCTGTGGTGGCCCATGGACAGCACTGCCCACCTCACTGTTCTGCTCTACTTTTCTCCTAGCCTGAGACCTGGCATGGACAAAGAGGTGCTGGGCATCCTGGTGTCCTACAAAGTGAAGGTCAACTTGATGGTGTCCAGAGGAGGGTGAGGCTCTGTGGGCACAAGGGGAAGGGATCATCCTCTTGAGTTATGCTGTGGGATCTTGTACCAACGGGCAGATGATGAAGGGACACACTCCATGGGTCCTCTCCTTCCTTCCCTGCTCCCCTGGGCTGTGGAGCCTCCTGCCGTGGAGCCATGCTCTCCACCTCCCACCCCTCTCTCCCCACCATCTGCAACCCTTTCTTCTGCCTCATTATAAAACAAAGTCTTAACATTTCCACTCCTCTCCCTTGGCTGATTTCTGTCCCTTCTCTCCTGCTGCTCCAGCATCCTGGGGGATCTCACTTCCAGGTAAGGAGGGAGGTGCTTGCAGGGCTGTCCCTGGTGTGGTGGGGGGCGGGTCTGTTGAGAGAACTCCTTTGCCTTCCAGTGACGTTGGTGTGGAGATGCCTGTCATCCTGATGCACCCGAAGCCTGCCGACGGTGAGTAGAGCCTGGGGTGCTGCTGAAACAGGGGGAAGAGGCAGTCCCAGTTCAAAGGGGAACTGGTAAAAGCATCACTGGTGCAGCTGTCTCCAGCCAAAAGGTCCTGCTCTGCCCCATGACAGCTGGCTGAGGGATGGGCAGAGCTGTTCTGGCAGCCATCCTCTGTCTGGGACCAGCATGGGAGCAGCTCTGTTCCCCATGTCACCTCAGCTGCCACCCATCCCAACATCCCTCCTTCCAGAAAGACACCTGAGCATTGAGAGATGTTGAAATGTCCTTTCTCTACTAACCTGCATGTGTCTCTCTCAATCCTTGCCTCCCTGTGCTTTGCTCATCAATGGACTACAGACAAGCCAAGGTAAAGAGATGTCTCCTTACACCCCAAGCCAGTCTCTCCTCTAAGACACAAACCTTACAGATCCACCACAGGTCATGGGATCATAGAATGCTTAGAGCTGGAAGGGACCTTTAGAGCTCATGTAGTCCAACCTGCTCACAGCAGGGACACAGATAACTAGATGGTGTTGCTCAGAGCTCTGTCCAACCACACAGATGGATGGGACAGATCCACCACAGATGGACTTGATGCCAGTTTCCAGTTTGGGCTTAAATCATCCAGGCCTCAAAGTCCTGTGCTCCTGGGTCCCAGCTGACAGCATGAACCCCTCCGTGGTGGCACAGGCATCAGGAGCATTGTCCCAGCACAGGCTGGCAGGATTCAAACACTGAGCTCAGCATGCGTTCTGCAGATTTCCAGGCCTTGTTTTACACCTCCTCTTGCTGCAAACCCAGCAGCCTCTCCTGCTGTAAGAGCAGAGCTCACTGTGTTCCTCAGAAGCAGCCAGCAGAGCTCCATCTCCCAGTCCTGGACATAAGTTCCCCTGTGGTCCCTATCCACCCTATGCTGAGCTTCCTCAGCTGCTGGAAGCAGTGCTGGTCACAGCCACGTGCCCCTACACGCTCCCCATTGCCAGAGTTCTCTTTCCACCACATGAGCTTATTCCAGCTGAAGCCACAGCTGGGGCTGCTTCCCCCTAGGAAGCTGCAGCATGCCAAAGACATTCCTGGCAGCCTCGTGGCCAGCCTTGGCTTGCAAAAGCCCAAAAAGGTCATTTTTGCGTCTGGTTACACCCTGACACGGGACACCAGCACTGGGATTTGGAGCCTGGAAAGGCAGGCTGCAACTGCAACGCTTTCACACCAGAGCCTGTCAGTTTCCCAGCTCAGGGAGGAGACCGAAACTTCCAGAGGAGGAGCTCTCTTGGCCTGCCCCCACCATCACTCCCTGTAGCTTTTACCAAGCCCTTTCCCATTCACAAGCTTTTGGAATTAGCTTTACTGACTCTTTTTTCCCCCCTTTTCCTCCCCCACGTTTCGTTTCGTGGCTCTCCCTTGCTCACCTTTCCCAAGAAGGTAACTCCTCTCCTTGTCTCTAGTTTCTTTTCCTTCCTTTTTTTCCCCTTAACAATGCAAAACATTGACTTAAAAACAGCTGAAAAAGCTACAGGCAAGAGGTCGGGCACAGCCGAGCCTCTGATCCCTTCTGACTCTGTGTGTTGGGCTCAGGCTCTGCTTCCTGTGGCGTGACAGGGACAGGGTGAGGACCTTCTTGTCCCCTAGATGGGAGGAGGGTTTGGGTGTCAGCAGGACTTTCACCCACTTTGCTGGGGTGCATGTTGGGCAGCCAAAGCGGGGGCGTCTCCCCAGCCACCTTCCCTGAGCTCACCACCGTGCTCTGCTCTCCCTTCCAGCGAGGAGGACGTAGTCATCGAGGAATTCGCTCGTCAGAAACTCAAGGGGGAGAAAGACGACGAGGATGAGAAGGAGGAGGCTGAGAAAGAGGAGAGCTAACCTGCTGCCTGCTCGCACCGACAGCCGCCGCTCCCCGGTTTGGGACGTAGATGCAGTGCTCCCCGCTGTACCGCATGCGGTGCAAACACCTCAGCCCTCTCCACCCGGTGCTATGTATTCCCTTAGGTACAACCTCCTCCTCTCCCCCACCCAGGGCTCCTCGCACCGCCTCCAAGCCCCGGTTACGGTGGTGGGAGCCACCGACCGCAGGCAGGATGGTGCTCCCAGCTCCCTGCACCCACGGGTGCCAGCGAGGGGACGCAGGGAGGGTGTGCAGGAGCCCGGGTGAAGGTGCTCACCAGCGTTGTTTTCTTGTTTGCCTGCGTTCTGCCATACTGTGTGACACTGTTACAAATAAACCTGCCCCAGTGGCCCAGTGACAGGCTCTGTGTTGTGATGCTGGGACATCACCAAGCTCAACAGGGGCAAGTGCCAGATTCTGCACCTGGGGCAGGAGAACCGTGGATGTATATACTGGGGAGTGAGAGGCTGGAGACCAGCCCTGCAGAAAGAGATCTGGGGGCTCTGGTCAATGGCAAGGTGAAGATGAGTGAACAACGCGCCCTGGTAGCCCATCGAGGGCTACAGCTTCCTGACAAGAGGAAGCAGTGGAGCAGGAGCTGACTCTTCTCTATGGTAACCAGTGACAGGACCTAGGGCAATGGCAGGAGGCTGTGCCAGGGAAGGGTTAGGTTAGGTGTTAGGAAGAGGTTCTTCCCCCAGAGGGTGGTGGAGCACTGGAAGAGTCATGGCACCAAGGCTGACAGAATTCCAGAAGGCTTTGGACAACATCCTCAGGCCCAGGGTGTAATTTACGGGGATGTCCTGCGCACAGGCAGGAACTGGACTCGACGCTCCCTGCGGACCCTTCCAATCTGGGAGACTCCATGACTCTATGCCCGGCCGTGGGGCACGCCTTAGGAGCCGCGGGACAGCCCGAACGGGCCAGCCGGTGCCTGACAGTGCCGCGGGCCTCGGCAGGAGGGCGAGGCGCTGGAGCAGCAAGCGACAAGCACTCCCGGACAGGCCTCCCGGTACTAGGCCGCGCTCGGCACCGACCGTCTCCATAGCAACCGGCCGGCCCAGGGACGGGGGGATGGCGGAAGTGACGCATGAGTGACGCCGGCGGAAGTGACGTACAGCCGGGCGGGCGGGGCGGGGCGGTGGGGCAGGTGTTCGCTCGGTGGCTTCTCCTTCTCCTCAGTCACGGCTCCGGCTCGGCCTCCCCGCACCGCCATGTCCGCGCCAGGCAGCGGCGGCGAGTTCGGGAACCCGCTGCGGAAGTTCAAGCTCGTTTTCCTGGGCGAGCAGAGCGGTGAGCGGGGCTGGGGGCCGCGGGAGGCCTGGCGCCGCTGGAGGGGAGGGGCCGTCAGGGGCCTTCCGCTGCGGAGGGACCCTGAGGAGGTTTTTCGGGGTCTTTCGAGGCCCGGAGGAGCCCTTCCAGGCTCTCAGGAGCCTTTCGCGGCCGTTCAAGTTCCTGAGGAGCCCTTCAGAGCCCGGAGGAGCCTTTCCAGGCTCTAAGGAGCCGTTCGGGGTCTTTCGAGGCCCTGACGAGCCTTTCGGGGCCCGGAGTGTGTGAGGAGGGCGGGATGGAAAGGGAAGGAAGCACTGAAGGCTCCCGGAGAGCTGATGTGTGTGGGGGAGTGGTGATGAGGATCCGTGTGAGGGTCTTGCGGTGGCAGAGGAACCGTTAAGGGCCGTTCCCTGCTCCGGGGGGAGGCGGTGACGAGCCGTCCGGGGCCTCCCGGGGTGGGAGGTGTCAGTCAGGGAGGGGCAGCCCCGCCGTGGTCTGGCCTTAGGCCTCGGGCCTGGTTACCCGGCGAGCCTGGGTACCCATCTGCCGGGGCCGGGCTTCCTTCCTGGGGCTGGTCCGCAGTGCGCTGTGCGGAGCCGCGGGGCTCGGCGGGGCCTTGCTGGTGGTTGGGAGAAATTCGCTGGCTCTCGGGGTGCTGCTCGGCGCCGTGTGTTTTGGCTCTGGCCGTTTCCACCCCGAGTGTGTAGCAGCATGGACTGGAAAGAGAAAATAAATGGCCGAGCGGTGCTGTTTGTGTAGCATGGCTGCTGCCTCCCTGCCAGCTTCGGTTATTGTTTGTTTTATCTGAAGTTGACTCCCTTTTGCACCCCTTTCCCCGTGATAGACAGATCAGGTGGCTCTTTTTCTTAACACTGGGGTATTTGCTGGTTCTACTCTCTTGGCTGCTTACCTCCTCAGTCTCAGTACTGTAGGTATTGAAGGGATTTCCAGAAGCTGTTTGATTCTTCTGCCTTACCAAGGCAGTATTGATACTGCTGCCGTCAGACATTTGTCTCACCTGGTTTTAAACCTCTCCGGTATTTCCAATCTCACCACCTTTCTGGGTGATTTGTTCCTTTCCCTCTTCTGTTCATGTGCTTTGAATTGTTCTTGGCTTCCTGAAAGAGGATCACAGATCTCCTCTGTGGTTCCTGTTTCTTGTCAATTCCACACTTTGTCTTTCCATAATATTTGGAGAGATAAATTGCAAGTTATTAAGCATGCCCCCAAAGTTTACTCTGTATCTAAAATGTTGCTATGAAGAAAGGATGTTAGTCTTGAATGTTTCCTTTCTAGCCAGGCAAAGGCAAATAAACACTGTCCAGGACATCCCCACTGATGCTTCCTGATGTTTGTAGCTACAGGTCCTAGGCTGGGTGGTTACATAAGGAGCAAACTACAAGTGACAAAGCAGATTTATTGCCTGTTTAAAGCAGACAGAGAATTCTTTGTCATGGAATCATTAAGGGTGGAAAAGACCTCTGAAGTCATCCAAGTCCAACTAACCAGCACTGCCAGGTCACCACTAAACCATGTCTCTCAGCACCACATCTCCATGGGTTTTAACCCCTCCAGGGATGGTGACTCCAGCACTGCCCTGGGCAGCCTGGGCCAGGGCTTAACCACTCTGTCAGGGAAGTAATTCTGTGTCATATCCATCATAATTGTGCCTCATTTGAGGAGCACATTTTCATCAGGGTTTATTTTTGACCTCCTGAGATGGATTTGGCTTAACACCCTGGTGTCATTTTGTGACTGAATTTCTTAGCTGGTGATTTTTGCAGGAGGCTGCAGCTGGAGAGCAGCCTGAGACTGCCACCTTTGGCCTGGTGCTCAGCCCTGCCACAGCCTGCCACTCCCAAACCAATGGTTATCTTGATTTTTGTTCTCTTCCCACTGCTGCTTGAAAGTAATTTTTCTCTTCTTTTGTAGTGGGGAAGACCTCCCTGATCACCAGGTTTATGTATGACAGTTTTGACAATACTTACCAGGTATGTGATGTCTGATTTTTGGCTGCTTTGTTTATTCTTACATGTATATATAAGGGTAAATCTGTTCTCTGCCATTAAAATTCTGCTTGCAAGACCTGTGAGGGCCAAGCACATTTCTCCATGAGGTGTCAGTTCAGCATCATAGGGTGAGGTTGTATTATGCCTTGAAGTGGAGATGAGACTGGATGGTCATGCAAAAGCATCTAGTCTGGTGTGAGGAATAGTGTGCAGTTGCCAAGGGTCAGGGCTGGGCTGGCCACAGCTGAGTGACAGGCAGCTCTCTGTTAACACATCTCTCTTGCCAGGGGCTGGGGAAAGGGAGTGAGAGAAGAGACTTCAGGGTTGGGAAAGAAAACTAAACCAGCTTGAATGAAAATAATAACAATAACATGAAATACATAGAGATCTATACAGAGCAATATCAACCCAGCCCCCTGAGGGCAAGGAACCATCACCACTGATGCTCTGGCAGCCCTGGGGAGAGTCCCAGGCTGGAGTCAGTGGCAGAGGGGAACTAGATTTGGGAATGCACTGGAGTCAGGAGCACACAGGAAGGTAGAAGAGAGTCCTCTTCAGGCCCTGCCCACTGGAGAAGGGCTTGGCCCTTGTGATCTCTCAGCTTTCTACTGGATATGATAGATATGGGATGGAATCCCTTGTTGGTCAGGTCAGGGTCACCTCTCCTGTCCCCTCCTCCCTGCAGATGTCATCTCTTAGTTAACTGCACCCCAGTGTGGGACACAAGATCCAGCAGTGACCTTCCTCTGGACCCCAACCCTTGGTTGACTAACTCTCCCCATCAAGTGTCTGCCAGCAGCAGCCACTGCCTGTGAGAACATGCTGCTAACTGCAGAAAGTGCATCCCTGAGAAGAGACTCAGTTGAGAAGTCAAAGCCCTGACCAGAATTAGTCCTGTCCTAACTCAGACCAGGACAACAGTAAGCAAGGCTTAGATCCTGTCTGGCTATGTGAGAAGCCTTGAGGTTTTGCACTGGTTTCTGGAGTTGGCTAAGGGAGAGGATGATGGTCAGGATGCCTGGTGCTGCACAATGGAAGTCTCAGGAAGCACAGAATAAGATAGAGACATGCTTCTGGCAGTTCTTGGTGCTATAGGGGCCTTCCATTTAAGCAGGAATGGTTGAGCCCAGAGTGTACAGCAAGAAGTCAGCCTGGGGTAGTCTCTCTCTCAATTATTTGTGTTTAATTATTACTGCTCTTTTAACTAAAAGGCTCCAGATAAGAAACAAGCTAGAGAAGCCTTGGCAGGGCAAGAGCAGGGCAGGGCTGAAGAGGCCTGAAGGGTTTCAGGAAGAGTTGTACCAAAAGCACTTGATAATATTCCCAGGGAATACCAAATGTCTGGAAAGCAGATGAGGCTAGGGGATTACCTTTAATTCAGGCCAGAGAGGGTTACTGCTTCAAACTGGGGTCATTTTGAGTTGGAGAAGGAAGAGATTGTTTTCTTGAGGGCAAGTTATTCAGTGGAACTGGATCCTCTTGTGCTTTCTGTGTTTCTTTTCCTGACTATTTTGAGGTGCTCTCCCAGATTTATCTGCCTGCTGTAGCTGTCATAAAATAAGTACTCCCAGAAAGAAGTACTCCAACATCTGGCTGCTTTTCTTCCCTTCTAATGGTAAAGGGTTCATGTTCAAATGGAGCCCTTCCAGAACATGTTATGCTGCCTGTGTTTGTTGGGACTGGAAATAGTCTGTCTAAAATCCTGACATCTGCTACATCAGTAAGCTGCTTCCTGGGGTTGTGGGGGACTAAGACATCTCCTTGATTTAAGTGCCTGGGAGCACATCTAGCACAGCAAATGACTTGAGATGTTTCTGTACTGACATTGCTGTACAGCATTGGAAATGTGAAAGGAAAGAGACTTGCAGAAAGAGCTGCCTGGGAAATGGAGCTTTTGAATGTCACTGGAAGGAGGAAGCACATTCTGAAATGGAAAGCCCTGAATAAACAGCACTGCTTAGCTTTCAGCACAGCCACCCACAGTTCCTAGGTGTGATTTGCTCTGCCATGGCTTATTTCTAATCAGATTCCTCACACCAGACTGAACTGCTGTAGAGCAGGAGAAGATGCCAGTTCAGATGGGATCTGTGTGAAGATGCATGGATGTCTGAGGCTAAACTCAAGCCTCAGAGCTTCTGGTGCAGTGGAGAAGTGGTGGAGGAATGCTGGGAAGTGAAGCTGCTGCAGAAACCCAGGCTGCTTGGGGTTTTTATCAACTCTCTTGAAGGCAAATGCCATCCTTCACGGGAAGTTTGTGAAAGTGTCTGAGAGTTGGTGTAGCAGTCTGTGCTGTGCAGCTGCTGGGAGGCAAGTGGCAGCTGCTGATGCTTTTCTCCTTTGCAGGCAACCATTGGGATCGATTTCCTGTCCAAAACAATGTATCTGGAGGATCGCACGGTGAGTGCAGGGCAGCAGCTGCCATCCCCCTGCAGCCCGGGAGGGAATCCTCCCCCCCTCTCCTCTTTCTGCTGCTTGGGGAGAGCTGATACCTCTGGCTTGAAGTCCAAATCTGTCATGAGCTAATGTTTGTACCCCAGGGAATGGGCTCTGTCGTGGGTACCTCAGGTGGTGTTTGAGCCCAGAATGGGCAGCTCTGCCTCTGGCTGGTCAGGTGAAGTGAGTCTGAGCAGGCCCCAGGCAGTTCCAAGTCATGATCCCAGCATGGGGTGAGGGCTGGAAGAGGCCTCTGGCGATCATCTAGCCCAACTCCCCTGCTGCAGCAAGTTCTCCCAGGGCTGGTTTCCCAGGATCTCATCCAGGCATGTTTGGGAAGTCTCTGGAGAAGAAGTCCTTAAGGAAGGAAGTGTTGAGGTCACTCATGGTTACCAGCAGTGGCATTGTGCCTCCTCACAACCTCCTTCTGTAACTCAGTTCTGACATGCTGTTAATGAAGCAGTTCTGTATTTAGTCTGCTTTAGATTCCCTTTTGCATGAGGAGATCCTTCACATCCCTCTCCTGTCTCCCACTTTTGGTCTTTCCAGCAGTTCATGCTTTGCTAGTTCTTGTCTTTGTCAGCCAGAAGTAAAACTAGTAGAAGTATGAACCTGGTATGGGGAGGGAGGGGCCAGTGGTGGGGTGGAAGCCCTTTGGGGCTGCTGCTCCTGAAGAAGTCTCAGGCCAGTGTGTGCTGAGTTTCCTCAGGGCTTCTCTGCCATCTTACCAGGGATTCCCTGTTAGAAAAGACCTTGCTCAGTCTTTGCTGCAGAGAAACACTTGGGTCATGTTCTTCAGTGGTGCTGGCAGTGGCAGAAGAAGAAACAGATCTTGGGGATGCTGCTTGACAGGTGTGAAGGGGAGTTGCTGTTTGCAGCAGTGGAGTCTTGGTTTCTTGTGGCTGTGTAGGTCAGGATCTCACTCACCTGCTGGCCTGCTCTCCAGAAAACCCAGTTTTCTTGCCAGTGTTGGATATGCAACCCCATGAGCACTCCAGGCTTGGGGCAGAGTGGGTTGAAAGTGCCCAGTGGAAAAGGACCTGGGGATGCTGCTTGACAGTAGCTGAAGATGAGGCAGCAGAGTGCCCAGGGGGGCAAGAAAGCCAACAGCATCCTGGCTTGGATCAGCACTAGACAGCAGGACTAGGGCAGGGATTATCCTCCTGGACTGGGCTCTGGGGAGGCCACACCTTGAATCCTGGGGTCAGTTTTGGGCTCCTCACTCCCAGAAGGACATTGAGGGGCTGGAGTGTGGCCAGAGAAGGGCAAGGAAGGTGGGAAAGGGTCTGGAGCACAGGTGTTGTGAGGAGCAGCTGAGGGAACTGGGCTTGGTTAGCCTGGAGAAGAGGAGGCTCAGGGGAGACCTTCTCACTCTCTGCAACTCCCTGAGAGGAGGCTGGAGCCAGGTGGGGCTTGGGCTCTTCTCCCAAGGAACAAGTGACAGGAGGAGAGGAAACAGCCTCAAGTTGTGCTGGGAAGCTTTAGGTTGGATCTTAGGAAGAATGTCTTCCCCAAAAGGGTTTTTAAGCCCTGGCCTAGGCTGCCCAGTGGTGAAGTCACCATCCCTGGAGGGACTGCAAAGCTGTGTAGCTGTGTTGCTGAGGGCCATGGGTTAGTGATGCCCTGGCAGTGCTGGTTAACAGTTGGACATGATCATCTTAAAGGTCCTTTCCAGCAAGAGGATTCTGTGGTTCTATAGTGTTAGCTTTCCTGAGTGGGTAAGTGGCACAGAGCCCCTAAAGCCTGTTTGAATAACAGAGAGGTGTTGAGTGTAGGTAAGAGGAGGGAGGATGCAAACATGCAAGCTAGGAAAATTCAGCCATTGAGATGATAGCTCAGGTGTGGCTGATGCTTTGGCTGCTGGGCTTGAGATGGAGAATGCTGAGCCCCTGGCTGCAGTGGGTGCCTTGGCATATTTGATATCTCCTTCCATTAGAGAATAGATCAGGAAATTGTACCTGTGCTGGGTCACTCAGCAGTAGATGTGGCCTAGGTAGCATCTCCTAGCCAGCAGAAGGGACAGATGCATCTGGGGTTTGCTTCCAAACCATCTTCTGGCTTCCTGCAGAGGGCAGCTCTAAGGATGCTGTTCTAGAACAGGAGGACCTGGGGCATTCAGTGAAGTGGGGCCATGAGAAGCTCCATCCTCTAGCCTGTCAGGCTCTCAGCTCCATGGCACAGCTCCAGCCTCATTCAGGAAAGACCAAGAGGTGTTTCTATTTCTGTGTCTCAATATCTTCCTAGCCTGGTTGGGTTTAAGCACAAGATGAGCCAGTCTGGAGGGTGTTTTGCTGCTCTGGCTTCTACCCCACTGCCATGTGTCACCACATCAGAGGATTCAGGCTGATGTCATCCTTCCAGGGAGGAGCCATTGCATCGAGCTAGCTGTGGGCTGCAGCCTGCTTTGGTGGCTGTTAGGGCCCTGAGAGGCCAGGGTGCACTGAGCTGTGTATGCTCAGCTCCCTCCTTAGCAGATGCTGTCAGAAGGCAGTTTTTGGGGATGTCTTGGTTTTAAATGGAGGCAGATGTTGATAGGTGAGAGCTGCTGGTGGGTCTGGGGAGGGAGGGAGGGAGGTTTCTCAGTGTGCTAGGCTGAGGTCACCATGAGGACCCAGCTGGAAGTGGCCTTGGCTCCTGTCAGGTTTCTGTTCCATTTCAGTTTTTCTTTCTCTTGCATTATTTTTTTTGCCTTGCAATTTTGGTTTGCTTTGATTTGTTTCTTTTCATTTTGATTTCACTTGAGTTTTGGTTTTGTTTTCCATTTCCCTGCTCTCCCCCCCTCCCACCTTTCCATTTCCCAGATCAGGCTGCAGCTGTGGGATGCAGCAGGCCAGGAGAGGTTCCACAGCCTCATTCCCAGCTCCACCCGTGACTCTGCTGTGGCTGTCATTGTCTTTGCCATCACAAGTAGGTATTGAGCTGCAGTGGCTGCAGGGCCCTGGCTTTGAGCATGGCCTTTGGATGCACTGGAGATGGTGGTGGTGTCTGAGGGGAGCTGAGATAGGCCAGTAGCCACAGGACTGGAGATGTTTCATGGGCTGAAGGGACCTAGCTGGGCATCTTCCCTCCCAGCCAAGGGTGACTCCATCCCAGAACTCAGCAGCTGGGGTATTGTTTAAGCCTGGTCTGCTCCAGGCTCAGGTGTTGGAAGGGAAGCACAGAGGATCAGCAGGTAGGTGAAGAGGGATGGTGGCTGCTTGTGTGCCTGTGCTGAGTGGAGTGAGAGATGATTTGGTAGCCTTTCTGCTTTAAGCTCTATGCTTTTTCTGCTGTGGGTTGTGGGTTGGTTTCTGTTGTTTGGTTGTTGGGTTTTGTTTTTAACAGAATGAACCTTCTTTTTTCCCTTCTGGATAACTAGAGGAGTCAGACAAATAACTCAGATACCACAGCAAAGGAATCTGGACAGAGTAGGTGAGACAGGACAACACCCCACTTGAATCAAAGCTGTGTAGTGACTTAGGAGGCTCCCATTTTACTGAGAGCTGGCACTTCCTGGGGGTACTGAGAGAGCTGTTGGAAGAGGAGAGGTTTAACAGCCATGATTTCTGAAGAACAGGCAAGCTGGGAGGGGAATTCTCTTCCCTCTTGGCATGAGTGTTTTAGTGTGAGCTGAAAAGGTGTGAGTGCAGTTATTTCACTAACTCCTTGTTACTGACTCCTCTCGATCCAAACTGATGTTTCAGTTGAGCTACAGTAGGATCTCAGCATTAATGTCTAGACAGGATCTGCCCCAGTCAGCCAGCACCACGTGGAGAACATAGCACAGGTGAGAAACCTCTGGCTCCCCTTCATCTGTCCCCAACTCTAGATCACAGAGCTTCCCAGACTAGGGCTTTGTTTCCCTTCACTTAACTGAAGGGTTTAACAAAGAACAGACTTGTGTTGTGGTTTATCTTCTGTTCTGAGGGCAAGCAGTTCCCTGGTCTTTATCCCAGTCCAGTGGCTGAAGGAGTTGGCTCTGGGAGCATTTCTGGTGTGGGGGAATGTGCTGTAAACCAGAAGTGATCTTTCTGGCTCTCTGTGCTGGGATGTGCCAGTGATGATGTACCCAGGGAACACAGCTCAGTGAGGCAGTGTGGCAGGCTGCAGAGTTTGGCATCTTTCCTCCCCACTGCTGTGCCAGGTACAGGATACCAGTCTAGACTGTTCTTAACAGCTTCCAGAGCTGTCAAAAGCAATTCAGTGGTAGCTGATCCCCTCATGCCTTGGGAAGGGTTGGATCTCTTCAGATCATTTCATCTTTTCTCATTGCTGCTGTTTGTTGTGTTCCTAGTGACTGAAAGGCTTTGGGTTTTCTTGGGTTACTGAAGGAACCTGCTCATGTGCTTCTTGGGGCATGAGGATGGGGAGCACTAGTGCCAGATTCCTTTACCCCTCTGGAGAGCTATTTATTTGCATTGTCTGGAGTGGGAACTGTATTTGGGAACCTCAGATAACCTCCTGTAAGTGAATGCTGGCCATGGTAGTGTGAAACAGAGACAATCCCAAAGCACATGCTGAAGTACCAGCCAAGAGGCTGCTAACTAGGAGAGAAGGTCTGGTAGCTAGCATGTGGGGAGTAAAACAAAGAGCAGTTGCTTATTGATGATCTGCTGGGCACCCTGAAATGCTGTTAGCTTGTGGAGGGATCTGTGGTGGAATCCATACTGCAGCTCAGGTCCTTTCTGAGCAAGTTACCTTATTTCTAAGAGGTTGGGTTAGTTCCTGGTTGAGGAGCTGTCACCTTTCCAGAGCAGCAGGGTCAGCAGCACACTGCTGGGGGTGAATAGTTTATTTGTATTGTATCATCCACAGTGGTTGCAGGGCAGACTTTGACTTCTAGGAGCAAGAAGCCCCAGGAATGCTGCAGCTCACTTTCTCAGGTCCCTTCAGGGGAGCTTGCATGGTACCTTGAAGGCCTTCCCCCAAGCAGCATTACCCTCCACTAGAGGATTCCTAGGGCCAGTGCTTCCCCAGTGCAGTGGTGCTTCCTCTCGTTGCCTTTTGGGCTGGGAGTCTGAAGGGTGGAGTGTTAAAATCACCACCTTGGCTCAGTTGTCTGGTGTAGCAGCAATGTCTTGAGAGCTGTGTGGGACCTTGTTGTGAAGCCCAGAAGCTGTCATCTGCAATCTGATCTCCAGCACTGGTGTTATGTTGTCCAGGTGCTGGGGGTTTGTCACCCTCTCTTCCCTGGGGTAATGAAGAGCCCTGACTTTTGCTGCTGTAATCAAGGCTGCCTTCAAAATGAAGCAGGAGCTAATTGCTTTAACTCTAAGCCCTAATCTTCCTTAAGCCCCAGGGCATCAGATCTGCATGCCCTGATGTAGGTAATGATGTTGTTCTGATCTGCTAGTAGAAAGACAGCTTTGCAGACACGTGCTCTGTCTAGCTTCTCTTTCTCTTCCAAACAAGCCAGCTGCTGGTCCTTCTGCAGTGGCTTTCTCCCTTCAAGCTGCCTTATGAACTGCTCTTGTGGGCACAAACAGCTGCTCTCCCTCACTGCCCATCTCACCTGTTGGCATCATTAGGCTGGGAAGCAGTATCTGCCCTCCTGGGGCCTGTTGGGAATGCCAGCAGCAGTGGTGTTCCCTGGCAGCCCAGCACTGCTTGTACAGCCTGGGGGGGGAGATGGTATCTCTCCTGCCTGGGAGAAGCTTTTGGTTATCATTCACCATGGGAGCTGGTTGTGGTTAGACCACTGCTGTCTCTGGTCAGGCAGGTCCCAGACCTTAAAGCTGTCATATCCAATGGGGCAGGCTGAGTTTGGCACAGTTTTGGAGATCAAACTGCCCCTCTCCTAGCATTTGTGCTTGTCTGAAAGGGAGAACCTGGTGCCCTTTGTGTCAGGTGAACCCTCCAGTGTCTAACATTTGCTTTTGCTTTGGTTTCTGCTGGAACTCAAGCTATTGATTGCCTTAATCCCCATTGCCATCTTCTGGGTGCCTGATGTTGGAGAATGGAGGTGTCTGGGCTGAGGGAAATGCATGGCTGTGGTGTGGGCATTGGCCAGACAGCTTTGATCTGGGCTGTGGAGACCCCAGACCCAATGCAGGGTAGAGCAGGAAGATGAGCTCTGTATTAGTTGTTAGCTAGCCACTATCAGCAGGGAGGTAGCAGCCATAACCTGGAGCTCTCTGGGAACAGCAGAACCTCTGGGCAAGCAGAGGAGGTCATTAAATGAACCACATCAATGAGGAGCCAGAAAGGGCCATTTCTGTGCTGTGGGGCTGTGAGGGGCAAGCTGACAAGGGCAACCTCAGCCTCTCAGACTGAGCTGCCTACAGCTATGGCCTATTCTCTAAAGGACACTTCCTCTCTCTTCTCTCTGGCTGTGCCCCTGCCCCCTGTTGGCCCCAGCAGGTCCGGCTGCAGCTCTGGGACACGGCAGGCCAGGAGCGGTTCCGCAGCCTCATCCCCAGCTACATCCGGGACTCCACCATTGCTGTGGTGGTCTATGACATTACAAGTGAGTGATGCTTTGCTCTCTCTCTTTCTAGTTCAGAGCCTGCATGGAAGCAGAACTCCTCAGTTAGAGCCAGGAGTTCTGCAGAGAGATAATTGACATTAGAAAGCCAGGGGTTTATCCATATACCCTGCTTTTCTGTCTGGGTGGGAAACAGTGTATGGGCTGTTTCTGTGGTGTGGGGAGGTCTGGAGAAGCAGCTGAGTACAGGTGTAGCATCCTCCCTCTCTGAAGAGAACCTTGTATCCTCAGCATTGCCATGTGGTTCTGCCCTACAGACTTGAATTCCTTCCAGCAAACCTCCAAGTGGATCGATGACGTTCGGACAGAGCGAGGCAGCGATGTCATCATCATGCTGGTGGGGAACAAAACTGACCTGGCAGATAAGAGGTAATGGAGGGAGGGAGGGGAACTGTTGGCTTTGCAGCCCTGGCCAGCAAAAGCAAGGAATTGGCCAGCTAGTCTGGTTGTTGGTTTCAAATGAAGCATAAATAGCTTGTCACGACGTTGAAGAGTTCTGGCTTCAGCATGGGCAAAGTTGTTCCCTTTTGGTGACAAGAAACCCACCCCAAAACATGCCTTTTGCTTAAATGAAGTCTCTCTGTACCATGTTTCTCAAGAGTGTGTTTTGTCTGGTTTGTCTTGTGCTGAGATAAAGCCAAAAGGATGGCAGTAATCTTATGAACATGACTCTTGCATGTGCAGCTGGAAGTTGATAGGGAAGTTTCTTCTGGTTGCCAGCTGCAGCATGACCTTTACAGGATCAACCTAAAAGGTTTCCTGATTCCTCTGAGCATAGATTTCATGTCACACAACACAATTTGTGATCCTGGGGATGTGTGAGAGGAAGCTAGATGAGCAAAATCTTGCCTAAGAGACATTAAAAGTTAATTAGACTCCAAATCACTTGGACTTTATGTTTGGGGATGTCATAAAGCATTTTGCTTTGAGAACTCTTGACTCCTACAACACCACTACAGGCTACATCCCCAGTGTTGGGCCTCTTAGAGGACCACAGGCTTGTGCTGTTGCATTTCTGCTTCAAATTCTTCTCTGGATTGTTGATAGAGCAACAATTGTTTCCTGTTTTCAGAGGTTTTCCTTCTTTAGGAAGGCATCAGAAACAGGGTGGGAAAGGTTTGAGTTTTTGGTTGAATGGTTTTTGTCAGGAGGAGATGGCAGAGGGAGGATGGAGGAAGCCAGGCAGTTCCTTACAGTCCCAGTAGCTGAGGCTGAAGCCTCTTCATGCACTCTGGTGTGTGCTTGGTGGGGCAGAGTTCACAGGAGGCTGTGAGCTGATGAGGAATTGTCTGATCCCAAAGAAGGGAGCTCAGAAATCCAAGCCTTCTCCTTTGGCTGTTCATGAGCCACTTCTGAGGGGGAAATAACACCAGGGAAAACCTGCCAGGTAGCAGTGAATGTTCTTTCAGACAAACCTTGCCCTGCTTCCTGAGCTGTTCATTTACTCTTCCTTGGCAGGATGGAACTTGGATGCTGTCATGTTTAAACCCTACTCCTTGCTGTACTCCCTCCTGCAGTGCCCATACTGCTTCAGAATATTCTGGGATGTGGCTTTTTCCTCCCCTTGTGGCTTTGATGTTGCCCAAGTGCTCCTGGGAGACAATTCCCAGCACCCCTGGCTGCACACACTGGGGGATCAGGAGGTGCTTTCTGCCCTTTGTCCCTGGCCAGGTCATGCTGTTGGTGTTTAGTTTGCCATGCAACAGGCAGGAAAAGCAGAGACAGCTCTGAATGCTGACATTTGGGCTGAGTCAGTGGGGAAAGGATCAAGGTAGGCTCCAGCTGGGCACCTTGTGGGCTCTGGTTCTTACAGAAGTGTCTTCTCTGCCCTCCACACAGACCACCTTAGCCTTGACAACTGTGTGGCCTTTCCCACTGAGGTGGGAGGCCACTCTAAGTGTCCTGTTTGGAAATAGTGGTTAAAATTGGTGCTCAGAGCTTCAGAAATGTGATTACAAACCTGTATAGCTGGTTTGGCTTAAGAATCCCTGGTGGCAGGACCTCAGGTCAGCCTGCTCTGAAATCCAACTTGTTCTGCTTGAGCCAGCTCTGGATGTTGACCACTTAGGATCTTTTATATCCTCCTGGGAGCTAGAAATAACTGCAGCTTCCTGACTGAATAACCTGGCATTTAGATTGGAGGCTTTCTCATTCCTCTCCAAATCCAGTTTCCTGTGGAACTGGAAAACCCAATGGGGTCATTTTCACCTTGGATTATTTCCTGATGGCATGTGGAATGGAGTGTGTGTACAGAGCAGCTGGCTCAGCACTGCCAGAAGAATGAAATCTACCAGAGAAAGGTTTGGAGCAGCTCCAGCTGAAGTTCCTGGAGCACTGGAAGTTCTGATTTGGGAAGTTTAATGTGACAGTGCTCCTGTGGTGAGCTGGAGTTTGGAATCCTGGTGTCCATCCAAGTGTCAGTGAAAGCAGCTGCCTTCCCTTGCTGTGAAAAGGAAGTTAGATTTGGGTGAAATACTGAGCTATTGAAGGCTGGACAAAGCCACAGGAGCAGTCTGAGCTTGGTCACACTTTTTGGGGGATAGAATAGAGCATTTGGAAGCCATTCATCCTACAGGAAAAACCAAGTGATGATGCAAGTTAAGTTTTGAGGCCAAAAAGCTGAACTAAAAATAGCCCTGTTGTGATTTGGGGCAGCCTGGTTAAGCTTTTCTTTCCTGTTCATGCTGCTGTAGTTGGTGGCTGCTTTTGTTCCTGCTGCTTTCTTTTTTTATCATGTTTGGACTTGTTTTTTTTTTAACTTGGGTTTGGTTTTTCTTTGCTGTGATTTGATCTGGCTGCTGTAGACAGGTTTCTGTAGAGGAGGGGGAGAGATCAGCCCAAGAGCTGCACATGCTGCCTATGGAAAGCAGGCTAAAGCAGGATGTAATGGTGATCAAGGATGCATTTGCAGGTGCTAGAGCTTAGCTTTTGAACTGCACTTCCTGCTGGAGCTCCTGTGAAATCCTTCTGTGCTCTGACCCAGAGTTTGCCTTCTGGGGAACTGCTTTTGGTGTCAGGTTTTGGATTGGGATTCTTCTGCCTTCCACTGAGGATGCTGTGGATGAGGCTCACATGTGCAGCACAAACTCCATCCTTTGCTGGACATCTGTTGTTAACAGTCACAAAGCCAGGTGTTCCTTGGGGACCTTGCCTCAGGTGGCTTCATTCCTAGCTGGAAGATTTGGGGGCCTTAAAGACACAGAGGTCCTGAGGTCTCCACTGGTGGCCCCTCTTGTGAGGGGTGGTGAAGTGCCCTCCAGTGAAGAGCCTCTCAGTCACAGCCATCTCTAACTCTTCCTGTCTTTTCCTTCTCTCCTTCTGCTTCTGTTTGCATCTCTGCCCTGCAGGCAAATCACTACAGAAGAAGGTGAACAGAGAGCCAAAGAGCTGAATGTGATGTTTATTGAGACCAGTGCCAAGACTGGGTACAATGTGAAACAGGTAGGTCAGAGCTGTGTCCTGAGGAGAGGAAAGCTGCCTGACTGCTCTGGGGGGGTGGCTGCTGCTGCCTGGGGTTCCTGTTCCAGCAGCTGCTTGCTTGTGCTGTGCAGTGTCAGCCCCTGACATGCTTCTTGCCCAGTGAGCACTGCTGCTGCTTATCTGGGGGAAGCTCCTTTCCCTTCAGGTCAGTGACTCCTTGTTACAGCTAAGCAGAGTTACCTGGAAGGGCTGAGGGACAGGAGTGGCACTGTTCTGTGCAGCCAGGTGGGCTTTGTGCATTCCCTTTTGTTAACAGAGCTCCCTAAGATCAGTTTGGACATCAACTGGGATGATCACCTGTTGAGGCACTAGAGCAGAAGCTCCTGCTTCTGTCTGCACACCACAGAGGAACAATCTTACAGTAGATGAGGTTGGAAGAGGTCTCTGGGGATTGACTTCACCAGCTCTCATGCCCAGAACTGGCTCCAGTTGAGTTTTGAGTATCTCAAGGGGCAGCCTCCATTTCTGCAGGCAGCCTCTCACACTGCTGGGCTCTCTGGACAGCAGGAAAAACTTTTACACCTTTTCCTTCTGTTGAAAGAGAATTTCTTGTCCCTGAGTTTGTGTCCATAGCTTCTTGCCCTGACATTCCTCTGCTTCAGGGATCACTCTGAAGCATGGCAGAACATGGGCAACCAGCAGGTCCAGAGGTCTGCTGGTGCTGTCAGCTGGGACATGTGCTTAACCAGTCTGCTGCACACCAGCTGGTTGGGAGAAGCTCACCCTGGGGTTGGGAAGCCTTGGTTTTGTTTCTGTTGGCTCTTCTGGGTTGAATCCACTTTGGTTCTTACTTCCTGTTGCTGTATTTGCCTGGTGAGTGTTTGCAGTGGGAACTCCTGTGGCTAAAGAAATGCTAAGTGCAGCTCCTTGCTGGTACCTCAGTGCCTTGCTTTCCAAGTAATGCAGTTTGGGGATGTGGAGGAGAAGCTCCTGCCAAGCTACCAGGAGAAGAATGATCCTGAGCTGCTGATTCCTCTGGTGCTTTGTGCAGCACTTGTCCCCAGGCTGCCCAGCAGTGTCTCCGGTGTCAGCTCTGTTCCTGTCAGCAGGAGGAGCTCTGGGCAGCGACTAGAAGATGCTGCAAACCCATTTTCTGGGTCTTATGAGGCTATGATAGTCTTTCCCAGCCCTGGCACATCCTTAATAGCTGACCTGCAGCTCACTTGAGCTAGCTGTTCAGCTCAGAAATGACTGCTGTGCAGCAGACCTGAACTGAAAGGAGGGGCTGGAAAAGCTCAGCTCTTCCATAGGTTTCTCCCACCTCTGGTGAGGCTGCTTGTCAGAAGCTGTGCCCTGGGACACTGCTGTGTGCAGAAGCAGTTGAGGCTGGAGATGGTAGCTTCAAATCCTGCTGAGCACAGGGGGGGGGAGTTGTTCTGTGCATCCCTGGAAGAGCTGTTGCTGATTGATTCATGGTTTGATTAGGCAGAAAGAGAGAAAACAGAGCAGTTCTGTAGGCACTGAATAACTCCCTGAATAAAAGCTGCTAAACTTAGGAGGTAAAATTCCCCTGGCTTTTCTGGATCATTGCCTTGCTTGCTGCAGTGCCCACATAAGTTGGTGTGCTTAGGGCTCTCAGGATCTGCTCTAAGCCACTTGGGTTTAGCAGTGTGTGTGTGTTTCTGAGAAGCCTTCAGCTCTCCTCTTCCCTTGCAGCTGTTCCGCCGTGTGGCTGCTGCCTTGCCCGGGATGGACAGCACACCAGAGAAGAGCAAAGAAGACAGTATCCTTGTCCTCTCACCAGTAACCCTTCCTGTTCCCAGGCAATGGGACAGTTATCTTTAGGTTGGCCTCACTGACTCTTTGGCACGTTGTAGGGGTGAGTCTTGCTGGGGTTCTGCAGAGAGGTGGCTGGAGCAGGCAGTGTGGTGTGGTGCTTGCCTGTGGGTGGACACTGAGGACCCTGTTCATGGTCTGGATGAAAGTGTACACAGCTACTTCCAGCCTTGTTCTCCTGTGCTCAGCACTAGTGAGGCCACAGCTCCAATCCTGGGCTCAGGTCTGGGCTCCCCACTCCAGGAAGGACATGGAGGTGCTGGAGTGTGGCTAGAGAAGGGCAAGGAAGCTGGGGAAGGGTCTGGAGCACAAGTGTTGTGAGGAGCAGCTGAGGGGACTGGGCTTGGTTAGCCTGGAGAAGAGGAGGCTCAGGGGAGACCTTCTGGCTCTCTGCAGCTCCCTGAGAGGAGCTTGGAGCCAGGTGGGGCTTGGTCACTTCTCCCAAAGAATAATTGATAGGACAGGAGGAAATGGCTTCGAGTTGCAGCAGGGGAGGTTCAGATTAGATATTGGGAGGAGTTTCTTCCCTGAGAGGGTGACAGGCATTGGCCCAGGCTGCCCAGGGAGGTGGTGGAATCACTATGCCTGGAAGGGTTCAAACACCATGGAGATGTGGTGCTGAGGCCATGGCTTAGTGATGACAAGGCTAATGTTGGGTGGATGGATGGTTGGACTGGATGATCTCAGAGGTCTTTGCAACCATGATGACTCTCTGATTCTATAACAGCAAGCACAGGTTTCCCTTTCTCCACTGAAGCTTAGGAGAAACTCTGCATGGTTTTACAATACCATAAGGCTTTCTTCTCTCTGCACAGGGCTGTGTGTATGCAGACCTCTCTGGCTGAGCTCTAGCCTCTAAAAGGTCTCATACCAAGTCCATTGGCTTTGTGCTTAATGCTGTTCAGGCAAGACGTGCTCTGCCCTGCTAAAACACCCAAGGAGGGACAGCTAACAACCTTTCCAGCTCCTGATGATCCCTTTCTGTCTCCTTTTTCCCCTCTTCTTTTCCCTTGAGCTGAGTGCTTTCCTTAACTGCTCCCCTGCAGTGATTGACATCAAACTAGAGAAGCCTCCCGAGCAGCCAGTCACGGAGAGTGGGTGCTCCTGCTAACCAGGCCTGTTCTGGAGCAGCACATTCCCCAGCTGGCCAGTCTCCCTGAAGAACATCACTGCTCATTGGCAACCCTCCTTTGGGGGCTGAAACAAAAAAAAAACCAACCCAATCTACTAAGCAAGTGAACTCCCTGTTTTGCTGGTGGGGAGCAGCCCCAGCCACCCCTCTTACTGCATGGTATGAGCCCTGAGTGCAGAATGAGTGTCCTGTCTTTCCTTTGAGGTTTTTTTTTTTTATGTTGTTGCACTTTTGGCACTCTGGTGCCCTTTACACTCTTCTCTCTCTTCCCTCTCCTTCCCCACTTTGAGCCTCAGATGTATCTTGTGAATGCAATGGAAAAGCCACCAAGGTAGGGAAGATGAAACTAAAGCTTTTGGGGGGTGGTCTTTCCACCTCCCTTACTGCCTTGCATCTTAACTAGCTCCCTGTCTACTCCAGCCCTGTCTTTTGTCCTGCATCCCCACTTCCTCTGGGGAAAGGCTGCTCCTCTCCAACCAGTCAGTTTTGACTTGGCCTTGCCTTTTTTTGGACAGTACAGGTTATCTGTTTCTAGGCTTTTGCTTCCTGCAGGGCACATGAGCTCTTAGCTCCTCGCTTTCCCCTTCCTGGATCATCTTGGCTAACTCTTGCTCATGACTTCTGAGTTTTGCCCCTCCTGTTCCATACACACAGCACTGGAAAGCCCCAAACTCTTGCCAGCTTTGGCCTTGTTGCTCCTGTCTGTGTAGCAGAGAACCCCCCTCCAGGCTGCTCTCCTCAGGGGGAATTTCTTCCTGTCCAGAGGACGCTGGCGCTCGGTGAGTGTTGGCTCTCAGATGGTGGTGGGGAGGGGGGGGAAGGAAGAGGGTGCAGAGGCTTTGCAGCATGAGGCTAGGTGGGGAGAGGTCCTCAGGGTGGTTTGTGGAGACCTGGCTCTTGTCTCTCAGCAGTGCAAGCAAGCAGGTAGCCAAAATCCATCGCTGTGAGGGCGGTGCCTGCCCTGGCAGTCACGGGTGGTGCTCAGGCTCCTTTCCTAGGCTCTGTTTGCCTGTTCTTCCTCACACAGACCAGGACCTTCTCCACAGGGAGCAGGAGAGCTACAGCAGATGGAAGGCAGTGGTAACTGTTCTGCTGTCATGCCTAGGTTGCTGCTTGATGACATGCATAGCTGCTTCTGCCTCTGTAGTAGACTTCTGGGGGATGGGGCCAGTAGCCATCTCACTTTTGGGGTCGTTTTAAGCTGCAACATTGCCAAAGCTGAGATGAGCAGTGGCAGGGATTGATGGTCAGACCTGGCTAGAGGAATGGAGAGGATTGTATGCTGCTGAAGTGACTTTTGGTGTCACTTCTTGACCCTGGGAGGTTGAGTAACATGTTCTCTTCCTCTGCCCCTGGTTTCTCATTTTGTTAATGGAGCTTTCCAGAGCCCTTTCCTGGGGGGTTTCATCCATCTGTCCTAACCAGAAGTCTGTAGCTTTGTTGACAGCGAGGAGAGGCTGACAGTCAGATGCCTCTAAGCCCCTGACTGTTCTTTTTTCATCAGCCAGCCTATGGCATGCTGACAGGGGGGATGCTGGCAGGCAGGAGAGTGACTGGCTGCTGTGACAGGTGGGGACAACAGCCTTTGGTGGCTAGTGACACTCCCCTAGCAGGATGACACTCCCTGAAGCCATCCAGGGAAGGGAAGGGGCAATCTTGGAGCAGGAGCTGGTAGTCCCTACGTTGGCTTACTGGTGGCAAGTCACCTCACTGCCAAAGTCACCTTGCTACTGGTGGCTGAGCTTCTGTTCCCCTCGAGGCCTCCCCTTGTGCTTCAGTTTGCTCTGGAGTATCCCTGCCCTGTCCCACGGCCCCAGTGCTGGCAGGAAGCTCAGCCCCCTCCCTCCCTCTGTACATACCCCCCTGTCCTGTGGGAATTGCTGATGTTTGTTGGTGTGTCTGTGTCTGCTGTAGCCCAGGTTTTGCTGTCCCCTCCTCACGGGCAGGCTGCTCTNGGGAGGGAAGGGAGGGAGGGAAAGGGGAGACCCTAAGGGGGAGGGGGGTAACTAGTGAAATAAAATAGTTCACTTCCCACTGTCTTCTCTATGGATGTGTATAATATTGAGTGTGTCTGGCCCTGCTGTCTCTAGCTGTTAGCCAAGTGTGACTATTACTCTGAGTATGGACTGTCTGACCACAGTGTATCACACGAAATAAAGTTATTTCACCAACACCTTGGCTCTCCTGCTGCCAGAGAGGGGCCTGGGGCTGCCTCTGCTTCTTTCACTGCTAGGGTGAACCAGTCTCTCCCATCTTCCCCCTGGAAGAAGGATGAAGTTAGCAGGTTGCAGAGCTTACTGGGTGTGAGAGTGGCTTTGGGAGTAGAAGGAGAAGAAAAGGGCTTGAAGCTGGCCTGGGAGGTCCTGGCCCAGCTGGCAGTGGCATGGCCCAGGTGGTGGCAGTCACCAACAGCACTGGTGGCCCCAGATTCTCCCACATTCCAGGTGTGGTGGGATCCCCCTTCCCCCACCCTCACAAGTCCCTTTGTCCTCTAGGGGTGTGAGGTGTTTTGAGAGGCAGTGTTCACCCTGCCATCAGTGCCACATCCCCCTGGAGACTCTGTACAATGTGCTGTGTGATGTCAGGCAGCAACAGGGGACACCCATGTCACTGATGCTCATGACATCCCCCAGGTGGCTGGCAGTGCTGTGGTGGGCTACTACTGGCCTGTGAGTGGGGGCCAGAGGGTACAGGGCATGGGACTGGTTCTCTTCCACCAAAGTCTTGGCTCTTGAGCTAAGAGCAGCCTGGCTGGCAGGGCTCTGGCTGTGGCAGGGCTGCTGTTCTTAGCTGTCTCAAGCAAGCTGCGTGGGTGCCACCACAGACAGCAGCCTCCACTGCAGCTCTTGCTCCTGGGAGTGCTGCAACAGCACTGCAGGCTGGGCAAGGGCTGGCTCCCATCCCAATCGATGCAGTAACACCCTTGAAAACAGCTGGCCCTGCTCTGGCTCCCCTGCTTTCCTCCAGCTGTCTGCCTCAGGGTGGTGCCAAGCAGCTCTCCACAGACTTCCCAGGAGGGAACAGGATGAATTCTGGTTGCTGAACTCGTTTTATTATTACAGACAAGTGGAAAACACTGCAGAGACCAGAGCAAAAGGTGTCCTGATGCCATTTACAATGGGACACTGCCCCATGTTTGCACCTAGCTTTGCTGCTCACTACCATGGTTTCATCTGTGCTCTCCCCACACAGGCCACAGCAGATCTCCTCCTCCTCAGAGCAAAGGAACTGTGATGGGAGCATGGGACAGGGACAGAGCTGTGCCAAGTGAAAGCAGCAAGTTCAGTGAGTGAAACCCTTAGTCATGCAAGCACCACACCTGAGGGGACCTGGCCAAGTGCCCACAGCAGGTCAGAAACATGCTCCAAGCATCTCAGGCCTGTGTCTGGGTGTGGTGGGTAAAACAGCCAAGAGGTACAAACATGCCTTGGCAGCCCTGTGCACTGGCTGGGAGTGGAGTCTACTCCTGTTCCTTGAGTCCCAGCATAGAGCAGAGGTAGGACAGTGCAGAAGGAAAGAATTTCCTATCACCAGAGAAGGGAAGAGGTTGATCTCTCAGAGAACAAAGGCCATGCTCTGCTCAAGCACATTCAGACCTGCTTGGCCTTGCATCCTAACCACAACCAGCAGAGCACTGCTTTAGATTAGGTCCTACTAGAAGAGAAGCACAGCTCTTGCTTGAGAAGTCACCCTCCAGTACCCAGTGCCACAGCAGCACCATCAGCTTGTCCCAGCACCTAGGGGCTGTGGGAACCCCAGTCCAAGGAGTACAGCCTAAAGCCCCATCCATCTGCTGCTGGTGTCCCTCCAGGCTGGAAGCAGAGCTGATGCCTGTGCAGCCAAAGGACAGTTGGACCTCCAGTGACAGCTGAAACTCAAAAGTGTCATCTCATGTGTTGAGGAAGAGTAGTGGAGAGGCTTTCTGCAGGCCAGCCACTCTGGAGAGCCAGCAGCCAGCTGCCTGCTAGTGAACAGTTCTTTCCTTCTGTCTCTGGTAGTCTGGAAGGGAAAGGGAAGGCAAGGCTGAGAGGGCAGGAGCAGCAGCCCCTGATGACAAAGGGGAATTGCCCACAGTCCTAAAGGAAAACTTGTATTCTGTCTGCACCTCACTAAGCAGAGGAAGTGCTGCTACATTCACAGCCCATTCAGTCATTTCAGGGCATTTGGAAGGAAGGTTTGGTTAAAATCCTCTCTTCCCCTGCTCCATATTCTTTCTTCTTCCTCCACCTAAAGGTTATTTTCCATTCTGGGAGGAACCCTTACCTGGTTTGACTGGGGCTCTGTTCCCCCCCCGCCCCATACCTGTGACCTTTATGGGTGCAGAAACCAAGTCTTTTGCCTCACTCAGCTTTTCAGCATTCTTAGGGAGGGAGAAAACCCCCAAGCAGTGCCCACCACTGGCATAGCTCCACTGGTGACAGAACCTTTCAAGGGTAAGTAACTACATCTACAGCTCTCAAGTTACCCCTTGCACCCAGCAGTCACCCCAGCTGTTTAGCAGCCTGTAGCCAAGTCCTTACTCTGTTGACTTGGTAACTGTCCTGATCCCCAAATCAGAGCCCAACCTTCCTTCTGCTCTGCAGGGTAACAACACCCTCTGTGAGCTTGGACTCTGGTGGCTCATCTGGGGTGGGGGCAGTTTGCTTCCCCAGGGCACTGCTGCTGCAGCTGCAGGCACTCACTGTAGGGGAAGTACCGCACACGCATGCTGATCTCCCGAGCTGTCTTCAGGATCTCCACAGCCTGAAACAGAAAGGGTTGCTCAGTGACCAGACTGGGCTAGGGGACAGGAAAGAAGAGTGTGGTGGTTGTGTGGTGTCACTAGCTGAGTTAGTGCAGGCTGGAAGGAGCTGGTGTGGAGTCTCCTTCTCTGGAGAGGTTCCAACCGCACCTGAAAGTGATCCTGGGCAACCTGCTCTGGGTGTGACCCTGCTTTAGCTGGGGGGGGGTTGTTGGAACTAGGTGATCTCCAGAAGGGATCACAGGAGTGCTCACCTTGCTGTGCTCAATGTCCTGGAAATCCACATCATTCACTGACAGCACCTGGTCCCCCTCCTGCAGCCCAGCTCTGTGTGCATCCGAGTCAGGGATCACCTGCCGAGGGGACAGCACAGCCAGTGCCACAGCTCCCCTTCCACACAGCTCAGCCCCACAGCCTCCCCCTCTAGCCCTCTCCACAGGACCAGGGAGGAGGGGGAGTGGAGACTGCTCAGCCCCACAGCCTCCCCCTCTAGCCCTCTCACACAGGACCAGGGAGGAGGGGGAGTGGAGACTGCACCAGCAGGTCAGGAGATGGTGCAGGATTGTCTGATTGCTGCTTGGTGTGCGGCAAATTACAGCTCTTGAGTGCAGAGATGCAGAGAAGGCACATGGCAGTCTCCCTCCACACCCAACTGGCTCAGCAACACCCAAAGGAAGAGGCAGAGCATGGGGAGGGAAGGGCAGGAGGACAGGCACACCTTAGAGATGAAGATCCCCAGCTGTGAGGCTTTTCCTCCTCGGATGTTGAAGCCCAACTGTGAGAGAAACCAGCAGTGAAATGCAGTCACTCCTCTGGCCCAGGACTTTCCCAGTGCCCATGAGTCTTTAAGAGGGAGCAAAGGTGCTGCAGCACTCAGCCAGGGAGCAGTGAGCACCATTTGCTCCTTCTCTGCTAATCTGGGTGGTGATCTCACCTCGAAAACACCCGAGGGACCTTCTGCTCCCTGCCCTTTACCAGCTCCACACCCCAAGATACTCTACTTCTCTGCCTCACCCACAAAGCTTTCTTCCCCTCTATGGCATGGTCCTTCCCAGCAGGGCAGAAGCAGTGCTCCATCTGTCCTACCAAGTCCCTGAACGAGGAGAGTAACAGGAACTTCTGCATTGCTGGGGCCAGCCCTGGAGTCCTCAGCACAGGACAAACAGGGACCTGGTCCAGAGGAGACCAAAACATTATCTGGAACCCCTCTGGTGTGAGGCTAGGCTGAGAGAGCTGAGGTTGTCCAGCCTGGAGAAGAGAAGGCTCCAGGGAGACCTTGCAGCCTTAGTACTTAAAGGAGCACTAAAAGATAGCGAGGGGAGTTGTAGCAGGACCTGTTGTAACAGGACATGGGGTGATGTTTTTAAACTAAAAGAGGGAGATTCAGACTAGATCTAAGGAAGAAAATTTTGATGCTGAGGATGGTGAGAGCCTGCCCCAGGTTGCCCAGAGAGGTGGGAGAGGTCCCATCCCTGGAACCCTTCTGGGTCAGGTTGTTTGGCTCTCTGAGCAACCTCATCTCGTTGGAGATGTCCCTGCTCCGTGCAGAGGCTGGATCGATGACCTTGGAAGGTCCCTTCCCACCCAAACCACTCCATGACTCCGATGCTCCCAGGCCAGAGCAGAGCTGCAGAACGAGAGATCAAAGCAGGATCTCACCTGCGCCCCGGGTGGCTTCTTGAGGACGATGGTTCTGGGCAGGAACTGGGTGAGTTCGTTGTTGTAGTCAGGGTGATAAACCCTCTGCAAAGCAACGCGACGGTGACCGTCAGGCTGCGCCACCCGCCACACACCCCCGGGCCAGGCCGGGGCGGGCGACGGCCACTCTGCCACCGCTCGCTAGTCCCCAGCCCCGCTCCTTACCGACCCTTCCCGCCGTCCCCTCGCCTCACCTCATGCGGCGGTACCCAGGCGGGTGGGCTCTCGTAGGGCGGCAGGAAAACCACCGGGAAGTCATCGTAGGGCAGCCGGCCCTCCATGGCGTCGCTGCGCCTGTCGGGATGGCTTCGACACGCCCGTCACCGCGCCCCGCCTATCGCCTCGCCGCCTGGTGGGGTGGCCACGCCCCCTCTTCACCGCACCCCGCCAATCGCCTCGCCGTCTGATGGGGTGGTCACGCCTCTTTTCCCTGCCTATCACCACGTCCCGCCAATCGCCTCCCCGCTACTGGGAATGGCCACGCCTCTTTCCCCCGCCCATCAACGCGCCCCCGCCAATCCCCTCGCCGCCTGGAGGGCTCGCTCCCGCCCTCCGCCCTGACGCTCCGTCTCGCCATTGGCCCTTGCGCCGTGCGGCCTCGGTTTGAATGTTGGCGCTTGGGGCAGCACCGTTGCAACGGGCTGCGGTGGTTGCAGGTGGGTTGGCTGGGGCTAGGCCGTGGCCTCTCTTTCCGCCGTTTCCCTTAGGAAGGGTAGGGCCGCGGCTGCGCTGGGCGCGGCCTCAGTGGGGCCTGGAGGTGCGAGGAGCCGCAGGACAGGGTCTGCGCTTGGGCGCCGCTCGTCTGGGCCCGGAGGTTGGTAGCGAGGTCGGGGTGCTCCTCTGTCTTAGGCCCTGGCCTGCCAGGTCCCCAAGGCTGTTGGCTCACGGACTGCCAGGCTTCCTCAGTCCCAGGCCCTAGACTATTAGGTCCTAGGTCCCCGAGTTCTCAGGAAACGGTTGTGGGCCGTAACTCTGGGCTCCATCCCGGCCGTTCCTCCCTCCGAGGCCTCACCCGGCTCCGTTCCTCTGCAGGGCGGCCACAGTGGCTGAAAATGGTGAAGGAAGATGACAAGGGGATCCCGGTGCGTGTGGCGCTGCGCTGCCGTCCCCTGGTGCCGAAGGAGATCAGCGAAGGCTGCCAGATGTGCCTGTCCTTCGTGCCGGGGGAACCGCAAGTAAGCGATCTGCCTCCGAGGGTCCGTCTGGCCTCCTGCTCCCTTGCCTGGGGTTAGGAGCCAGGGTGCTGTGGTGGCCAGGTCAGCGTTCTACTGATCTCCTCTCCCTTGCAGGTGGTGGTAGGGAACGATAAGTCGTTCACATATGACTACGTGTTCGACCCTTCTGTTGAGCAAGAGGAAGTCTTCAACACAGCTGTCGCCCCTCTCATACGAGGCATCTTCAAAGGTTTGTGGCCATCGGCTTTAAAATAGTGGGGGTTTTGGTGGGCTCAGCTGTGTGGAGGGAGGTGCTGTCGAGCTCTCCATTCTGACCTGCTTTTTCTCTGGGCTCAGAAAGTAAAGTCCTGTGCTGTCTAGTTACTGACTCCAGTCTTTCGGCAGAATCAGAATCGTCATCTTTATCTTGCAACCTCTTGTACTTCGCAGGGCTGACAGAATCACTTGTGTGTGTTCTTTGTGTCATTCTGGCTCCTGAAGCTATTTCTGTAAGGCAAGAGAATTGTATCATTGATAAGCATTGTGTAGCAGAAGCTGTTAGTGGTGCTCCAGTGGAGCTGGGATGGCTGTGAGACACAGATGTCTGTCTGTGACTAGCTCTAGTAAAGCAACAGCCTTAAAGTGCTGGAGTAAGAATTGAATCTGTGTTTTGAGCAAGTTTTCATTGCCTTTGAAGCACATCAAGCTTGTGTGCACTGAGACCCTGGAAGGATGCTTGTGCTAGAAGGCAGCTTTGCTGGTCAGAGTTCCTCCTGGCTCTGACCTGGGTGTCCATTGTTCCTCTAGGATACAATGCCACTGTCTTGGCCTATGGGCAGACAGGCTCTGGGAAGACCTACTCCATGGGAGGTACCTACACTGCCAACCAAGAGCATGAGCCCAGCGTGGGGGTGATCCCTCGGGTCATCCAGCTGCTGTTTAAGGAGAAGGAGCAGAGGCAGGATTGGGAATTCATCCTCAAAGTCTCTTATCTCGAGGTAAAAGTTTGTTTTCATCTTCCAGCTGTGATGAAGTTAGGAACTGCAGCCAAAGGGAGCTTTGATGAGGCTGCCTCCTGCAGGTGGCTCACCTTTCCTAAAGCTAAGGCTGCAGGAGGTCTTGGCAGGAGCTGGATTCCGAGCCCTAGCTGTGCCTCAAGGGTGAAAGGGACAGAATGTCCTGCAGAGTGAGCCGTGGTTTCAGCCTAACTCTGTCTCCTCCTTGGTGTGAAGTGCTCTGCTGGGAGGCTGCAGGCTCTGAGCTGCTGTTCTCTGCTTTCAGATCTACAATGAGGACATTCTGGACCTGCTGTGCCCATCCAGAGAGAGGTCTTCCCAAATCAGCATTCGGGAAGACCCCAAGGAAGGCATCAAGGTCTGCTGCCCTGCTAGATATGGGCACAGGAGAGGGGGACATGGCTTGGGACTGGGGTGAATGCTTTGGGGGAACAGCTGTCTGGCTCCTGAAGCACTGCTATGTCCTAGTGCATGGGAAACCATCACAACTCTTCATTCCTCTCAAAACTGAGCTGCTGCTGATCCTTTGGGTCACTCAGTAACAGCATTAGGGTTAGATCCTCATGAGAAAAACACTTGCAAGCCCTGTTCTGACTCCTGTGGAAGGCTGATTGAAGTGAACAGCTGTACTTGGGGTCACTTCAGGAAGCCTCCAGCTCTTGCAATTGCACTCTTCAGCTTGGCAGAAGTGGTGTGCAGCAAAGTGACCCTTGGGGGGGAAGCTATTCAAGTGCCCAGGTTCTTTCCTTAGCAGTTTTGTGTGCTCATGGTGTAGTGCAGAAGAGCCTTATGCTTGCTCTGGGGACTTGGGTTGTAGCTAACCTGTCTCCACCAGTTGTGCCTCAGTCACAGTTTGTTGGCAGGGCTGAGTGGGCTGTTGGTTGTGCCACACACAGCCTGAGGGCTCTGTGGCAGCTGTAGCTTTGATCTGTTAGTGGCTTTGCTGTGTGTGTGTCATCTTGTGTTGCTCATGGTCATCTCTGCAGTCCTGGGGTGTGACTTGTCCTTGTGCTAGCAGTGGGTTTGTGATCCAGGGAGATTGGCACTTCAGGGGAGGCACAAGCTTCTCAGGGAGCACAACCACTGCCTCCCTGTGTCCCCTCTGTCCTTTCTGTCCCCAACACCTGCCCCACTCCACTTCACTCTTCACACCAGCCTCCAGCCCCATCACCCAATCTCCTCTTTCTCTGCCTGTGACTGGCCCAGCCTTCAGCTCCCAGCATGGCATGAGGAGATCTGGGGGCAGCTGGAGATGTCTCCAAGGAGTCCTGAGGAGCCATCCCCTGGCTCAGGCAGGCACAGAGGAGCTGGGTGTGTGCAGGCAGGAATAGGATGAGGGAGAGCTGATCAGACCTGGTTCCTGAGAAGGACTTCAGAAGGCATTTCTGCTGGGGGAATCCATACCCTGGCTTGGAGGAAGGCTGGCTCTTGGGAGAGCATGTTTACAGAGACTTCCCTTAGGAGAACACTTCTGATGGCAGGGTGGGGAGGAAAGGGAGGAGAAATGATGCTTTTTTTCCTGGATGCAGATTGTAGGCTTAACAGAAAGAGCTGTCACCTGTGCCCAAGACACTGTGTCCTGCCTAGAGCAAGGCAACAATTCCAGAACAGTGGCCTCCACAGCCATGAACTCCCAGTCCTCAAGGTCCCATGCCATCTTCACCATCTGTGTTGACCAGAAGAAGAAAAGTGACAAGTAAGTCTGGTCCTGGGGCTACTCCTAGCAGCTGTCAGCACTCAGAGCTACTCAAAACCTCATAGTCTTGTCATTCTGTCTGGCTCTTGGATGAACTCAGCTAAGCTGCTCTTGAGGCTGTTCCTGTATTTGCCACTCTCTGATATGATGTGTGTTTATCAGCCCAGCAGCTCAACTGTGCTAACCCTGGGCTGCTCTTTTCCTCACTACCTGTTTACTGCAGAGAGTAAAATGGTCTGTTTCTGCCCTAGGAACAGCAGTTTTCACTCCAAGCTACACCTGGTTGATCTTGCTGGCTCTGAGAGGCAAAAGAAGACCAAGGCTGAGGGAGACAGGCTCAAAGAAGGTCTGTAGGAAAAGGACTTGGTGGAGCTTGGGTTTCTTCCCATTCTTGAGTTCACAAATGGAATCCTTGTTGGGGAAAGCAAGGGGGCTCTGTAGCTAACCTTTCTGATGTGATTTGTGGGTGGTTAGCCTTATTGTTTTAATAAGGGCAGCAAATGAGTAGGTGCAAGCTGCTGAGGTGGCTGCACTCACTGTCATCTCTTTGTGTGCAGGCATCAACATCAACAGAGGTCTCCTCTGCCTGGGCAATGTCATTAGTGCTCTTGGTGAGGAAAACAAGAAGGGTGGATTTGTCCCCTACAGAGACTCCAAGCTGACAAGGCTGCTGCAAGGTAAGAGACATGGAGAAGCCTAAATGGACAGATCCTCTTTCTTTGAAGTAGCACAGAATCCCAGTGTGGTGAGGGCTGGAAGGAACCTCTGGGGGTCACCCAGCCCAACCCCCCTGCTCCAGCAGGGGCACCCACAGCAGCTTACCCAGGGTCACCTCCAGCTGCCTTGGCAATCTCTCCCCAGGAGGAGACTCCACAGCCTCTCTGGGCCAGAGCAGGAAGGAGATGGCAGTGCCACACAACTGCAGCTGTAGTTTGGAGAGGCACTGATATGCCCTTGGATATCTAAATGATGCCAGCTAATCAGTCCTTCTTGCTCTCTCTCTCTCTCTCTCTCTCTCTCAAAGCTGAAATGATGCCTTGTCTTCCTTCTCAGACTCTCTGGGTGGTAACAGCCACACTCTGATGATTGCCTGTGTGAGCCCAGCAGACTCCAACCTGGAGGAGACTCTCAACACCCTACGTTATGCTGACAGAGCAAGGAAGATCAAAAACAAACCCATTGTCAACCTGGATCCTCAGGCAGCTGAGCTGCACCACCTGAAGCAGCAGGTACTGGCTCTCTCCCTCATGGGAGAGGACTGGCTCTGTCCTGGTTTGCTACTAAGCTCAGTAGCACCAAGAGAAGACACAAAATGTACCCCAAACCACTGAGGAAGTGTTTCTGTGTCTGTATGTGAGTGTGTTTCTAGTCACTGCCTGGTAGAGGTTTCTAACCAGTAACTCTTTGGCCTTTCTAGGTACAACAGCTACAGGTGTTGCTGCTGCAGGCCCATGGAGGGACCCTCCCAGTGTCTATCAAGTAAGACTGCTAGCTAATGCTCACTGGAACTGGTGGCCATCACAAACCAGCAAAGGTTCTAGATCTCCTTTGCTCCAGGCAGGGCAGGAGAGTGAGGGGGGAGCAAACTGCTTGCTTCCTAATAGGATCTGGACATCTTTTCACTCCTTTTGTCATGCTTATTGCAATTCCCTGCATGTGAGGGTCTTGTTCTGTAGCAAAGCCCTTAGGACTGCAGAAATCCATGGTAGGGAACAGGAGAGGAAGCAGGCAGTGTCTCTTAACTCAGTGTCTGTCTCTCACTCATCCATTTCTCTTTTCTTCCTTTCCCCTCTACCCCTAAATGCAGGTCACCTCCATCTGCCTTGTTCTTAAAAGCACAGAATGCAGGGAAGGGTTGGACTGGGTGTCCTCTGAAGATGTTTTAAAGCCCAAGTGGATGCAGTTAGAGACTTGCTGTTGCTTGAACAGCATTCCTGAACAGGTTACATGGGATAAACTGCACTGCTGTCTCAAAAGGGGGTTTTCTTCCCTGGCAAATGTCTCCCTTTGCTATGCTGTATTCATTTTTTCCATTCAGGTTAGACTTTTTCAGTTGTTTCTGCTTGCTACAACCTGGAGTTATTATTTAGGAACCTTGGGGGCAATTTCAGTGCCATCACAGACCTCTAGCAAAGTCATGTTCACAGGCAAACTGGTCCTTGATGTTTCAGTAGCATGGCACCTTCAGAGAACCTGCAGTCCCTGATGGAGAAGAACCAGTCTCTAATGGAGGAGAATCAAAAGCTGAGCAGAGGGCTGAGTGAGGCTGCTGGGCAGACAGCACAGATGTTGGAGAGGATCATTCTGGTAAGGTTCAGTCAGCCAGGAACACCTTCAAGTTGCACAACTTCCCCTTTTAGCTGCAGATTAATCAGTAACACAGCTCCTGTTGGGAATCTCTCCCTAAAAGGTTCCTTTCACACTCATTTCAAATCTCTAGCTAGCAATCAGAACCCAAAGTCTTGCAGTAGCTGTCAGAACCTGTGGAGCTGGTGGCTTCAGTGGGGGAATGTAGGCCTGAACTTCAGCTGCTTTGCTGGATGAGTGGTTTCAAGACTAGCACTTGGTCTCTCCCTCTCTCCTCCTGCTCTGGTTTGATCACTGCAGTGTGTATCTCTGTGAAAGGGTGTTGAGTGCCAACAAACTGAGCCTGCTGATGCTCATGCAGGATCTTTCAGTGCCTTGATTTGCCACAGCCTGACAGCATAGCTTTTGCTACAGATCACTTAGCTGTTTCCTGGCTTCTTAGCTTCTTTTCCTTACACCTCAGTGTAATTCTGGCTTCTCTTAGACAGAACAAGAGAATGAGAAGATGAATGCCAAGCTAGAACAACTGCAACAGCATGCTGTGTAAGTCCCCACCCTCCTCCTGCTGAGGAGATGTCTTTCTGCTGGGATAAGCAGGGTGCAGTCTGTGTCTGTTCACCCAGAACTCAGTTGTCTCTTCAGTGGGGAGAGCTGTTGTGTGTTGTGAGGCACAAGGGGGCTGTGTAACACTCCTGGACTCATTCCCATGTCTGCATTGCAGATGCAAGCTTGATCTGCAGAAGCTGGTAGAGACTGTGGAAGATGAGGAGCTGAAAGAGAGCATGGAGGTGATTTGTGATCTGCAGCAAGTGTTGGCTCAGCTGCAGGTAAGGCTGAATCCAGGCAGAGGAGAGTGTGCCAAGCCAGTTCACTAATGAAGCCAAAGGTGGTTCTGCCACTCTGCTGAGGGGTGGTTTCTGCTCTGCAGAAGAAGCCTTGCTTAAGGAGCTCAGGAATTACAAGTATTGAATCATTCTTGATATCCACTTCAAAACAAGCTGTCCTGCTGTGTTTTGAATGCTGCAGGAGGGCCACATGTGCTTGAGTGGCTGCATGTGGTGTGGGAGAGAAGGAAGAGTCCCCATAAAACACCCCAGTGGTGGGATGCTAGCCTGGGTTTATGATCCAAGAGCTGGAGAGGTACAAACTTGTTAGTTTGAGTGACCAACCCAAACTGCAGGGACTTGAAACTCTTCAATAGAAGCAGCCAAATCTTTGCTGAATTGAGAAACTTCTCTCTTGCCCCTCACTAGGCTCTCCCCCTGGTCCCAGCCTCCTGACTCCTGGGAGTAGCTGCCTGCCAGTGCTGGAGTTCAGGGAAGGCTGGAAAGAATGCCTTGTCCAGCTAGTCTAGCAGGAAGACAATGGCATCCTTTGTCCAGAGGCAGCTTTCTGGGCAGAGGAGCAATAACATGATGCTTTGTCATCAGGCCAGCAGACTGTTAGTGGCTTCACTTTGCTTCCTGTGGCACTTTGGACCAAAATATTCCTCTTTGTTCTGTACCTAGTGTGAAAATGCTGCTGCAATGGAAGCTGCTGCAGAGATGGCAAACTCTGAACAGGATTCTCCAGCTGTAAGTGAGGAGTCCACAGTGCAGGCCTTGCCAGGGGCATGGTCTTGTCCCTTCATCACTTACCTGCATCCTTATGCTAGTTTTCTGGTCCAAATGCCACGTAACTGTCCCACACTCTTGTGTGCCCAACGTGTTCAAGATCAGTAACCTGATCTCATTGCTCAATATCTCATCTCTTTTAATGGAAGAAACCCAGTTTGAGGTGCTCTGCAGGAGCATGTAGTTGAAGAGCTTTGGGGTGGCCTCTGCTGCTCATTGCTGTCTCCCCTGCAGGAAGCAGAAGCAGGCCAGGACACCAAGAGATCCTCAGATGACTTCAGCACCCAACACGCTCTCCGCCAAGCACAGATGTCCAAAGAGCTGCTTGAGCTCAATAAAGTCCTGGCTCTGAAAGAGGCCCTGGCCAAACAGATGACTCAGAATGGTAGTCAGCTGGAGCCTATTCAGTCCCAGTACCAGGTAAGCTCTTCTGAAGCAGTTCTTGGAAGAAGATGTTCAATTAATGAATGCAGCTCCCAAGGAGGGAAGGGAGCAGAGCTGCTGTCCTCTCAGGAGCATGTTCTTACTGGGTCCATATTGCCTTTAAGCTGGGTCACTGCCCCCTTGGGTGTGGAGGGCAATTAGCTACAGGGGTCAGGAGAGAAGGTGGTGGGGAATGGCCATGCCCAGCTATCTACAAATAGCTCAACCACCAGAAGATGATCTTCTCCCTGAGATGAGCTGTTAGCCATTAGAAGTTCTATGTGAAATGGGCTTTTCTGCTCTTTACTCAGAGCTTTGCTTGGCCACACCAAGCCAAGGTGCAGATCCTTCATTGGTAACTCTCATGGTCTAGCAGCTGCTCTGACTTCCCATGTTCACTAGCTGGTGCTGGATCTACCATCCCTGAAACTGCAGTCATAACTTCCAGCTTCTCACAAAGGTTCTGTGAACTAAGATCTCAGTGTCTGGAGCACTAGCCCTTTAGTTACTCATACTGCTTTTAGACAGGAAGGTTTACAGCATGCTGGAAGGCAGTGTGGTTTCTGAAGACCTCTTGGTCTTAAAGCTTTATCTCAGAAGTGTAGTTTCAAGGCTTTTGTTTGGAGGCTTCCTACTCTTGTCTTTTCTAGACTAACATCAGGGACCTGGAATTGGAGGTCAGCAGTTTGCAGAAAGAAAAGGAGGAGTTGGTCCTAGCTCTGCATCTGGCCAAGAAGGATGTCAACCAGGCCAAGTAAGGGTGGCTGCAGGCTGTGTGGCTGACAGCACTGAGAGCTGTGCTGACACTCAGTCTCTTGCACCCCTTTAACCTGCTGTGTGAGTGGTCTGAGTTGCAGAGAAGCCTGCTAATGGGCTTCCAGCAGTGGGAAAGATGAGAAGACACAATGGCTGGTGTTTCTGGAGTTGGGGAGCACCTGTTTGAGGAGGGCAGTCAGGAGGAAAGGGCTGGTTTTAGGCTGGGATCTCTCTCCAGGCTGAGCGAGCGGCGGCGCAAGAGGCTGCAGGAGCTGGAAGGGCAAATGAGTGAGCTGAAGAAGAAGCTGAATGAGCAAGCAAAGCTCTTGAAGCTGAAGGAGTCCACAGAACATACTGTCTCCAAACTGAACCAGGAGATCAGGGTAAGTAACCCTAGCATGCAGCTCTCAGGCTTGCTCTGAGGGAGACAAAGCAGCCTCCAGGCAGAAGGCACTCCCTTTCTCTTTGGTTTAGACTGAGAAGACAAGTTTTGGGCAGGAGTCCTTTGGCCACATGCCCACAGTTGGTGGTGTAATGTAATAGGCTGGGGTCTCCTGAGACTTGGAGGAATAAAAGAAGTCCAAAGTGTCTGATGGCCTTGGTCAAATCACTTGGCTTCACTTTGATTTCCCTATGTATAATCTGTTAGCCTTCCCTTTAGGCCTTTAAAAGGTGAATTCCTGGGGTTCAGCACTTCGAGAGTGGCCTGAGGCACACACTCAGAGTGGGCATCACACTCAGACTTCTCATCTGCCACCCCCAACCCCTGACAGACATAGCAGTGGGGAATGCAGGCTGAACAAAAGTCAGACTATACCCAGAACACAAGTCCTGGGCCATTCTTCCAACCATTTCTCTTTTCCAGGAGATGAAAAGCCAAAGGGTCCAGCTGATGAGACAAATGAAAGAAGATGCTGAGAAGTTCAGGCAATGGAAACAGCAGAAGGACAAGGAAGTAATCCAGCTGAAGGAACGGGTGAGCAAGCAAGTCCTCAAACCATACCTCCCTCTGAAGGGCAAAATAAATCATCCCAAAGAGTCTGCTGCAAGGCTTTAACTCACAGGCAACTGAGAAACATCTGGGGAATGCTTTGAAGATCACCAAGTGGTTCATATGGTTCCCACCTTGCAGCAGTTGTTATTTCTGGAGACCTTAAAGCTGTCAGCACGCTTGTCATGGTTCAGCTGTAAAGCAGAAGGCAAATGGATTTAATATGTCCAAGTGTTTAAGGGAGTAGGGTTTGGCCCTGGAGTGGAAGGCATTTAGACTTTCAGAGGAAGATTGAATCTGCAGGTAAACAGAGCTGTTAATGAAATCAAGCTGCTGGTAGCAGTCAAGTGTCATGGACAGCTAACATCTGCACCTCCTGGCTTCTGGCCTCACAAATCCTTACTCTCAGGTTTACTCCTTAGTGTTTTGTCTTAAACTTTTGATTTTCAGCCTCTTACAGCCTTGAGGCTCCTAAACCTTCATCAAGGAAAGTGTGAAGCCCCTTCTAGTCACTCTAAGCCTGAGAGCCGTTTGCTCTCAGAGGCACAACATGGCTTAAGCTTGCAATGATCAGGGAAATCATTAGCATCGAGCACTTGCCTTGCAGAACATCAGCTGTAAGGGTTCTGCTCCAAGGGAAATGTGAGGCTGGCCAGTGGTATTGGTGACACAGGAGGTTTTCCACCTCTCTTAACATGATGACTCCCTGCAGGACCGCAAGAGGCAGTATGAGCTCCTGAAGCTGGAGCGAGACTTCCAGAAGCAGGCCAACGTCCTGCGGCGCAAGACAGAGGAGGTAAGGAGCCAGAACCTCCTGGCCACTTCCTAAAGCTCTGCAAAGCTGCAGCTTCTAGTAGGAGATGAAGGAACTTCTCCAAAGCAGTTTGGAGGTCTGGGAATAGCTGGGGTTTAAGCCATGCTTCTGGCTTGTGCAGCCTTTGAGGGGTTCTGGTTAGATCTGCTCCTGAAAGGCTAACTTCCCCTTGGACCATCAGGCTGCTGGGGGAAGCCTGTCCCAGCTGCCCCAGCTAGATAGTATGCAGTGAGCTTGGGTGGTGGGGGTGCTAGTTTGCAGTTCCAAATTCTTTCAGATTGGCTGTAGAGAAGAAATACTGCTTGAAACTAGCATTTTGGGTGCTTTCTTCTACCCTCTAGGCCTGGAAGCAGATTCTCTTTCAACTGGGAATCTCAGCCAAGGAAATAAAGTCAAAGACTCTAGTCTTGGCTTAGTTCTAGAGTTGTTCTGGGTTGATTGTTGTCTTTGCCTTGTCCATACCTGACATCTTCAGCTGCTGCAGATGAAGGTAGCCACTGCTGAGCTCTTGTGTCCAACCTTCCCCAGGCAGCAGCTGCTAACAAGCGCCTGAAGGATGCCCTGCAGAAGCAGCGGGAGGCTGCGGACAAGCGGAAGGAGAGCCAGAGCCGGGGCATGGAGGGAGTGGCTGCACGAGTGAAAGTGGGTGACAGCCCAGCAGTGGGCAAACCAAGCTTGGTTAGCTCAGTGGGTGCTGCTGGCCTTGCTGGCTGCAGTGCAGAGGGCAGTGGCAGCTGAAGGGAGGCAGTGTGGTTATTCGGTTCAGCAGGGAGGGGTTCGGGGCTGAGGTGACAGTCACTCACTCTACTGGCTTCTGCTGTGCTGGGTTATTCCCCTCCAGAGCTGGCTTGCAAATGAAGTAGAGGTTCTTGTCAGTACTGAAGAGGCTCGAAGGCACCTTGCAGACCTTCTGGAGGACAGGAAGATCTTGGCCCAGGAGCTCCTTCAGCTTAAGGAGAAGAAAGAGTCTGGGGAGAACCCGCCTCTAAAGCTCCGGGTAAGAGAGGGGAAATGCCACTTCCCTGGCCAGAGCTCTAGCTCTTCAGCAGGGACTGGCACCTGTTCCCTCCTGTTTGGCCTTTTCCCTCAGCTGGGATGTGGTTCCCTTTCTGGAAGAAAGGGTTAGTGCTCTTCCTGTCCTCTGGCATGTCAGGGAACAGGCTTTGAGGTAATCTGTTCCTTAGTGCAGTAAGTCTGAGGGATGTGAGTGGGCCCCAGCCTTTGCCAAGTGCTTTTGGGGAAGGAGCAGTGGAATTTAAGCTATGGAGAGATACTTGGAGGCTTTTATGGCAGCATGGCTGCTCTTTGCTGAAATGTCTAAGTGAAATCCCAGCCTTGTGAGCATCTCCTCAGCCCTTGCTCTCCTCTGTCCCTTCCTGCACTCTTCAGAGACGCACCTACTCCCTGGCAGACCTGCAGGCCTCAGAGATGGACCTCTCCTTGTCAAAGCAGATTGAAAGCCTGGAGACTGAGATGGGGCTGAGGTAAGGCAGGGCAACAAAGCTCATCTTTGCATGAGGGCAAACCACTTTGCCTCCATTTTCTTCCTCTTGCCTATCTCCAACTCCTGTGTTTCACAGGAGAACTCTTCCCAGAAGAGAAATGACAGTGGCATCATTTTTGGTGTCAGTCTATAAGACTCTGGTTTTCCAGTTTGATATGGGGATATGTTAGCCAGGACACACTAGCCCAGGTGTTCTGCTGTGTGGTAACCTCAGATACATGTCTTCTCCCAAAGGAGTGCCCAGATAGCAGATCTGCAGCAGAAGCTGCTGGATGCAGACAGTGGCGATCGTACCAAGCAGCGCTGGGACAACATTGCAACCATTCTGGAGGCCAAGTGTGCTCTGAAGTATCTCCTGGCAGAGGTAAATTCTCAATTCTCCTGTTCTATCACTAAAAAAAAATGAAGACTCTGAAGTCTGCTTGGCCAGGAATGAAAGGAAGTGACTGGAAGGCTGACAGCACTGATGAATATAAGTGGAGCACTCTCGTACTGGGTGAAGCTTATTTCCTTCATGGTTCCTGAATGCAATACTCTCCTCTACTATAGATCACTTGGGGAGGTGAAAGCCAAAAAACAGGGAAGAGGGAAATGGATTAGCCATGGGCCAGACATCAGCTGAAGCTGTTCTTACAGGTGGTTTGCATGGGGATAGTGGAAGGGAAGAGACATTGCAGAAGTGGAAGAGAAGGGGGGGGGGGAAGTACCAAAGAAAAGTACTTCTGAAGAAATAGGTGATCTGCAGGGAAACAAGGAGAGGACTCTGAGATCAGAGTGGAAGCACTGGGATGGATGTTGAGATGGGAGAAGCTTGAAGAAGACTGAAGGTAGGAGAGAGCAGGAATTGGGCTGATGTAGAATTGAGGAAGAAGCAAGAGAATGACAAAGTCATCAGTCCCTGGTGCTTGGAAATGAATGAAGGAAAGCATTTATTTTTGGGGTACCCAAATACTCATGTTTAAAGTGCTGGGAGGAAAGGAGATTCCTCTAGGACTGTTAACAAGGCTCCTGCTAGCTGGCACTGCCATACTGCTTGTCAGATGTCTAGCTCTGAGTCTCTCCTGGTCTACTTGTTGCTGGTGGCCACTCCAGTTCTTAGGTTGGCTGGAAGCTAAAGAGGAATCCTTCACCTTCAGGCTGCAGCATGTCTCTGCCAGCAGATGTTGTGAACCGTGGAACTCACTGACCTGAGCTTTCATCTTGCCTCTGTCTTCCAGCTGGTCTCCTCCAAAGTGCAGGAGAGCAAGTTGGAGAGCAGCCTTCAGCAGAGCAAAGCCAACTGCTCAGACATCCAGAAGATGCTGAGGGAAGAGAGAAACCACATAGCAGAGATGGAGGCTGAGTTCCAAAATCAGCTCTTGACACAGGAACAGCAGCACCAGGAAAAGGTAAAACATCAGTGATAGGAATCCTGAGAGCTCCTGTGTCCTGGTGCCCAGATCTGCTCAGAGGTAAAGACAAAGGGGATGTGTTGAATCCCATCTGCTGCCCTAGAGCTGATCAGGGTTTGTTGGACTCTTGCAGATAGTTAACAAGAGCCCAAGAAATCTTAGTCCTAACCTTGTTCATCTTAGTCCTATGCAAGTTGTTTCATTCAGTCACTTTTGCTGTGCTTTTATGTGAGGATTTACACCTGAGCCCAAGGGAACTTCTGAAGTAGATCAAAGTGGAATCAAGCTGGAAGTGGCAGAAAGAACCTCTCTGGAATTGCCTGGGCTGCCAGATGGCTCTTCAGGAGTTCATGCCTGTTTGCCTCTGCTCTCTTATCTTGCTTTTAGGTTCTGTACCTGCTTAGCCAGTTCCAGCAAAAAGAGGCAGCAGAGAAGAGGCTGGAAGATTCACTAAGTGAGCAGGAGAAGCAGCTGCAAGAGAGACTCAGGTTCCAGGTGCAGTGTCTGGATGTGGTGTGCTCATTTAGGGCTACCTGTGCCTTGGACTAGTGCCTTTGGGGTGAGGAAAGTGTGGAATGGTTCAGAGATTTCTGTTTGTAGCTGAGTTCAGCTGGTGGCAGGGGATAGTTGCTCTGCAGGTTTGAACAAGCAGGGAGGTTTTTCCTCTTACCTTCCATCAGAGAAGTGTAACTGCCCCCAAGGCCTGCCTCAGCCTGACCAGCTCACACAGACTTCCACCTCTAGCTAGGATACTCAGCATGACCTAACTGACCTTCAGAGCACAGCTCCACCTGTGCCATCAGCAATGGAAGCACTTCAGCTTGGTCCTACAAACATGGTAGAAGCTGCACCTTGTCTTGCCAGAGAGTTAAGTGGTGTAGCTAGCTGTGTGGAAAGGCATGTTCAGTGGGGTACTAAAGCAGGATCAGCCCTGGGGGTACCCAGTTTGGAGATAAGCCTTAGAGCTAGAGGGAGGGTTAGATCTCAAAGGGCCTCTCTGGAAGGGTCAGCTTCTCTCTGCTGCATTGGCAGTGTTAGGCATGGAGCAAGCTGGGAGCACTACTGATCTCCCTGGCCAGTTAGAGCTGATCTCCTGCTGGAGAGTACAAAGGAGCCCCTTGGATCTTGCAAGCCAGTTTGGGACTGGTTCTTGTTAGGCTCTGTCTGGGCTGCTCCCCTATAAGCCTACAGATTTCCTCTTGTCTTGCAAACAGGAGGAAGAGCTGCAGAAGATGAAGGAGATCTGTGAGAAGAACCAAGAGCTTACCCAGGAGAATGACAATCTGAAGCAGGTGGGGGATTGGTGCAGGCATGAGAGAGCTGCTTCCCAGCTGGCTTTATGTGTTTTGCAGAACTAACTTTGCTCCTCTCAACAGAAACTGCTGCTCCTCCAGATTGCCAGTGGACAGAGGCTTCAGCAGGTCCAGCAAGTTTCCTCTGACTCTCCAGACTCTTCTTTTGATTACATTCCACCCAAGGTAAAGTTCTTCTGCTTCCCTTGTACCTTGGGCTCTTTCCACAAGCTAATGTTGCCTACTGAGAGTCTTGGTTTCCCTGTCCCAAGTTGCCTTGTTGTGTTTCAGACAGTCCTTCAGGGTTCTGTCTCCAGAATGCCTCTCCAAGCAGCTTGCACTGGTGTTTGGAGCTTAAGAGCCAAACACCAGAAGCCAGAGCCGTTTCCTTAGTGTCTGATTCTGCCTGGAGCTGCCCTCTCTGGCTCCTTAGGCATTTCCAGTCTGATCTTTGATCTCCTCCCTGACTTTCCATCCTCCTCTGGCTGCCTGGGAGGAGCCAGGGCTGTGGTGGGGTGGCTCTGAGGTGCCTTCAGATGCCAGCTGACTGCTCTTTCCCCTGGCTGGGTGCAGCCCCAGGCTCGCCGGCGGACGACAGCGAAGCCCCGTGCCCAGACCCCCAAGCTGAGTGTGGAGGAGCTGTTCTCTGAGTCAGAGGAGTCTGAGAGAGAGGGGGAGGATGCAGACTGGGTGCCAGTAAAAGCAGGCAAAGGAGCAAAGAAAAGCATGATGGGGGTAAGATCCTGTTCTCTTGTTGTTGTGAACGACTTGCCTGTGTCCCTCAGGATCTAGGGTGTGCCCAGGGAACGGTGAGCCTGTGGAGTCTCCACTAGTGCTCTGAGAAGCCTCAGCACAGTAGTACTGCTGGCACTGGCTGTTCATCACCCCCTGACAGTGCAAACATTGCCTTCAGTCAGCAACAGCTTCCTAAAGAGCTCTTTGCTGGACAAGTCATCTTCTACCATGAGGGATGCACGTTCTTCCCTGCTCCCTGGGGCTCAATTGGCCTTTCTGTATCAGACAGGGGCAAGGAGTGAGCCCTGAGAGCAGCCTCAACTCTTTCCTGGGCAGGGAGTGAGCCCTGAGAGCAGCCTTAACTCCTTCCTGGAGCCTGTTGTGTAGGGGGAGTTCAAAAAAGGGCTGGCCTGTCACATCTGTCTGTACTGCTCCTCCTGTGGTGTGCTGCAGCTCCTTGTCTTGACAGAAGCCTCAGCCTCCACCTTGTGCTTCACAGAATCCTGGAAAGGTTAGAGTTGGAAGGGCCCTTTAGAGGCCATCTGGCCCAAGAGCTGGTCTGTGCCACCCTGCTGGGCCTGCAGCTGAGCTGCCCAGTCAGCAGCTGATGGGCTGGGCTGGCAGACATGGTCTGAACTACTTGAGCCTCTTTGGGCTTGAACCTTTCTGGAGCTAGACCTCCCCTGGGAGACATGTCCTTCCCCTTGCAGAGAGGGGCATTTACCACCTGTTTCATGTCAATCCTGAGTGGCTCTGGACATGTCAGCAGTTACCACAGCAAAGCTGATCAATTTTAAGGCTTAGCCTTCCCCTCAATGGAGCTTGTCAGTCTAAGTTCTGAGCTCCACTGTTACTTTTGGGTTTAGTGGAGTTCCCTTTTGGCCACGGTGCAGGGAGGAGGCTCTGTGCTTGTCCCTTGACTCTTCTGAGGTCATTTACAAGCCCAGCAGAGGCCCAGGGCAAACCACTGCTGAGAGCTGCAGCTTGGAGCAGCTGCTTTGCTGCTGCCTCATGTACTCAGACTAGCAGAGATTCACTGCTCTGCCATCAAGTAGCTAAACTGGGTCACCTCCACCTAGATGGAGGGGCCTGGGTCCTGGGACTCAGGATTTCCTCCTGGTGCTTAACTGTTAGCTTATCTTCCACTGCAGCTGGCATCCTTTGGATGACTTGAGGTCAGGAGTCAGGTAACTGAGATGCTTCTCTTGGGGTCCTGAAGGAAGAGCTGGTTCTGTCAGTGGCAAAGGAAGGCCTCTCTTTCTGTTCTTGGGGGTGCAGGGAAGCAGCTTGGGGATGGTGCTGTCCTTTTCAGGTTCCTGGGGTGGTGGCAGTTGAGCTGCAGCCTCTGAACCCCCAAGCCCTTTGTGCACAGAGCTCTTCTCTCCCCCAGTGCTCCTGCAGGGGCAGGTGTGGCAACCGGCAGTGTGGCTGCAGGAGGCAGAAGCTGGGCTGCACTCAGGGCTGCAGCTGTGACTCAGGGAAGTGCAGGAACAGAGACACCAGCATCCAGGTGAGTAGAGCTGTGGTTTTGGGGGGGAGGAGCTGTGCCCAGCATCCAGCTGCCATGGAAGGCTTCAGTACAGCTGGGTGGGTGGTCAAGCTGGAGTCCTGGCTCCAGGTCTGGGCTGCACAGGTCAAGAGAGGCAAGGAACTGCTGGAAGAGAGGCCAGCAGAGTCTAGGAAGATGCTGAGGGCACTGGAGCATCTGTGGGAGCCCTGGGGCTGCTGAGCCTGGAGAAGAGCAGCCCCAGAGGGGAGCTGCCCAATGGGGATGAGTAAATGTGACTGTAATTCAGCTCAGCACAAAGGCTGCCACTGCAGCACCAGGCTCTGGCACCAAAGACACATTTGCAGGTCACAGTGATTTCCCTGCAGCCAAGTGTCAGCTGTGGAGCTGCAGACAAACATTTCAGTCTCTTTTTGCAGTTAGTAAATAAGAACTGTATCTTTAGCTTCAGATGGTGCAAGAACTTCACTGATTTCTCTCTAAAGAATGGGGAGGATAATTTGAGGAGGGGCTTGTAGCATCAGGAAGCAACTGGTGGTGATTAGAACTCTTGCTGGAAATGTTTGCCTTGCTCCTGGATCCTGACAGTTGGAAGCAGAGACCTCCCCTAGCAGTTGTTTCATTGACTGGTTTAGAAGCCAGTTGCCTGCAGAGGCAGTCAGCAGCCTGGGACATGCTGTGCTGGGAGCTGCCTCACATGAAGGTGGCCTGGGGACCCCTAGTGTCTCTGCAGCTGTTGGTGGGGAAGGAAGGGAGGGATGTTGGAAGGGCTTCAGCAGAGGTTCTGCTCCTCAGGATGCCACAGTGTGTGAGGACCAAACCAGAGACTCTGAAGGCTCTATCAAGCTTGAAGATCCCACTGAAGTGACTGCAGGGGAGACCTTCTTCCAGCCTGTGTGTGTCACACCAACTACAAAGGTACCACCTAGAGCTGTGAGAGTCAGTGAATCCTGCAGGTGATCAGGGAGCCCAACTGTGAGCACTGCCCACTAAACCACAGCCCTACATGTTTTGGGGAGGCTCTCAGGGGTGTGCTTCCTCCAAGCTCCATGGCAAGCTGCCTGGCTGCTTCAGGGCAGTGACCAACTCCCAAATTCTCTTCCTTGCTTTTCTGATAGGTCCTGAAAGATGTCACAGACCAAGACGTTGCCATGAGGAAGCCTGGCCCTGCTGCTTCCCTGCCCCCTAAAGATGAGGAGTCCCAGGAGAACCAGCTACCCTTTGTCAAAAGAAAGAAGAGGATGCTGAGCAGCAATACCAGCTTCTTCTCTGGTTGCACTCCCATCAAAGAGGAGCTCAACTGGTGAGCCCAGAAGGTGCCTCATGATTTGGGTTCTTTAGACCCTCTTGCTAGTGACTTTTCTGTGTTGGGATCTCTTGCTGCCAGCCCAGCCTTGCTGCCTGGCCTCAGCAAGGAACTCAAACCCTCCAGTTGTGTCCAGTTCTCTGTAAATATTTCTGTGTGTGGGGAGGAAACTTACCTCTGAAATTCCTGAGTGCCTGGAGGTGACTTAGCCAGGCTCTTCATTCCTGGTACCTTCCTCCTCCTGAGCTGTGAATGTGTTGGGCACAGATGGAGCTCTGTCATCTTGAAAGAACTTTGCCTTTGCCCTGGCTCTCTGCCCCCCTCTTCCCCTGGGGCGTGGAGAGCTGTTCCACTGGTGCTTCATCCTGAGACCCTGGCTCCAGTCTCACAGCAGCTGGCAGCTCTGGAAGGGTTAGTGAGCCTGTACCCCTGGGGGAGGCACAGCTCTGGCCTTGTTTGGTTGGAGTTAGGAACTTGCTAGCTCTAGGTGGATGTTGTAGGAGTTTTAACTTGGTTTTGTAGCTTTAATAAAGTAAATCCTAAAACCCCTCAGGCTCTGACTCTTGCCTTACTGGGGACAGTGCCCCACCACTCAGACTGCTCCTAACTCTCCTGGCAGTTGCTGTTCTGACTTGCTCCAGGCTCCTGCTGCTTCCCCTTCTCCTTGCCACTGTCTGCAGTTGGATTAGTGACAGCCCTGACCTGCACCTTGCTCTGCAGCTGCCTTTGGCTCCAGGGCTTGGGGCTGAGCAGGACTTTCCCCAGGGCAGCTGCTCAGACAGGCCCTTGATGGCCACCAAAGGAGAACTCTATGGCTTCTCCTAAACAACATAAACCTCAGCCTGCCTGAGCACTGTGCCTGCCCTTAACTCCTCCAGGCTTCTTCCCTCGAGGAGGAATGGGCAGAGGGAAGATATTTAAGATGATATCAAGCCCAACTGTTAACCCAGGGCAACGCTAACCCCTGGCCCTCAGCACCACAGCTCCAGGGCTCCGAACCCCTCCAGGGATGGTGACACCACCACTGCCCTGGGCAGCCTGGGCCAGGCCTTGACAACCCTTTTGGGGAAGAAATTGTTCCCCATGGCCAACCTCAACCTCCTCTGGCTGCATGTTGCCTGTGAAAACTCCAAGGCAAGCCATAGCCACACATCCTTCAGGGAACAAAGAGCCAGACCAGGGCTCCTCTGAACTGCACTCATCTTTCTGAGCAGGGACAAGGCCTTGAGCCCTCCAAGAGCTTTGTTTCAAAGTGAGTTGAGCAAGCCTGTAAGACCTGAGGGCTTACACAGCGACAGGCTCTATAGGTCACACTGACACCACCACTGCCCTGGGCAGCCTGGGCCACACGCGTGCGTGCGCACACACACACAGTGACAGGCTCTATAGGTCACACATACACACACACTCACACACAGTGACAGACTCTATAGCAACACACACACACACTCACACACAGAGTGACAGACTATAGCAACACACACACACAGAGTGACAGGCTCTATAGGTCACACATACACACACACTCACACACAGTGACAGACTCTATAGCAACACACACACACACAGTGACAGGCTCTATAGGTCACACATGCACACACACACACAGAGTGACAGGCTCTATAGGTCACACATGCACACTCACTCACAGAGTGACAGACTCTATAGCAACACACACACACACACACACAGAGTGACAGGCCCTATAGGTCACACATACACACACTCACACACAGAGTGACAGACTATAGCAAC
>VWZX01010687.1:748787-760753 GCA_013399015.1 Galbula dea | reverse complement strand
CCTCTGGGCTGCAAGCACACACTGGTGGCTCATGTTCTGGTCACTCCTTGTGTATACTAAGCATTGTCAAGAGCAACAAGAGATTTATAACTATGTGTAGAATACAGCTAAGAAAACATACAAGCTGATTCTGAGGATTTCTAGAGAGGACAGGTTATCTTACAAATTTTTAGTGTAACAGGCTTGATGTAGAAGTTGTGTCTTCACTTCTGGAGGTTACAAAGGCATACAACCCTATTTGGTCAATGCTTATGAACAGCCTGCTTTGCTGACTGAAGTCAGAAGCATCATGCACCTACCTAAAGCCATAAATAAAACCTGTTCAAGATGCCAATTCTGCCAAAAGCAAAGAAGAGAAAGTCTGAAGTTGGTAACCCAGAGACAGGTAAACTTCCAGCAAGCACCTACCTGCCCATCTGCAAAGGTAAGGTTTCCAAAGGATGGTGTGAAGTCTTCAAAGCTAGCAGTTGAATGAATGGCTTCCCAGTACAGGGTCACTGACCCAAACCTCCCAGCCTGTCGAACAACTGGCAGTTTCAGGATATTTTGTGGTGGTGGTACCTCATAACCAGTAACAGCTCCAGTTATATCCTGTAAATTCAACAGGAAACTGCTGAGTGCCACAGTAATCTTCTTCTTTTTCTTCTGGTATTTGGGGGGGGGTTTGTTTTTATATATTGCAGGTAAAAATAAATGAAGACAAAACATGACTGGTTGTAAATTGATCTGAATTTAGCATTGACCTTGGCTCTGACCAAGAGTCTGGGTTGCATGACCACCTGAGGTCCCTTTCAGAATGGTCTATGACACCAGTTTTAGCCCTTCCAGCTCTCTAATAAATCCCACACATTAATTGAGAATGTAATTGTGAAGAACATGTTAAACATCAAATGGCTTGCCTGGCACCTGGCCTTTTTATTCAGAACAATTTAATGTCCTAAAGCCTATAAGAATACTATCAAAACTGTTTCAAAACACAGATTTTTGCTGCCTGAATGCTATTTTAAATCTTTCTAATTCAGGCTGACTTACCTTTGTAACATTGAAAGTAAATACCCCCCTGGCATCATCATTCTCTTCAATTGTTATTTCAGCTATCTCTGACCCAAGCCTTTTCACACTTGGCTGACCTCCAGTGAGGGAATCAACCAGTTGGACACCAGTAATATTGATTAGAAATCCTTCCTGTAGTTCTGGAACACTGTCCTGCAAAAAAAAAAAAAAAAATATTGTTAAATGTCATTTTTTCTTAATAAAACATTGCAAGTTATAATCCACACATCCAAAAATTCTCAGCACTGGGGACTATGCAACCAATCCCTTGCTCCATGCCATAGGTGAAGTGAAAATGGCTTTGCTGAGAGCTTTAGAAAGTGGCAGTCAGATTCCAGAAGTCTAAGAATAGTGGAAAGCATTGCTGGCTGTCACTTCTTTCTCCTATCTATAAGTAGATCTCAGAAACTAAGCCAGGACTCAAAAAGCAACACCTCTACAGTGAATTTGCTTTAAAAATATACATACATTTTGCTGAAAAAATAACATTTCCTGAACTACCAAACAGATCTTTTAAGAGGCATGTACATGAAAATAAATCCTCTGTAAAAACCTACAAGCTGAAAAACCTGCAAGCACCTAGGATGTTCGTAATGTTTTCCTTTGTCATTATGTCTCTTCCCCCCAGGTTACCAGGGAGAGGACAAGAGGAAATCACAGAATGTTAGGAGTTGGAAGGGACCCCAAAAGATCATCTAGTCCAACCCCCCTGCCACAGCAGGATTCCCTACACCAGGTCCTCCTTTCCTTCAAAGACATTATTCGCTGAAGTTGTTATTAAACCTACTCACAGGCAAAATAATGACTGCAACAGAAGTTATTGATGTGTTCTCTGCCATAATGACTGTCTTCTTTTCCAGCACATAATCCTCATTCTCTGTTGCTTGGTTGGAGAGGGGGAGGTCAGGGTTAGGCATGGTGGCCAACTGAACTGCAATCTCTCCAACAAACCCTTGCTCCCGAACAATTTGTAAAGTGAGAGTAGTTGAATTCACCAGCCCTATAACAAAGAGAGGGGGGAAAAAAACCTATCAGGACATGATTGGTTTAACCCTTTCCCTGCTTGATTTTCAGCTCACATAATTGTACTGGAGCTGCTTGCTGAAGCTCACTTCAGCTCTGCTTAGCAACACAACAATGCTTGGGTCATCCAATGACTCAAGCAGTTGAGCACGTACAAGCGGTGTCAACGCACACAGCACACAGCAGGCAGGTGTGGAAAGCATTTTCAAACAGGATCTAGAGGAAGAATACAATGCAGAATATTTATCATTTTTAACTGTTTGCTATACAAACTGTGACTTCAGCACTGCCCTTTCTCTTCAGATTTCCTTCAAAACTCCTATCTCTCTGTTTTTCCTGGCCTTTATGGAGATCTCTATTTAGTCTAAGACAGAAAGTGTCACTGGGGGGAGTCACTCTGGCTGCAAACTTTACAATTCCTGAACTGAAAAGCTGAAGAAAATGAGGCACCACATGTACCAGTCAGGCTCAGACCCCATTTGGGAGAACAATAAATCACCAAAGACAGCATTTGCCTAAGAGTCTTTTGGTTTGTGAGTGGAGAAATGGAAACAGATAACAAGCAACAGCCTTTGTACCTCAGACTAGTTTCTGTTACTTCCATTAACTAGATACTATTTCACAGTTAGCATCTGTAAATAATTCATTAAAAATACAGTATTAAATGATAGGAAAGAAACCTGTGCAACAAATGAAACCTAAGAATATGCTCTGAGTCATAACTGGGAAGTATAAACATTTAAAACCTCTGTGTGGGTGTGTGTGTGCACATAAGGATCCAACAGAATGGCTTCAAAGTACTTTCAGGTGCTAAAAGAAGAAATGATAATTAACTTTCATCCACTTCTCCAGAATAGAAAGCTTCCCTTTTTGATCCAGTTCATGAGGAAAACCTTTCTATGTAAATTACATTACACAATCTATTAATCCCATTAAATGGGAAAGTTCATCTTTTTATATGCATGGAATTAGTGTGTGCTTTAGTGATTGGCAACACAAAATGCCCAACATTCAACAACTTATCCCCTAAACAGCAATGACTGGATAATATTGGTAGATGCAGTGTGAAATGGAGCACAAAAGGGATGTAAGGAAATAGCAGAGTTACATATTTTAAAGGGTATTTCTGCTACAGACTTTTAACAGAAAAGTGGTAATCTATAAGAAGTGATACACAGAAAAGTGGTAATCTATAAGAAGTGATACCTATACACTATATAGGATCTATAATATATAGTATATATGCTCACTACTCTCCTGCACTTTGGTGATGCCTAAGTTCCTGCATCCAGTACCAGGACCCAGCCCCCTGAGCCTGGCTCATCTGCTGCTGAGGCCTTGCTGCAGTATCAGTGGTGACATAGTTACCATCAAGGGGGGTTGGGGTTCAGGTCTTGGTTCTGCACATATTTGTATATAATTCATTTATTATTATTATTAAAGTAGTTTCAGTTTTAGTTTCCAATCCACAAGTCTCTCTGTCTCTCTTATCCCCTTTCCCTTCCCATGGGTGGGGATAAAAGGGGGCAACAGGGAGCATCTGCCATGGGGTTGGTGGTCAGTCCAGCCTCCACCCTCAACAATGCATATAGTTTAATATTTTAATATTTTATGTACTTATTCTATGTACTTTGTAATTTATTCTATACATTCTATAAACATAGGGTGATCTTGGTATGGAGGTATAGACAGATCTAGATCTAGATCCAGATGATATAGATATGACCAACGTTACAGCTTCAACACTGCAGGCCTCAAAAAAACCCCATACTTTTCTTCCTCAATGATCAAGGAACAGACTTACCTTCTGGCTCTGTGACTGTAACAAAGAGAGACTCCATATGCCACCCAACCACACCGTGTGGAGAGTCACTGGGCAAAATGGTCAGCACAGCTCTTGCCCGTTTGGGATCGATGACAGCTCCTTTTCTGCTATCCTGAACACCCACCGTGGTAACATGGGTGAGGGTGATTTCCACAGTCTCTGAAAGCTCTGCAACACTGTCTGCAAGGATTGTCAGGGTGATTGTGGACAGGGCCTGACCTTCTGAAAAGGTAATCTGAAGTTTTAGAGGGAAGGGGAAAAGAGAACAGTCAAAGTTCTTCTCAGTGCTGTTTTGTCAACTGTTTGATTCTATTAAAATCTATCAATTAAATGTACACATAAAATACACTGGATGAACTTGGATAAATCTGAAAAGTGGGGCCATGAGAACTGTATGAGGTTCAACAAGTCTAAGTGTAAGGTCCTGCACTTGGGACAGGGGAATCCTAGGCATTAAGTACAGTCCAGGAGATGAAGTCATTGAGAGCAGCCCTGTGGAGAAGGACCTGGGGATACTGGTGGATGAAAAGCTGGAGATGAGCCAGCAGTGTGCACTTGCAGCCCAGAAAGCCAGACATGTCCTGGGCTGCATCAGGAGAGACATGACCAGCAGGTCAGGGGAGGTGATTCTGACTCTGCTCTGCCCTTGTGAGGCCCCACCTGGAGAACTGCATCCAGCTCTGGGATCCTCAGCATAGGAAAAACAGGGACCTTTCAGAGCAGGTCCAGAGGAGGCCAGGAAGATGATCAGAGGGCTGGAGCACCTCCCCTGTGAGGACAGGCTGAGAGAGTTGGGATTGTTCACCCTGGAGAAGAGAAGGCTCTGGGGCCACCTTCTAGCAACCTTCCAATACCTAAAGGGGGCCTAGAGAAGATGCCCTCTGATCTTGACCCAGAGGCACTCAACACAAACACTTTGCTTTCACAAACACTGTAGTTGACTTCTATACATTCAAGGTTCTGAATAAACTCCTTTTTTTGCTTTGATTCCATGCATGGCTTTTGCTTTTCCTATTAAACTACCTTTATCTCAAGGTTTTCCACCTTATTTTCTCCCCTCTATCCCTGAGGAGAGGGAGTAAGAAAGCAGCTGGGTGGGAGTTGGACAGACAGCCCAGGTCATCCCACCACATACAAATATGCCAAAAGAATGATGAAGATATGGAACAAAATGTGGTATGTTGGTGATAGGTATGGTTGGACTTGATGATCTTAGAGGTCTCTTCCAACCTTTGTGATTCTGTGAAAATCACTGCTCATGGAAGAAATGTCTAGTCAACAGGTTTGGGTTTTGTTGGGGGTTATTCTTCTTGTTGTTGTTGTTGGGTTGGGGTTTTGGTTTGGTTGGGGTTTTATTTCAGATAAAATTATTGAGAAATGTTTTGTCTATCTAGATTCTTATTTCTAAATTCCAAGGGCTTGTCACCTGATTAGGTCTCTCAGCAAAGAAGATCTCTAAACACCCAGATTATTCCTACACTGAAGGATAAACAGACATTGCCAGTGACCAATGTCATACCTTCACCTTTCTGTCTCTTGCTACCTGCAAATATATGCAGGAAATCACACACCATCCACCTGGAATGCTCAAGGAATACTTTAAATTCAAGGGTTTAGGGGTTTTTTTTGGCATTTTTGATTTCCCCTCTATTGTGTTGGGTTTTTTTTTTTCCTAATTTCTTTCTCTCACTTCAGACCCATTATTTCTAGCTGTAAAATTTACTTCTCCAGTCTTTTGGCCCTTTCTTTCCTCAACTGTGCCTTGTCCTACAACTCTCTGGCCTCAAAGCCAGAGGGCTTTGTGTCTTCTACAGAAGAAGACCACTTGGAGGCCCTTGACTTAAAAAACACCTGGCATCTGTCACTCCTAAGGCACACCAAGAACTTTGATCAGCAGGAAACACCAGGATTTAACATGGCTGGAAATTGAAACAAGTCTCAGAAAAAGAGAAAACTGGGACTTGTAATATTCTCCTGGGTCACTGAAGCTCTCAGTTGTATTGCCAAGGTCAGGACAAAGAGGAAACACTTGCAGACTCCCACCTATGCAAAGGATTTGATACAGTAGCTGGATCTCATGGCAGAAAGATGGGAATGGGATGCTGCAGATATACATTTCTAGTGCCTGGATAGCATTGGAATATCCTGTTCTAGAAGAGCAATCACAGAATGTTAGGGGTTGGAAGGGACCTGGAAAGATCATCTAGTCCAACAGTCCCAACCTCAGCAGGATTCCCTAGACCAGGTCACACAGAAGCATGTCCAGACTGGTTTGGAATCTCTCCAGAGAAGGAGACTCCACAACCTCTCTGGGCAGTCCGGGCCAGGGCTCTGGCACCTCAACTCAGAAAACATTTGCTCTTGTCTTCACCTGGAACCTCCTATGCTTCAGCTTACAGCCATTGCCTCTTGTTCTGTCACTAGGCTCCACTGAGAAGAGCCTGACCCCATCCTCCTGACACTCACCCTTCACATCCTTAAAAGCACAGATGAGGTTACCCCTTAGTCTCCTCTCCTCCAAGCTCAAGAGACCCAGCTCCCTCAGCCTCTCCTCAGCAGGAAGATGTTCCAGCCCCTTCAGCATCTTGGTGGCTCTGGGCTGGACTCTTTCCAGCAGCTCCCTATCCTTTTTCACCTGAGGGGCCCAGAACTGGACACAAGATTCCAGATGTGGCCTCCCCAGGATAGAGTCAAGGGGGAGAAGAACCTCTCTTGACCTACTGACAACACCCCTTCTAATCCAGCCCAGAATCCCATTGGCCTCCTGGCCACAAGAGCACACTGCTGCCTCATGCTCATCCTTCCATCCACCAGGACCCCCAGATCCCTTTCCCCTTCCCTGCTCTCCAGCAGGTGATGCTGCAGTATCATGTGCCACATTATCCCATACCATTCCTGAAGCTGGAAATACATCAGAGATGCTCCCACTGGCAATCCATTCTACTGTAACTCGTCCATACGTTCCTATTAAACGTTCAACATTCAAGGTGATTAAGCTGTCTTGTTCCATTTCTTCAGCTTGCTTAAATAAAGAACTCTGGAAAAGATGAAGCAGCAGAACTGTAATACAATTTTCTTATCAGGAAAAGTTCCTTTCAGGATGGGGGGCCAGTGACCTTGGGCATCAGTAAGTTTATCTACTGTGAAGCAGCTAAATACATATTCACTGATGAAATATTTGCATTCTATTTTCCAGAGGTACTCATTACTCCTTTGTTTTATGGATTTGAAATGCCAGGCCTCTTTATACTGAGGCAAAAAACCACTTTTATTCACATTTTTTCTTCCCTGTTTTTTCTGCCAGTACAGTATTTAATGTCCAAATTGCATTGAGGCAGATTACCAACAAGTGGACCTTCAAGACAGACATATTTTTACTGCTGGTACTTCTTTACTGTTATTTGCCCTCCTCACACAAGTCCTCTTATTCAGAAAATACATCAAACACATTTCAATTATTTACCTTAAAAGTTTTACCTGAGCAAATGCAATGACTCCATAGGCATTGTCATTGGGAGGAATAATTATGTTAACAAAGCCATGAACACCAATCTCTGCACCTCCCTTAGGGTTTTTCAACACCACTTTGAAGCATTCTTCCTCCTCTGGGATGCTGTCATCCAGGATATTGACTGCTATCACAGCTTCCATGTCCCCAGGCTCAAATATCAATTCACCTGAACTAGCATAAAAACCACACACATGGAATAATTACAAACTGATTCATGAACTTTGAAAGCCCTACTGTAAATGTAATCACCATGTTTGGAGCTGAAGTTATTGTTTCTATTCCTGAGGAAGTTATTGAGGTTTAAAGGTTGTGGAATGTGTGGTTTGATTCTTTGGTTGGTTGGTTTTTGAATTACAATAGATCACAGAGCAACTGGCATTAATTATGGAAGTAATTTAATTTATTCTAAATAGCAGCTTTTAAAAAATCAAACTGTAACTGCAAATCCTTTTTTGCTCTGTTTGAAAGCCACTTCTAAGGCTGCTTGAGTTCAGGTTATTTTAAACCTACCTGCAAAAACCTCTTTAGTTTTAATAAGAGTGCTTCACACACAGAAGCACATCACACTCTCCATGGTAACAGACACAGCATCACAGCAAAATAAATGCAAAGGGTTGGGAGACAGATAACTAAAACAACAAAATCACCTACCTAGGAATAAAATCTGACTGGTTGGAGATAGTGGTCAGCTCATAAATCTGAGAGATGGACCCTACAGAGAGAGCAATCAGGCTCTTGTTGGAGTTCAGAGACCTTGCAGTAGCTGAAGTGATGTGATCTGCATATGGGGCTTCCAGCATTGCAGAGAACTGGTTCCCCTCCGAGTTCCAAGAGTACAGTGCTGTTGTGTCCTTACCAGGTAGGAGGATGTGAACTACAGTGAGCAAGGAGGGGAAAAAAAAAACAAAACAGAACAAAACAAAACAACAAAATATTCAGGGATGTATTTAAAAGATCTCCTTGTAATGCCAGAAATGACTGTGGTAGCAACATGATTACAGCAACTTTTGGAGTCTGATAAACAACAGGAAGAAACAAGCACAGATATTTCTTGAGAAATGAGGACTTGAACAAATATTGTCACTTGAGTCTCACCTAAACCTGAAGGAGGCATGAAAACATGGATGTTTCCTATGGCACAGACTGGCAGAGACTGGAAGTGTCTGAAGGTAGACTGCCCTGTCTCCCAGATGAAAATATCAGAAGAATTCCCAGATTCTACAAAGAAGCAAAATGACAAAGCTTCCATGAGTTTGCTGCCTGTTGGTTAAATCTCACACTGCTGGCTATTCAAAAGACAGAGTTTGGCAGCTGCCATTATGAAGTGAGACCAGTTATCATATTCTCCTTTTGAGTTAGTCCATAGTATGGCTGATGATTCATCCAGTAACATCATTTGAAGGCTTTTCTGCACACATTCCATCTGACTCTAAGACTGCCAGTAGACAACAGTCCCTTGCAAAGAAACCTGTGGACTGCAGCATGAATGTTTCAATAGCCATAGTCATAAAACAATGCCTAAAAGGTATTAAAAAACCCCATGTAGTTTGCTGCCCAATGATCTCTGCATATCACAAAGCTCAGAAAAGCTTAGAAAGGGTGCAATCAGCAGCTAGATCAATAGAGTGATTGTTTCCTCTTGTTCCTGGGGAAATATTTCATTCCATTACCATTTTGTCAGCACTTCAGAACAAGGGCAATGCTGCTATTTTTCTGAGGGAAAAAAACCTAAAGATTACTTTGATAAAATGCTTACCAAATTCTCACTCCTCTGTAACACTTTAATCACTACCTAAACTCATTTACCTCAAACACCTTTGCTACCTAATAAGCCAACTTATATCCTTAGCAAACTCAGTGTTTGTCTTCTGCCAAATACCTTTTGCAGTAATTAGATAGATATCAGATCCAGAAATCCAGGCCTCCATGTATTTTATTTCATTTGCTGGTAATTGATGAAGATATCTAAACTCATTGTTCAACCACTGGTACAAGAGCATGTTCTGGCTGGTATTAGACAAAGAAACTAATAGGTACATGATGCCTCCTCTAGGAAATAAGGCTATATTCAGAGCTCTGTCAAGGGGAAGCTGATGATGCAGCACAAATCTATCTTCATTCCACTGGAAAACCTGTGGAAATATGAATTTTTTTTTCATTATATATTCATAATTGGCATCAAGAGAAGAGAAATTAAGGGTCATGATGAAAAAAACTGGGAAGAGCTATGTTGAACTGAACTCCTCATTTCTAAACTGGACCCTGATTAAGGTAGAAGGACAGTGGTAACTGCCTTACTGCAAGCAGCTGTGCATGTTCTTCAGATGAAGAGGTTTATGGTCAGCAGTTATTTCTATTCTTCTAGGTGTCTAACCTGCTAGATTTCACAACAGAATTAACATCAGAAATGAAAACAAGCCATACATAAGCTATATGTTAATGTAGAGAATACTGCTACATTTAAACAAGTCTAGGATTTTAAGTCTTCTAAGTCCATAAGAGAAATGTAAGTAATGTTTCAGAAACATATACTTACATACTTCAACTTACTTATACTGTTTGTTTTCTTTTTAATCCTGTCACATTTCAAACTCAAGATTGGCTTGAGAGCAGCCCTGAGGAAAGAGACTTGGGGCTGCTGGTGGATGAGAAGCTCAACAGGAGCTGCCAGTGTGTGCTTGCAGCCCAGAGGCCAACTGTATCCAGGGCTGCAGCAAGAGGAGCGTGGCCAGCAGGTGGAAGGAGGTGATTCTCCCCCTCTACTCTGCTCTCCTGAGACCCCACCTGGAATATTGCATCCAGTTCTGGAGCCCCTGTTCCAAGAGGGATATGGGGGTGCTGGAGCGAGTCTAGAGAAGGGCCAGGAGAATGATCAGAGGCCTGGAGCACCTCTGCTACAAGGACAGGATGAGAGAGTTGGGGTTGTTCAGTCTGGAGAGGGCTCCAATGAGACCTTCTGGTGGTCTTCCAGTATCTGAAGGGGGCTACAAGAAATCTGGGGAGGGACTTTTGAGGATGTCAGGACTAGGGGAAATGGATGTAAGCTAGAGGAGGGTAGATTTAGATTAGACATTAGGAAGAAGTTCTTCACTGTTAGGGTGGGGAGACAGTGGAACAAGTTACCCAGAGAGGTTGTGGAAGCCTCATCCCTGGAAGCCTTGAAGGTCAGGCTGGATGGGGTTCTGGGCAAGCTGATCTAGTGGATGGTGTCCCTGACAGAACAGGGGTTGGAACTAGATGATCTTGAAGGTCCCTTCCAACTCTGTCAATTCTATGATTCTACGATTCAAAACTATCCAAACTACCCATATCAAAGTCAGGGAAGAGAAGTGTGTTCCCACCTGGATGGAACTGGAATTGGCTGTGTGACTCACAAATACCAAATAGTCTTTTTCATTCACAGCAATATGTTTCACATGTCTAGTATCCAGAACAGAGAGAGTCTGTATCTGTGAGGGAAAGACAATAAGAACGGTGTTTGGAAGTCACTTTACATGACAAGTTCAAATATATAGATATAGATATATGCATATATATATATGTCCTTTAAAAACCACAAAATTACATATAAAACTATATAAAAAAGACATGAAATGTCCCAGATGTAATTTTACTATTTAAAAGCTATGTCTAGATAGATGGCATTAATTTACAAAACTGATACAACCTATCAAACATCTACCCAAAATTGTGCTGTAACTTGATTGCTCCTCAACTTCTTTCCTCCCTTCCCAGGTCACTTTCCAAACTATAAATACAGAAACACCCTTGGCAACCAGCTGTTAAAACTTATGCCACTGAAGTCATGAAGAGTGTTTCAGCCCCCAGCCATCTGAGCACAGAGAGCTTTTGTCTCACAGATGACTGGACTGGAGACCATCCAAAGGTCCTTCCCAACCCCATTAATTTATGGATTTGTGAGTCCAACAGATTTACCTTCAGCAGTCTGTGTCCAGGCATGAAGGCATACACACTGCTGTTGGAAGCTCCCTGCCTGTCTCCTCCGTGAGTAATCACAAGGTAGGGAGAGGCATGGATTTGGAAAGACACACAGCTCTTTGGATTCCAGACAGTGAAATTCTGAGAGAGGAAGAAAAAAGTTAAAATGAGACTTAAATTCTTTACTAAGTAGCAGACTTGGTGTTTGCAAGCAAGCATTTACCTCGACAGGAACAAAAACTCCTTTCCACTGGTAGAGAGTAGAAAAGGTAGCTAGAGGCGCACGCAGCAGAACACCATACAGGGTTTCTCCTGATGTGAAGAAACACCAGCTGGATGCTGACTCCTCCACAAAACTTTGCAAGACAGACAGGACACTAACACTACCCCCTGCAATACAGTAGAAGAAAATACTCATTATTCTGGGGGTAATTTTCAATGCCATTTCCTTGCCAAAATCAGACCGAGCCTCAGAAAAAGACCTGGTTGGAGGTGGGGTGGGGGCTGTTGGTTGACTGTGACTGAGGAGCTAGCAGTGTGCCCAGGTGGCCAAGAAGGCTAACAGCATCCTGGCTTGGATCAGTGATAGTGTGGCCAGCTGGAATAGGGCAGGGA
>VWZX01010687.1:733610-748241 GCA_013399015.1 Galbula dea | reverse complement strand
CTGGAATAGGGCAGGGATTGTCCTCCTGGACTGGGCACTGGTGAGGCCACAGCTCGAATCCTGTGTTCAGTTTTGGGCCTCTCACTCCAAGAAGGACATTTAAGCCCTGGAGCACGTCCAAGGAAGGGCAAGGAATCTGGAGCACAGGTGTTGTAAGCAGCAGCTGAGGGAACTGGGGTTGGTTAGCCTGGAGAAAAGGAGGCTCAGGGGAGACTTTTTCACCTTTTACAACTACCTGAAAGGAGGTTGTATCAAGGTGGGGCTTGGACTCTTCTCCCAGATAACAGATGATAGGGCAAGAGGAAATGGCTCCAAGTTGTGACAGGGGAGGTTCAGATTGGATATTAGGAACAAGTTATTTACTGAGAGGGTTATCAGGCATTGGCCCAGGCTCCCCAGGGCAGTGATGGAATCACCACCCCTGGAAGTGTTCAGAAAACATGTAGATGTGGTGCCTGGGGCCATGGTTTAGTGGTGAGCATGGCAGTGTTGGGTGGGTGGTTGGACTGGATAATCTCAGAGATCTTTTCCAACCCTAAGGATTCTATGGCTGGGTGAAATGCTGAAGATATCTCTGAACAGTTCATATAACTGTATGCAAATGCATAGAAATGTTACAGTAGTGGTGATAAGAGTTAAGCAGTAAAAGTATCCTTTTCATATTACAAGTGCATATGGAAGATTCACAGGCAATTTGAGTCTGATTCAGAATGATTCAGTTTGGTAATTCATCAAGAAGACTACTTAGACAGCAAGTATTGAAAAAAGTGACAAAGAAACTATAAAACCATAGAATCATAGAATGGTTTGAGTTGGAAAGGACCTTTCAAGCTCATCTAGTCCAACCTCCCTACAGTAAGCAAAGATACCTTCAACTAGATCAGGTTGCTCACAGCCCCAGACAAGCTGACCTGGAATGGTTCCAGGGATGGGACATCTCCCACCTCTCTGGGCAACCTGGGCCAGGGTCTTAACACCCTCAGTGTAAAAAAATATATCTAGTCTCTTTTAGTTTGAAACCATTAGCAAAGGTATGTGCATGTCCTCTTTCTCCTCCTCATCACAAGCAGTCATGGCACTAAATTCCTTAAACCACCTCAGCCATCCAACTGGCATACAGAAAAAAGCACAGCACTCTCAGAACTAAACTCCAAGAGCTAAACTCCCACACACAGGTTAAACCAGCTGCTAAGCCAGACAGTGTACTCATCCATGTTCAAAACCAGGCATTTCCTTTTTTTTTTTTGCCTTGTTAGGTTCAGTCTGGATCAGGGAGTAGCTACACAGACACCAGTACTGGAACAAAAAAATGCTTGGTATAGAAGTGGAAAGACAGAGGCAGAGATGGAAGGATGGCTTCTTCCAATAGCAATGCTAACTTGGAACAGTTCATGAAACAAGTTGACTCCAACTTGGAAGTGTTCATGAAGTTAGTGCCTGAGACTCCCCCAAACACACCTCAGCATCTTTTTTCAGACTAAGGCTATGCCAGGTTTATCTAACATGTTTCTCTTGTTCTGTGTTAGAAAAACCCAAAGTTACAAGCAGTAAGCAACAGATTTTACTAAAGAAAAGTCTAGGGACAGCAATGTTCATAGGAGCAGAAATAAATAGACTGCTGAGACTGGCAGAAGGGGCTGATCACAGAATGTTAGGGGGTTGGAAGGGACCTCTGGAGATCATCTGGTCCAATCCTCTTGTCAGAGCAGGGTCACCCAGAGCAGGTTGCCGCAGGTTTGGAATGTCTCCAGAGATGGAGACTCCACAGTCTCCCCAGGCAGCCTGGGCCAGAGCTCCACCATCCTCAAAGGAAGAGAGCTCCTCCTTGTGTTTAGATGGAACTTCCTACGCTCACCTTGATGACAGGTTGACTTTGGGGCAGCTACCTTCTCTTCCCTAACACATTTTGGACATGCTGAGAAAAAAACATACTAATGGGATCGAGTCTGAATACATGAATGAGTTACATCTCCTGTGTCTTTGGCTCCCTCCACCCTAACAGAAGTGGTGGACCCTCTCAATAAAGTGAACATACTGATGCCAAACGCAGTATCTGACACTGTCTCCCACTCCACACTCACAGACACGTTCAGCCCATTACTCCGGGAAACCTTCAAGTACACTGTAGTGTTGGCTTCTTCAATGGTGAGGAAATTTGTCCTAGAAGTGGGGGAAAAAAATGTGAAAAGGAAGACAAAAATGTCTTATTTTTGTAGCATATGAATACCATTCTTACAGTGCAGAATATGCTATGGAAATAAGAAAGCTTTAACTGGGTTTTGCTAGATGATGGACCGATAACTACTTTAATTTGGTTGTCCCATGTCATAGGAAATTCAACAAAATCTTCAAACAGCCTGGAATTCAACATAACAGCTGCATGATTTAAGCTGAATGATTGTGGGGAAATGTCATTCCATGTGGTTCACTTCTTTCTGAAAACCATCCCTGAGTGAAAGAGTATTTTACAGAAGCTTAAATACAAGTGGATGGCTCCTTGGACACTGATCTGAGGTTTGGAGCTTTTGATATGGATCAGTCTTAGTGGGATATTTAGGGAGTAATGAAGTACTGTTTGATGACAAAACATCTCCATAGAGAAAGTGACATTTCTAATGAAGAACAGCCCATTTTAAGTGGGTTTTTTTTCTGTTCTTCTGCATAGCAGTAATTGTATTTAACAGACACTGTACTTTTCCAGATTACAAACATTTCACATTGGGGTTGCTGAATTTCTTTCAAGGGATACATCAAAAACAAAGCTGTAGAGAGAGAACATCTCTGTTGATTATGAAATATCTCCTTTGAACTGGAGCAGTGTTTAGTACCTATTTGTAACTGGGTAGATGCTGAAAAGCCCTAGTGGAGCCTGGTTCTGTAATACTGTAATCATAGTTTGCACTCTTGTGCCTAGTCTGGCTCCTCCAGTTGGATTGAACAGGGTGACAATAAAGTGCTCATCCATTTCTGGTTCTTCATCCAGTATTGCAGAAATAGGCAGTGTCTGACAAGAAAACAAGCATAGAAAGTTGTTGAGACTTGGCAGCTAATGATGATACAACTCTACCAGACCATGCTGCTGTTCCTTTCACTCTTTGCCTTTGGATAGCACAGCAGGAGAACAGCAGGTCCTGAACTGGAGAGGACGGAAGCGAGGCAAGAACGGTTCAGCCTGAGGTTCCAAGGTCACCAGCCTGCTGACCTCCCCTGAGGCAACATTAAGACAAGAATCCTAGAATGGCCCAGGTTTGGAAGGGACCTTAAAGATGATCTAGTTCCAACCCCCCTGCCAAAAAAAAAAATAACCAAAACCCAACAAAAACAAACAAACCAACCCCAAACATCTGCAAGAAAAACAAAACCAACAAACCAAAACATTCACTTTTCTTTTCCTCCTCATTCACAGACCCTCTGAAGTGTAACAGTTCTTGAACCTTTGTTCAGATCATGCTTCTCTACTGCTTCCACACATTCCTTGGTAATTGATAGCCCTGCAGCCCACAGTAGCATGCCACAACAATCACACAGCCACCTGATTCCCTAATGCAATGATCAATTTAGGTTTAATTTACTTCAGTTGGAGACTGAACTAACTCCAGGGCAAGAAGGCAACTCCACTACAGGTGCTGGGAAGAAGGAAGGGGGGGAAAAAAAAGGAAGAATACAGGGATATTTGAAACAGTCTCTTCATGATGCTTCATTCCCTTTACTACCCCACTGTGGAAGGGAGTAGGATCCTCTCAAGATCAACCCTCTCCAGGTAGCAGAGAGTTATCTAGAAAGAAGTTAAGCTTTTTCCACTATCATTGGGGCTCACTGTCTTCTTTCCCATTACCCAAACAGGTACACACAGCTCTGTTATAGAAGGAAATAAACCAAAAAGGTAGTTAATAATGATGGATCTGGACCTACACTGAAGCTTACAGTATTTCTGCAATAAACCAATAGGTAGAGAGTGTTTCAAGAAGTCTTTCAGCTCCCACAGATCTGCTCCACTGCTGTGATTTTAAATGCATTGAAGGTTTAGAAACTGGAAAAAACAGTGTTTCCAGAAAGGCTTGTTTCAGATTCTGCCCTACCAGGTGTAATACCCTAACTGGTTACTGACCCTAGCACCACTGACAAAATACAACAAGAAAATCAAATGAAATAATAAAATACAATAACAAAAGACAGTAATAAAATAAATTGAAATAATAAAATACAATAACAAAATACAATAATAAAATACAATTAGAATACAAATAAAATTATTGTATTAAATTAAATATTAAATTTAATTAAATTAAAAATTAAAATTATAATAAAACTAAACTAAGCTAAAATATACAAACTGCCATTAAACTTCATAAGGGTCAGGAGGTCAGGATTTTGCTAACTTAATCCACCTCATTTTCTAGCTGTGACCTTCTTGTGGGGGCAGTACAGAGGCAGTGAGCTGAATACTCCCAGAAGAAAAAGCCATTTTCTATTCCTAACCCTCAGAGCTGTTCCCTTTTTGCAGTGGTTAAGTATCACATCACAGAACTGGATTTTTACTTCAGCACGAGCTAGTCTCCCTTGTGAATTACAACTTCATTTCAAAGTTTGTGTGTCAGCTACATGCTGAATGCCTACAAGGAGAGGTAGCTGCAAACACATGACCCTTATATACCCATTATACTGGTTTCAGTTTACCTCTACAGAGAGATATCTGCAGAAGACTGCATTTAATTCTTATGCACTCCCACCTGGATGATTCAATTTGCTCTGAGAATGAAGGAAAATAGAAGAACCAAAATAAACAGAATTAAAAGCACAGAAAACTTTCCAACAAGTTCAAGAAAAAAAGCTTTTTTTAACTTCTTTCCTAATAACTTATCACATTACCTTGAATCTGACTCCCTCTTCCAGCACAATATATCCCTGAGAAGGGGTCAAATCCACCGACGGCTCTGAAGAATTAATCTCACTTACAAGATACTGAACAGTCACAGTGCCAAATATCCCCTGAGGAGGTTCTCTAATGATAGTTAACACTGCCACACTTTCCATCAAATGCAGGGCTGTTTGCTCTCTTAGGAAGAAGTGATCACTGTTATTGAAGGACAAAACTCCATGGCCATCATCACTGGCAAGTATAGTAATGGTGGCTGTGGAGCAAGAAATAAGGGAAGCCTTCTTTAATTAACATAGTAAAATATAACTGCACAGGTGTAGAAATAAAAGACATAGAAGCACAAACCCATTCTTCCCTTAGTGCACACAAAATGCTTTTATGTCCAAGAAATGATATGAAGTGAACAGGCAAGCATCTTACTTTATCTAGGAAGACTGCTAGTCAGAAAGAAACTAGACACTTATTAAAACACCTCGCTTTTGCACTTTCTGATTCCTTATTTAACATATTATCTTGTTAATTACATAGATTTCACAGGGACATTTAAGAACTTCACAAAGTATCATGATCTACCACAGCAGGGCCATGTGGTTTTCTGAAATGTGATTATTCAGGAGAATGAAATCAAAATGACTGCCAGACAATCCCAAAGCATGAGAACATCAAACCCTAAGATTTACCTGTAGTGTTCTCTCCTAACTCCAGCCCTAGAGAGGGATTTGTTAAAATTAACTGGAACTTCTCATCACCTTCAGGAAGACCATCATCCAAAATGGTAACCACAACAGACTGATTCCTTTCTCCATCAGCAAAGTAAAGAGTCTAGCATTGAAACACAGAAAGCATTGAGGATTTAAGAGCTGTTGACAACACCCAGAATTTGTCAGCTAAAGCAAGCAGAACTGCCTTATGTAGGAAGGAAGAGAAGGCCAAAGGTGCTCTGACCTCCTGTCTCCTACAAAGGGAGTGAAACAGAAGTGAAACTCTTCAGCGCATTGCAGAAGGAGGACAAGCAAAGAGCAATTTACTTTGAAAGTTCTGCTCAAAAAAGTAGGAAAGCATACACAACTCTTCCATGCTCTTGTCTAAACAAAGCTGTATCTGGAGGAGGAGTTTGAAAGTTTACAGTGTTGTATAGTTGAAAAGAAAGAAACAGTAAAATAAGACGACAAATTTTATTCCATCCTATTCAGATGACCAAAGCAACTGAAACTATTGATCATCCTGCAGACTAAAGTAGCAGATATTCCTCTAAGAAAGCTGAAGGAATGAAAAGCACTAGATTTAGAACTTGCTTCTTACCCTTGAGGTCACATGAAAATCCAAACCCAGCTGTGCCTCCAAATTTTGGGCATAAAAAAACACAGACACGTTGCCGTAAGACCCTCTGTTTCGGTAGGCCCTGATTGTCAGGCTCCCATCAGATTCATCCACTTCAAAACTAAAATGAAAAGCAAGAAAAACTCTCAGTGCCCCCTGAGCACGTGCTTTGGAATAACATGGTAGATAATTCCTGTATTTGTACTTCAAATCATTTCCCTTGCTTGAGAAGGAAACAGTATCAGCATCATTACCGTTGTCTAATACAACTTTTTTACCTTTCTTTCTTATCTGAGTGGAATTCAGCAACAGGAGGTTGTGCTTTTCTTTCCTGCTTATTAATGGCAAATTAAGCCTGTCTATATTCATGGATTCCTTCTTCTTAGCTCCTGGAAATTAGTCAAAGATCTGAGAGATCACAGTGTCTAATGCTAACATGGATGAGCAGGCTAGAACCCTGGATGGAGGCTGGGGGAGTGACCCAACCTTGCAATCAAAAAAAGGACAGCAGTGAAATTCATTGCATGGGAGCAAATTATTTCTGAGCAAACAACTTCTGAGTAAATTTTAGGTTTCAGTGTGGGAATTACCTTACACTTTCCAGTTCTACTGAACTGAAAGATGCTCTGCTATCCCAAAGACCTGACCTTATTTTTAACAGGAGTTTTACTGTTAACTGAAAATGAAAATGAATTGGCAACCACAATCACCAGCTGACACAGTGAGTTCTTCAAGGAGACAGCACTTACTTGGTACCTTCCCATTCAATAACTCCTCTTACTCCATCATTAGCATCAATAATAATATGAGAAGCTAAACCTTCCACATCTAAAAGGGAAAAAAGAAGGGCAAAAAAAAAAAAAGAAAGAACAATAATTATTTCCAAGAATAACTCCAACAGGGAAAACAAGACTAGAAAACAGTCTGACCACAGAATTGACACTGACATTTTACAATGAGGACAAGTATCTGCCTCATAGGTTTAAAACTATTCTCTTTTCAACCTATTTTCTCATCCACTGGGTTAAATGTACTCCTTTAATCCAATGTAGGTATCACAGGTCATGGTTCAAAGAGACTTCCAATCCCTTAGAACAACATCTGCAACTACACAGCACTCAGCACAACTTAAGGCAGAAAAATCCTTCATCCTTAGTATTCTTTTTGTGTTTTATATTTAGGAAATGACTAATTAAACCTCAGTTTCTACAAATCAGCAATGAGGTTTGCAAGTTACCTTTCAATCTGTAACGAATTAACTCTGCCACTGCTACAGGCATGCAAGAGGAAAGGAAAAAGAGCCAAAGAAGATGTTAGAAATCATCAGTGTAACTAGTCACTAGTACCCCAGGGTAACCCAACTGCCCAATGGCAGCTGTGCTACTGAATTCAGAAGTGAGGAGCTAACTAAGCCCATAACAAATGAAGTTCACCAGAAGAGTAGGAAAACCACAGGACGTAGTAAATCTGATCAAGAAGAATACAAAGAGACTTTTAAGAGTGAACAAAGGAATCAGAGAAAGTAATTTTTTGACATTCTTGTTTCCATGATGGACTTGGAAATGAGAATCAGCTTAAAACACTGCCCATAAAACTCTGCAGATAACTGTGCTCTCCAGCTGTTGATTACTAACTCTCTGTGAAGATCACCTTCTAATTTTTATAGAGCTTAAGAAAGTAAGCAGCAAGTGTAATAATGAACATGTTTGACATTCTACCCTGTTCCTTTCAGAATACCCTGTGTCTCCTACTGGTATTTGGCAAGTAAGTGGAACTATGATAAGATGCCAGAATAATATACTCTGCACACCATTCACCTAAAAGGCAAAAGAAAGATAATTCTGTAGAAGTTGTTTTACCCAGCCTAGGTGGGGAAGAAGTTGAATAGTTCATGATGAGTTCCACTGAAGTTAAATTAACCAAGAAGAACTCTTGCACCTCTGGGACATCATCCTGAAAAAAAGCCCACAAAGTCAGTACATCCTCTTTTCATTTGTCTTTCAAGAAATTTGGGTCACAGAAGTCACCAAAAAGCAACATACCATAAGTCTCTAATAGTAAAGCAACTCTAGAATTCATTTATTTTTCCATTTTCCTAAAATACCTTTATTGGGTGTAACATTGATTCTCATGAATGCACTCTGAAGTAAAGACACTCTATTTCATGAAAAAAAAGAGTCTGTGACTCTTGAATGTGGTGACATTCAAATATTGTTGTGAACAAACTTCTGCCCCCTTTTAAAGTCATACACCCCAACCACTGAGAAAGTGGCAGTAAGCCATGTTAATTACACTGCTCTGCAAACCAGACAGTAAAGTCTCCATGAGACAGCTAAATTTAATGTATGCATAGATGGAGCTGCTTTCTCTTACTGTTTGTCCTCCTGTGACTGTAACAGTCAGGTAAAAACCACCTTTCCAAATGATATATACTTTCAAGTAATAAATAGGTTGTAAGCTCTAGGTTCCAAAATATTCCTCTTCTGATAACATACAGCATAGAACAAACTGGCTTAGGGTTTACCTCTAGAATAGTAATATTTATGGCAGCAGATGTTTCTCCCTCTTCCAAGATCAGTGTGTCAGAAACAGCTATATAATCAGCTCCTGGTTCAGCCAAGATCCCTTCTGTCTGATTACTTAAGGGGAGCAAGCCTGGAACTGTGGCATAGGTAACATTGATAGCACCTGTTTGATTTGAGACAAAACATAAACCCCAACAAAACAAGAGGTGATGCTCATGTAATAGACCAACAAAAGAGATCAAAGAAGAACCTAGCTGCATAAAAGAAGGATGAAACTCAAAGCTAGTCTGTATGAAACAAAATACAAGCTACAGGAGAATCTTACTTTTAATGAATAATGATGGACTTCCACTCAGAGATCTTACACTTATTATGGATACTTATCTTGAAGCATTAGTTTCCTGAGTAGTGTTCCAAAAATAAATTTGATACTGATTGGGATTAATAAAGAAATGGGAAAAAAATTAGAAATGTCATTAAAATGCTTCTGGAAATCTGTGGTGTGCCTAGATCTTGACTACTTATTGCAACAGGTCACTCCAAAACAGATGCAACAAAAGAAACTAAGAGGGATTGTCACTGAGGTCTGAACATAGCCTAAAAAGGTAAATAAGAAATGATTACACATTATCTCATAATTATCAGTTAAAATTCTCAAGCACCAAACATCAGGAAACATTTCTGCACACAGGACATGACTGAACTCTGGAATGAAGTGCCACTGAATTTTATGGATGCTAAAAGACAAATTGATTTTAGAAGGAATAAGCAATTCAATCAGTACAGTGGATTCAGTGGTCTGAATGCATGGAGCATGTATGAACTGCCAATTTCTAGAGGGGAAATATGTGGGAACAGTTATTCCATACAAATTCCTTTTCTCAAATGTGTTTTTACATCTCCTGGAGAGACTTCAGACTTTCAGACAGATTCATTAGACACAAAGGCAGCAACCCTAACAGCCAACTAGTTATGTCACAGCTTCCAGACTCCTCAGTGGGGAAGGAAGGACTGTGGTTCCAGTATTAACCAAAAACTTGGTTTCCAAGCCTGCAGTAAGAAGCCTACAAGTTCAGAAAGTATCTAGAGTATCCAAGATGTTTCAAAATGTCCATCCTCCCTCTCATGGCTTTCATCTGCCCAATGATTCTGCACAACAGAACTTCCTTTGTCTTGAAGTTATTATACAAACCTAGAGATCCAAATTCTCTGTTAATAAAAAGCTGAACTGTTTTGTTTTCCTCTGGAACTAGAACTACCCTGGATGGGGAAGCAAAATTCAAGACTCCATGTGGTTCATCACTAGCTTCTACTGTCAGAACAGCTTCATAGCCTTGCTTATCCAAAACAGCTGCACCCGAAGGAGAAACTCCTGCAAAAGAATCAAAGTGAGAAACATGTTGGGCAATGAATTGGTTTTGCCTTCTATTACTGCTGTTCTGAATTAAATCAAACACTTGATGTGTGCACTGATATTTATATATGGTGTGGAATCTAGGTTGACTGACATTCTTGAACAAATAAGAGGAATAGACAAGCATGACAAAAATTTTATATGTACTGAGTGTGAAGCCACAGAAAAGTAAAATTTAACAGGCCAGAGCTAAATATCAACTCCCCTAAACCTCCCCTACTTTAAAAGGAAAGTGTTCCAGGAATTAACTACAAAAGGTAGAGTTATGTTGAACTTCTCAATCATTCCATGAAGAAATTCCTCCCTTTTCCAAGTGTTGCCTTGATGAATAACTGCTGTACTAATTTGTGCTTACATTGAAGGATTACAAGCTGGTAAGGCACCTACCAGCAACACAACCCATCTCAGGTTAGTGTGGTGTTCAGGTATTTATTTCAGTGTATCAAAGGGTATTTCAGGAGGGATGCATTTTCATGCACCTTTTCTCTTTCTAATTTGAATGGCAAGAATAAACTATTCTGACCTCCTTGACTTCAGAGACAGATCAGAAAGTCAGCTTGCTGTATGACAAGGTTGCTTTAAAAGATAACAAGACCTGCTTATTTCCTGGTGACTCTACCCAGAAGGCTCAAGTTTGTCTTCAGTTTAAAGGAAGCAAATAACCATGGATTAATACCTATGAAAATATTACAGTACTATATGGCAGTTTTAAGGCCTATCAGGCTATAGTTCTGCATTACCTTCTGTTTTGATGTTGTACAGGATGATCTGGTATTCTTCTTTTTCCTCAGGAATATGGTCATCCAACAAGTGCACATGCAAAGTTGCATTCAATGTCCCCTGTTTATTGTATTGATAAACTCATTAGTCATGACTGTAAAAAATACAAGTGACAACACTGCACTAGATGTGTTTTGAACTTCTAAGAAATAAAGTGTCAGAAACTTTTAACCTCCCTCCAGTTTAGAACTCTACAAGTAAAGGAGCACGTAAATAACCAGACCAAGAAACAAAGACTGCTGTAATAGCACATGAATTGTTCTCAGCTCAGCTCTAATGACAATATTCATTAGCTTTACTTGTGGACTTACCTCAGGAAAAAAGAGTGTTCCAGAAGAGTTTTCAAAGTTTTGTTTCACGTTATGCCCAACAATTTTCCATTCAACAGTAACATTTCCCAGTCCTGGTGCAGTTCTTGTAACATGGAATTGCAGTTGTTCTCCTAGGAACAAAGGATAAGATGCAGTATTTGGGCCTTTCCTCTCCAATATGTCAATTATAAAAATGAGAAGCCAAAAAACATGCATTAGAGGTAAAAGATTTCTCTTCTTTTCTGGAAAACATTAATTCTGACAGTGAGCTTCAGAGTATTAATATAACAGACTTGTTTTGAATACTGAAACAAACAAAAAAACCCCTAAACCTAAAGTATTTCTTCCTGGGTTTTCTAGTGTTAGTTCACTCTTGGAAAGAAAGAGGGAACCTGGTAGTCACAGAATGTTAGGAGTGGGAAGGGACCTCGAAAGCTCATCTAGTCCAACCCCCCTGCCACAGCAGGATTCCCTACACCAGGGCACACAGAAGCACATACAGATGGGTTTGAAATCTCTCCAGAGAAGGAGACTCCACAGCCTCTCTGGGCAGTCTGGGACAGGGCTCTGGCACCTCAAATCAGAAAACATTTGGNTAGAGTCCAGGGGGAGAAGAACCTCTCTTGACCTACGAACCACACCCCTTCTAATCCAGCCCAGAATCCCATTGGCCTCCTGGCCACAAGAGCACACTGCTGGCTCATGCTCATCCTTCCTTCTACCAGGAACCCCAGGTCACTCTCCCCTTCACTGCTCTCTAACAGGTCAGCCCCCAACCCATACTCATACATGGGGTTGGTCTTTCTCAGGTGCAAGTCTTGACACTTGCCCTTATTGAATCTCATTCCATATCTCCCTGCCCAATTCTCCAGCCTGTCTAAGTCTGGCTGAATGGCAGCACAACCCTCTGGTGTGTCAGCCACTCCACCCAGTTTAGTGTCAGCAGCAAACCTGCTGAGAGCACACTCTGTTCCCTCAGCCAGGTCAGTAATGAATAGATTGAAAAGCACTGGTCCCAGTTCTGACCCCTGAGGGACTCCACTAGACACATGAACAACTTACAAAGCAAATACCCATCAAAGGATGCACAAACAGAAGAGCACTACCAGTCTGTGAGCTACACAAAGCAGGGTAGCTGTATGTACCAGCTCCAACACAAATAGCTTTCTACAATATCTAACCAGCAAGGAACATAGATTTTCCTATAACATCTGCAGCAACTTGTGACTTTACATAGTGCAGTTCCACTTAGGTAAGTTTGAACTTATCACCCTTGTTAGAAAACATCTAGAAAATGTTAAGAGTTAATAACTTATAACTGTAAAAATGAAGCCTGTGAAACAAAGACATGAATAATTTAATATTTATCCTTTTCATAGTTTCTTATCATCTCTGAGATAATCAGCATCCATGCACAATGTGCATCTAAAAGAACCCATGTTGGTATTTTTCACCCTTGAAACAACTAATCCAATAGGCACTTGAATTAAAAAGAGTCAATTCCTTAGGAATCAGAAAATTAATAAAATGCATATCATCTTAATATAAATCTTCATATGAATATTTAACATTTATACAGCTTATACATTATTAAATATTTCCAATAAGGCCATGTGCAATGGAATTAATATGAAATAAATATTTCCAATATGGCCATGTGCAATGGAATTAACATGAAATATTGAACAAACAGAATTAGGATTTCATATGAAAGAGATCAACAAGTAAAATCAGTAATATTATGCATTGCTGCCTTCCCAGCAGACAAGCAGATGCTTATTTCTAATGGGTAAGTGTATTGCAGCTGTATGCCAACAGCATTTTTCAAGTGCATATCAAAATCTGTGGAATCCCTGTGCAGAAAGAAACACTAATCCAATTACCAAATAGCTTCTGAAGGTTGAAAGTGCTATGAGCAAATTTCACTCTCTGATTTTTAGTATTTAACCAGGTTGTCCACATCTTCCTATTTCTACACTTCTCAGGGAGAAGAGGGGAGCCTCAGCCACCCTCCTCCCTTATTTTAAGCTATTGCAGTGCATTTTCCTCTTAATAAAGTCACAGCCACACAACTGTTCTATGCCTCTGACTACTAAAATTCTACCCTTGTCCTCCAGATGGTGATAAATACTACACACAGCTTAAAAGGAATACAGAAATCTGCTTTTACAGAAATTCTTCCATAGTACAACAAATAGAACAGAGATTTGGACTTGTGCCTGATAAAATTTTGTTTCCAGAACAACAAAAACCTTGAAACTGAAAACGAAATATGAACATCTAAAAGCCTTAGCTCATTCACTGTTTTGGGGGGAGAAGTTAGTTTGGGTTTTTTTGTTTGGTGTTTTTTTGGTGTGTGCTTTGTTTTGTTTTATGAAAAGCAATTAGTTTGACTGCTTTTTCTTGGTGTTAAGAAAATGTTCTATTGTTCACAAGCTGGAGGAATTGTAATCAGGTAATTTCCAAGCTGTAGCAATGTCTTTTGTCTTCAAATGGCCAGTATTTGATAGCATGCTATGAATAATAGTTAACCACCAGTGGAATGTATTCAGGGTCATCATAACCTTTGGGAATGAGACAGTTTGTATTCATTTGTTGTGCTCATTAACAGCTCTTTTTAGCCTGCCAGATTGCAGCTGGCCTAGTAAATGGATCAGAACTGTTGATGCAGAGGAAAAAAAGGATGCAAACACAGAAAGCACAGAAATAACACAAACAATATCTAGCTACAAAGCAAAAGGAGATGATGTCTTTTCATATTCAGGGGAAGAAAAAAAAAGAAGCCAACCACATTTGGCCAAGAAAGACTTTTTTTGCCTTCAAACAGAAAATGGAATGCACATATTTCTGGACAGCAATTTTCTGTTTGTTTTTTTTCTTTTAACTTTCCCTGCCCATTAGTTCAGCTGTCAGAGAAATAAGATCCTGCAACACCTTGAGATTCCAGGAAAGGCTGCCAAAAGTACACCACTACTACTGTTATCATGCTACGAACAAGTGTATCAAACCTTAGATCAAACACACAACAGGCTCGATTTAAGCACTAGCAGACACCTTTGGTCCATACCAAATTATCATTGTTCTTTCTCAAGTGTCATGACCAAGTGATTACAGCAAGATTACTGCATTCCTAAATTAGCTACCATAAAAAAGCATTAGCAGAAAAGATAAGAACAGCAGCATACTGAACCAGGAAGATGGGATTCTTATCTTTCTGTGTGAATACCTTCTAGATTTAAAGTGAACTGTCAATCAGTGACAGATGAGAGTTGCTTACAGCCACTAGTGATGCTGCTTGTGGCTTGGATGAGCACACCCTTGGCTGGATCCAAAACTGGTTGGATGGCCAAGTCCAGAGGGTTGTGCTCAATGGAGTCAAGTCTGGTTGGCGGCCGGTCACGA
>VWZX01010687.1:663587-733221 GCA_013399015.1 Galbula dea | reverse complement strand
AGATATTGGAATAGGCTGCCCAGGGAGGTGGTGGAGTCACCATCCCTGGAGGTTTTTAAGAAGAGGATGGATGTGTTTCCTCAGGGGATGATTTAGGGGTAAGAGTAGTGTAGGGCTATCGGTTGGACTAGATGATCTTGAGGCTCCTTTCCAACCCTAATGATTCTGTGTGATTCTGTGTCATACAGCTCTGGAATATGGTATAAATGAATAAGACAAGAAATGCTCAAAGGAGCTTTCAATACAATAGAAGATAGAAGCAAGGCATGATCTTCAGAGAAAGAGAAAGCACAGATGATGATATATAAAGTGGTTTTGGAATCAGTGTACTCACCCTCTCCATAGATCTCATTTAAGTGCTCTGCTTGCAAGAGTTAAACATTCAAAGAAATACTTGCCAAGTGTGTGGCTGTTCTCTGGTGGCACTCACCACTGTGAGTCAGTATCAAGAGAAAGCATGAGATGGAAGCTAGTGTTAAACAAACTGAGAGTGTTCAACACAAAGAACCCACCTTCACGACCAATAACAGACCTTGAGGCTGTCTGGAAGCTAATAATTCCTGCCACATTGTCACTTGCCAGAATTATCACTGTGACAGTGTCAAAACTGGGCAGAATCCGACTCCCTCCTTCAGTATGGACCAGGCTGATTATGATACTTTCATTGTCTTCTGGTTCTGGATCATCTAAAATGGTCAGTGTGATCAACTTCTTTGTCTCCCCTACAAAGAGAAGAGCATATAAATACCTGTGCATATGGGAATTACTTATTTAAAAGATTTATTGTCTCCTTGGGTAGGAAATACTTTAAAAACACAAAAAAGAGCATGAAACATATCTATTTATTTACTTGTCTAGAAGTTACTGCTTGTCATGATGACATTTTATTCAATTACTATGGAGGGAAATGCAATTATCAAAATTATTAAACATACTGTGTAAAAGCTAACAATGCAAACATCATTTTTGAAGGGCTGCAGTTCTTTTTCTGCACTATGGATTCTCTGACTTTAATATTTGACTTAGAAAAGGAGAACATAACACTTGTAAAAAAAACCCCTGTGCACAAGTTCTCTGATGAGCCATACACACAAGGATGTAAACCCAGTTTGAACATGCTGAGCCAGGGAATGCCTTAAAATGGGCTGCCATTGTGGTAGCAGCTTGTCTTCTGGACAACCAAAGAGTGATAATTTACACAAACATGTAACTGTTTGTCCCTAAATCAATAAAAAACTGCAATACTGTGAACAGCAAACAACCAATTTCCAGACTCTACAACCCATCCTCATTTGCCACACAATCCAGCTGCTCAGTGCATCTGTATAACCTGTGTTTTATGATGAGGAGAATACCAGTTTACTGCTAGATTGTCCTTCAAAATCTTTTGAAAGAAGTTTTAACTAAACTTCTAACTCCTCATGGAATTACATGTCAGCCTCAGACCTAGTATATTACCTATAGTAATTAACTATATTCTTTTGTACACCTACCCTGAGCATTCAGGGAGGTGCAGCCTAAGAGCAAGACATCATTTACCAAAACACCCAGAGGACTGACTGCTTCTCAGGTTCCTTTTGCTTTTCTTTAGTTCCATAAGCCAGAAGCTATTGCAAAACCTGGCCTTACCTTCTGCAAAGATCAGAATCTCACCAGCACCTACAAAATCCAAGTTTGGGGTAGCAGTTCCACCAACCACACGCCATTCTACTGCCACCTGTCCCAGGCTGCCTTCTGTCCTGTGGATCATTAGCTGCACACTGGTCTGAGGACGTTCTTCCACTTCAACATACAGACCTTCCCCTGTTGTATTTGGACTCACACTGTAAATCTTGAACACTCCAAATGCATCTCCATTCATCATGATGATGACCGTGGAAGTATTTGGCTGTCCTATAGTCGGTTGATTTTTGAAGCTGGCTGAGATGTTCAGGAGTTCAACGTTCAAAAGAGAGATGGTGAACTTCTCATCCAGCTCTGGCAGATTGTCAGGGAGTATAGTAACAGTGAGATTCACAAACTCTTCCCCTTCCTGCATGATGGCCCACTGTCCTGTGACAGATTCATAATCGCTACCAGCGATGGCTTGTGTGCTGAAGAGAACAGATGCACTGGTGATGTTCTTCTTGTAGGTCCAGAAGCCTGAAGTGTTACTTAATGAGCTGATCTCTGATGTCAGCCACAGGCAGAGAGGAAACTCAGAGGCACTGGAAAATGTAAAGGCAGAACAAGCTTGTTCTTTTAGGCACTGAGTTGCACAGGCACACAGTGGGTCACTTGCTGCCGACACGTTCGCCCTGGTCTTGGATGGCTGGTCAGGAATTCCTTGTACAGGAGACTCATACCAGGCCAGGATATCCTGACCTTGTTCAATGGCAAGAGCTACGACATCAGCCTCAGAAGTGCTGTAAAGCAGCTGCAGCTGACCAAACCTTCCCCCACTAAAAGAAGTTAAAAGAGAAAAGTCATGTTAGTTAAGTTTAACTTTGCGTGTCTAATGTCTTGTATGTCTCTAGGTGAAACAAAATTAGCTGCTCCTTTCCTAAACTGCTGAAAAGCCCCAAATAGTTGATTAAAGTGGATTTTCCTATTCCTACCAGAAGAACTAAGTTGTCATTTTATTATGGACAGCAAGTTTGAATATGTATAGTCTGTTAAGAATCATAGAATGGCTCAGGTTGGAAGGGATCTTAAAGACCATCTAGTTCAAACCCCCCTGCCATGGAGGGACACCACACACACTAGACCAGCTTGCCCAGGGCCACACCCAGCCTGGCCTTAAACACTGCCAGAATGCATGTTTGTACACATTTATTTCTACAAATTAACTTAGTTTTCTTAGGGCTGACAAAGGAGAAAAAGCCTGTGCTGCCCAACCTTGTCATCTTTCCCCATAGGCATCCCCACGATATCACGTGCCTAAAACCTGCTTTCCTTTTCCTGTTTCTTTCCATCCCACAAGGGCTGACCCATTTTGTCCTCCAGTTCAAATCACAGGAGCAGGCTGTTGTGCAGCATTAAATGATTTGACCATTAAATAGGCAAAATGGAACTTCAAGCACACTGTGTACACTACAAGCTATATCACATCTAAGTAGTTTATGTACGTTTCCAGTAGCAGAAATCTAGTTCAAATACAATGTACATCCACAACAAAAAATGCACTGAGCTGGTAGATCAAGAAATGGATGTTAAGTACTTATGGAAGGGGAGAATGACCTTTGGAATTAAAGGCAAAACAAAAAAAATAAGAAAGAAAGAAAAAGTAATAGATAGAAATAAAGCAAGCATTACACAAACCTTCGCCTGACTGTTATGTTTGCAAGCAAACTCCTTTCTAGTGGCTCCTGAACTCGATACAGAGGTTGATGAAAGAAAACTGTGCCATAAGGATTATCATTGGCAGGTATTATAACTTGGGCCACGCCATCTAACCCAATAGCACCACCACTGGAGGCCTGAGTTAATTCTACACGAACAGTCTCAAAAGGAAAAAGAACAAAGAAGAAAAAGAAATAATGCAGCTAAATCATTTTTGGTATGCCTACGAATAGTCACAAGCAAAGTAAAATCTGAACTTCTTGCACTTTGCTTCCAGAACATTCCTTGGGTTTTGGGGGTTTTTTTGCACACATTTATCTAACAATTTAAAGCTCTATTACTATCCAATACATTCAACTGTTGTACTTACTTCTTCTATTTCTGGAACATCATCAGCCAGGATTTCCAACAACAGCATCTGAATGGCTTCCCCAGGGGCAAAAGTAATATTACCCATGGTGACCTGTAAATCATCATCAGCTGCATGTCCATTAATGGTAGCAACCCACTGAACAGTAACATTACCAAGCGTCCCAGCATTGCGGATTATTGGCAGGTTTATGGTTACTGATCCAAGTTCAGGCTCCTCCACAGTGAACTCTGTAATCTGAAAACCTGACAGGGCAAAACAGAGAGAAAAAGTTCCTTAACAGTTAAACCCAGTAAGTAATAAGTAAATATAATAAGTAATAAGTAAATAGATCAGCTCCCAAAGTATGCAGCGTTATTGCACTTGATCGTATTCACTTGCAAGGCTGAATTGCTTTTAGTAAGGCTCAAACTTAAAGAGTGAACTTTCAGTATTAATATTTCCACCTACAGAGGAAATTAAGAGTAAAATTAAGCCCCCATCTGAAAACGTTGAGGCTAACCATGTTCTGTTCTAAGGTCTTAGAAGACGATTTCATAATTATTGCCAGCAACAAAACTCTTTAGCAGCTTTCACGTCACTTACTGAAGAAATGTCAACATATTCCATCTAAAATTGTTTCAAGAGAAAGCTTTCCTTGTATTAAACTCCTTTTTAATGGAAAAAGTTAATTAATTATGTTTACTTCTTTTTCTTTCTTCCTTTCCTCTACCACCGTCTACTGACAAAAGAGAACCAAAGGAATTAAGTAGGGTGCTGAAGGGAGAAAAGGGTAAAGCCAAGGGAAAAAAGACCACCAAAACCCAAACAAAAAAGACAAGACTTCTAAAATATCCTCTTTTTTTTTTTTTTAAAGAGAACTAAAACCCTTCTCAAAACCTGTGTAATTAAACTAATTCTGGAAGATACGCATACTTCATGATATTAACAAGCAGAAGAAATCTAAAGGACTTGACAGAAAATGAGAATGCAATTTAATTGCTCTTCACAGCTTTTATTAATTAAACATTAACCCAATTTTTTTTTTTTTAAATCTGCTTTGGCTGATCACCAAGTAAAACAAAGATACCAAAATATTTAAGCAACAAATGTGAGAATGCAGATTTGGCCTTAAACCTATTCCAGAAATGCAGCACTTAGAACAGAAAAAAAGTAAACCCAAATCCATCCATCTCTATCAGGAGGTTCCAAAATCTTGCTCTACCAACTGACTAAATAATGGGGTTTTATCATATTAAAGCCCTGTTACTCCTCAATTATATGTTTCAGTTCAGTTCATCTTATCTTTCTTGTTTCATCCAGGCTTCCTCCTTGTCTTCTGAAAGGTTTTAAATCAGTTGCCCAGCATCAGTTCATCCAGAAACCACAGTAAAAATGTGAACAGAAGAGAGAAAAGCTGCAAATAAGACTCATTTACCAAAGGATCCAAAGGGGTCATCAGAAGCCTCAATAGTTATGATTGCCCTAGTCAAAGATCCAAGCAAGGCTCCTCCTGTTGTTTGGTTCAGCAGCTGAACATAAAATGACTCCTCAACTTCAGGACTGATGTCATTAATGATATAAATTGGCACAGCTTTACTTGTTTCTCCTTCAAGTAAGACAACATCTGATGAGGCTACACTGTAGTCTTCACCTGGATTGGTGGGTGAAAAAAAAAAACAACCCCAAAAGAATAAAAATCACAGAATATTGAAGTATTATGGTCCAGTGTATTGAACATTAGCAGCAATACTTCTCTTTTTGCTTACACATCCATTCTTCTGTGTTCTAATGGGGTTTTTTCCTTATCTTCAGACCCTGACAACAGACTATTCTATTTCCCATTGCCTTTTAGATATCTGGATGGATTAAAATCAAACTTGCCCTGGCCAAAAGAGAGTTGGCCAAGAGGTAGTTACAAAAGGTCCACTGTTGTCTTCCACTGAGAAGGTCACACTATCAAGAGGTTTATGCCTTTGATTTCTAATTGCTCTTCAGTTTCCAAGAGATAAAAGTGAACAGAAGCAACTTTGTCAAAGGAGACTTTGGTGAAGGCCACATGTGGACCTCACTCCAGGCAAACTTGTCTCTAAGAGTGTTCAGATGAACAACTGTGACCCCCTAGACAATGGCTCTGCTTCAGAAACTAACTGAAAGCCTTCTCTGACATCAGTGTAGCTAACACCTATTTAGACAAGTCTGTTACATAAAAGGGAAACTAAAACACAAGTTCTCTGATCTTGTACCACCCCCACACAACTGAAACAGAGTGTGTTTGATTTAGAACTCCCTAAGTGGTTCTGACCCTGCCAACTCCTTTCTTTATGTGCCTACAGCAGAGACCAACTGAAGAACTTACCCTCTCATTTTCAGTTTTGACTGGTTTTGGCCAGTTTGCTTTACAGCTGAGTCCCTACCTCTCATCTCCTCTCCCACAAGCTCCCCTAAACAATGCATGGTGGGCTAAAATAGGTATGTACAGGGGCCTGAACAGTAGCTACATATACTACTTGAGTATGTTTATTTTTATGCATTTTCTTTGGTTTTTTGGAAGAGCTGGGGAACAAACAACCCAATTGCTTCACTTCTTTCTCTAGCTGGGTTTTTCTGATGATGTCTCAGAGCCTTCTAAAACCTAATGCATAATCTCTCCCATAAAGCTTGGATTCCTGTTTGCTAAGCAGAGCCAGTAAATGTCTCCCTGCTTTCTTTGTTTTGGTCCTTGTTATACAACAGTGTGTTCAATACACCCTTCTTTGCTTGGACTGCTCAAAGCATATAGTAAGTTCTTTCCACTCCAACATAGACTGAGTACCTCTGCCATTCTGATTTCTTACCAGCTGTTGCAGTTATTGGCATAGCTTTAAATTTCACAGAAACATCTGCAAATAATCCCCCAGTTCTGGTCACATTAATGATTGGTCCAACATAGTTTTCAGAAACTCTCACAGCTGAAGCTGAAAGCTGAAGTGTTCCAAAAGCATCATCATTGGCATTGATAATTACATGAGCTATTGTCTGAGCCACTGATCCAAGTCGAGGAGAATTTGCAACTGAAACATAAAGAAAACTCCATGAGGGAGTGCCTGAAATGCTACAGAGTTTATAAACATACATGGGAGTTAAGTGGTTAGTCACCACTAGTTACAACAAAAATGGGTTTATTTTAGAACTGGACCAACTACAAAGATATTTTTGATGTCTGAATTCTATTATGGCAGAAAAAACCCCCAATTTTCACAAACTTATTGTTCCACACTGCTGTGAAGGATACTAGCCATGATTTTTTTGGAAGAGGTGACACAATTTCTTAATTTAGACCTTTGTTCATATGGTCAGTTGTAAGATCAAGAGAAGCCAGAAGAATTACATTTTTGCACCTGCTATGAAGAAATGCAAGTAGGAGTTCAACATCTGACCAGAATTACATTTGATGTTTCCCTTAACCTCAAGATTAATCTCGGGTTAGGGCAGCAATTAGACATGTCAAGGAGCTTTGAAGGACAAATAAGGCTGTTTCTCTGTATGAGGGATAAAGTAGACACTCTGAGCTAACTCTTCTAGTGGGACATGTCCCTGTCTGTGGCACTAGAGTTGGACCAGGTGATCTTTAACATCCATTCCAACCCAAACCACTTTGTGATTTATTCTATGACTCATTCTGTGATTTTCTACACTAAAAAAAAACCAATATGCAGCTACACTTCTACACCACTTTATTTTTAAAAGACCTGTTTGACTTTTAATAAGCAAAACTAGATATTTCCTACTTCTGCACTTCAGAGAAACAACACTAGCTGAACAGGTAGCAGTGCACAAATAAATACTGAAACATATTTGGCCTGAAAGACCAAGTAAGGTGATGGGAAAGGGGTAAAGAAATGCTCATTCCCCCCTGACAACACACAGTGCTAAAGTCAATATATGCCAACAGAACACAAAGCAGGTAACTCACAGAATCACAGAATGACAGAATGTTAGGGTTGGAAGGGACCTACAAAGATCTTCCAGTGCAACCCCCCTGCCACAGCAGGATTCCCTACACCAGGGCACACAGAAGCACGTCCAGACAGGGTTGGAATCTCTCCAGAGAAGGAGACTCCACAGCCTCTCTGGCCAGTCTGGGACAGGGTTCTCCCACCTCAACTCAGAAAACATTTGCTCTTGTCTTCACATGGAACCTCCTGTGCTTCAGCTTACAGCCATTGCCCCTGGTCCTGTCACTGGGCTCCACTCAGAAAAGCCTGACCCCATCCTCCTGACTCACAGCCTGCACATACTTAAAAGCAGAGATGAGGTCACCCCTTAGTCTCCTCTTCTCCAAGCTCAAGACACCCAGCTCCCTCAGCCTTTCCTCAGCAGGAAGATGTTCCAGCCCCTTCAGCATCTTGGTGGCTCTGGGCTGGACTCTTTCCAGCAGTTCCCTGTCCTTCTTCACCTGAGGGGCCCAGAACTGGACACAAGATTCCAGATGTGACCTCCCCAGGATAGAGTCAAGGGGGAGAAGAACCTCTCTTGACTTACTAACCACATCCCTTCTAATCCAGCCCAGCATCCCATTGGCCCTCCTGGCCACAAGAGCAATCAAAGATTCTTAACTACAGAGAGTTTGGCAGAGGTAAAAGGTTTATCATTCACCTCGTTGTATTTTATCCTATGAAATACTACTCTTCCTTCCTAAATTGTAAGCTTGACATATGTGAGATACTTACTTGGCCGATCCTGTGCTTTCTCCATCAAAACAATACTGCTTAGCTCCACAAAAACAGATTCTGACCTCTCAGGATCATCATCATCCAAAACAGGCAAAGCTATTGTGGCCTCACTCTCGTTGGCTGAGAAGATCACAGAACCTGCAACGGGTATATAATCTTTTCCTTCTGTTGCTCTAACAACATCAGGTGAAAGGAAGGGAGACTTTTCACCATCACTGATACTTCTGTATGTTACCATGACTGTACCAAGGAGACCACCATGCCTTATTATTCTCAGGGAGACATTTTTGGTTTCTTCCTCAACTTTTATTGGTCTGTTCTGTTCAGAAAAGAGGAAGACTCCATATGGATCATCGTTAGCTAAAACAGTTAGGGTTGCATTAGTGTGATTTCCAAGGCGACCACTGGAGACATTGGTGATCAAAACTGAAAACATCTTATCCAGTTCAGGAACTTCATCAGGAGAAACCTGGACTGTAATGTTTGCTCTCACTTGGCCAACATCAAATGTGACATTCCCATCTGTAGAGACCAGGTCTTTGGTAAGATCACAGGCTATGATCCAATGCAGTGTCACCTGAGACAAGGCCCCGTGTGTTCTCACAACCTAAGGGAAAGATAGAAAGTTCTGCACATTTCTGTTCTGTGAGAAAGGGAAACCTTAAAATATGAGGTGGAATTAAGCAAAGACATTTTAACTTGATGGGTGAAAAACAAATTTGTGCTTTAAAAAGAACTCCAATCTATAAAAACCCCAACAACCTTTATTATCTCAGCTTTGCTGTATTTGTTGTATTCTAAACACTGTTAATTTTGGATAGTAGTGCTTCAAATGTAAACAAGTAGATGGATTTTTTAAGCTGTGGATATTATTCATACATCATTTTTTGGCCATAAATATTATGTGATTTTAGCTTTAGGCTGAAGGATACACATCAGAGAACCCAGCAGGAAATGGCAAAGCAGATGTGCAAGGTAAAGTTGTTAAAAACCCTGTAGACTTATGGCAAAAACACAGCAGAAGACCCAGAAAAAAAAAACAAACAACAGAGGCAGAAGAGGACTGCACAGTGATGAGAGACTCAAAGCTTTCCAACCTGCAGCACAACATTGCTGTCTTCATCTTCAGGCTCCGTTCCATTCACCGAGAGGGACTCAGTACTGAACTCAAACACACCGTGAGCATCATCAGAAGCCTCAATGGTCACAAGGATGTGGGATGCAACTCCCAAGCTAGCTGTTGAGGGCAAGTTCCCAAAAAAGGGTCATTTTCTTTCTGGTATCTCTTCTTACATGAAAGAAAACAGCTAAAGGAATATGTTACACAAAACACTCAGGAGAGCACGACTGTGTACTGGTGCTGTTTTGTCTTTGGTTTGTTGAGGTGCATGAGAACTATCCACATGGATAAGGAACCAACTTTCTATAATGCAGCCCTTCTAAGGAGCTATGCAACAAAAAAAAATATCATGAAAATGAATATTTTAAGGGAAGAACAGAAATAAAATTGCATCTTCAATGAATGAAAATGGAGCAGAATTTAGGATGGTTGGGAGTTACGTGGTAAACGGCAGCATAAAGAGATAGACAAGATGAATGCAGGCCACATCCTAACATAAACTGCAAATGAAATGAAAAGCAAAGAAAAAAATGAAGTCTGCTAGATCCTACTACTAAACAGATTGTCTTGGGTGAAATAACTTGCTGCTCAGAGAGACAACGAGCCTGGCACTTGAGAAAACCATTTCTGGAAGCAAGGAAAAGTGAACCAGCACTTCAGAAAAAATAACAAGGCAGCTCCAGAAAGTGGCTAAACCACAGTCTAACTCTCATCTTCACAGTGAAACCCTTGTCATTTACAAATAAAACTCAAAATCAGGCTGCCAGAGGGGAATAACTGATTCAGTCTGGATAATGGGTGCTCAGGCAACATTTTCAGGTCGATAGGGTTTAATTTGAAGCCCAAGCTTATTAGGGTTTTCCCTCAGATTTTATGTTATTTCTTCACCTAGTATTTTTCAAGTTTCCTCAGTATTGAATTAACTTTGTTTTCAGTATGTCATGACACAAATGAAACCTTAAAAAGAAGAAATGAAAACCAACCAAAACATTCCTTTAAAAAGAAATCTTAACCCCCTTTCTTGAAGAGCATTTCTGACATGCAGAGAATCAAAGGAACATAACCCACATACCAAAGCATTCAAATCAGGCAGTTCTTAAATTACATTTCATTTTTAAAAAGTGTCTTTGCCTTTTCCTCACCAGAAAAAATGGATCATTTTTGAAGAAAGCCAATTTTGCAAAGGGTACTTCTGGAATTCCTCTATGGGGTTTGGCAACAACGTAGTGTTGATGGTACAGAAGCTGTTATTTTCTGTGCTACACTAAACACCAGCTGCTGTTAAAATGATGCCAAAATTAAAGTGGAAAAGAATGTTTTGACAGAACTTTAGGATAAACATAAATTAATCACCTGTAACTGCAAGGAAAGGAGCACTATGATTAGCTGTGTCAATATACTAATGTATGAGAGCTATTAACAGTTATCAATTAAAAGATAGGATTAATCAAAAATGCTTACCATGTTGATGGACAGTTGAAAAGAAGAAATCCATGTTCCCATCACCACTACCACTGCCATCATTTCTAAAGAGCTCAGCAACTTTAAGGTGACAGACATACAGATATATACACATATATACATTTATAAATAAAGAGAAAGCAGAAAGTAATTTCAACATTTCTGGACAACACAAAAAGAGAGGGAAGTATTCTAGAAAGGCATCAATTCTGGGTATGAAAGCATACAGGATTTCTGATAAAAGCCAGGAAAAGTAGAGTATATGCCATCTCTTGCTCAATTTTTGACACCTGAAAGAGCAATGGGAGGTCAGAAGGAAAGAAAACATAAGCAATTCTTTTTTCTCTTTTCTTTCTTCCTCTCTTTGTGTCCCTTCTTTATTGTTCTTTTTCCTCACTCCTAAAAGAGGTCTGTCATGGAGAACTTGGAAATGTGAATTATAAAAAACCCAAAACAAGAGAGGCTAAACTCTCCCAAACACTCTATCCTTGTAATTTCTGACCAACTAGAAGCATTGCTCAGAAAGCTGGAAAACAGTTGCAGAAGCATTAACTAATAGAGACTTATACCCTAAGTTTTGTGCTTGCAGTGGTGTTGGAATGACCAAAACAGGGAGGGTAACTTAGTGATTTACTTATTATAATTACTTATTACTTAATTAGTGAACTACTTAAGTTAGCTGCAAATTTCTGAGCAAAAAGAAATTCTAGGAACAAAGAAAAAAAAAAGATCCAAGCTCATTTAAAAAAACAACTACCCAAAAGTCTAGCTGCATTTAAGGGGTGAAGGTTTCATCACTACACTGCACCATCATTACATCTTGTACCATAGATATTCAAGGTGCTGTGATTCAGCTTCCCAGAACTCGTCACACTTGCATTTCTGGGTGCCTTTAAACAATAACAACAATTAAAAAGTCACTTTAAGGCTGCCAAGGTTTCTAATTAGATTGGGATTTTTCCTCCAACCAGCTTTAGAATCTTCCTTAAAAATACTCTCTAATGGAAACAAGCTCTGGATGAGCTGAGTGGTTTTATGTGGTCAGAGCACTGATGGTTGCCAGCCATTGCAAGACTAACATTTGACACCAGGATTTGCTTGGAGTGGTTTTCTTATTCCTCCACAGAGCCACCAGCTACCTCTTCAGCTCAGCAAAAATCCAAAGGCTTCTCCACACTCACCGTCTCCTAATTCTGTAATCCCACAGAATAAGCTATGAGCCAGTGTATCACAACTCCTCTGATCACAGAATCACAGAATTACAAAGACTGGAAGAGACCTCTAAGATCATCAAGTGCAACCATACCTATCACCATGACACTAAACCATGTTCCTAATACCACATCTAAATGTTTCTTAGAAACACCTCCAGGGATGGTGACTCCACCACCTCCCTGGGCAGCCTATTGCAAGACTTCACAACCCTTTCAGTAAAGAAATTTCTCCTAATATCTAATCTAAACCTCCCCTGCTTCAACTTGAAGCCATTTCCTCTCATCCTCTCACTGTTAACCCTGGAGAAGAGACCAACCCCATCTTGCTACAACCTCCTTTCAGGGAGTTGCAGAGAGCAAGAAGTTCTCCCCTGAGCCTCCTCTTCTCTAGACTAACCAACCCCAATTCCCTCAGCTGCTCCTCAGAAGAGTTGTGCTCCAGACCCTTCCCCAGCCTCGTTGCCCTTCTCTGGACATGCCCAAATGCCTCTACATTGTTCTTGTAATGAGGAGCCCAAAACTGAACCCAGTATTCTAGGTGTGGCCTCACCAGCACTGAGAACAGAGGACACTCACTTCTCTGGTGCTACTTGTCACACTATTTTTGATCCAGGCCAAGATGCTATTAGCTTTCTTGGCCACCTGGGCACACTGCTGGCTCATATGAAATCCACTATCAGCTAGCCCCCCCAGGTCCTTCTCTGACAGACAGCAATCCAACCACTCTTCCCCAAGCCTCTAACATTGCATGGGGTTACTGTGGCCAAAGTGTAGGACCCAGCACTTGCTCTTCTTGAAGCACTTGGCCCATTGGCCCCAGCCCATTGATCTAGCCTCTGCAGGTCCCTCTGCAGAGCCTCCCTACCCTCCAGCAGATCGATACTCCCACCTATCTTTGTGTCATCTGCAAACTCACTGAGGGTGCACACAATCCCCTCATCCAGACCATTGATAAAAGATATCAAACAGAGCCAGCCCCAACACTGAGCCCTGGGGAACACCACTAGTGACCAGCCACCAACTAGAGTGAACCCCACTCACCACTACTCTCTGGGCTCAGCCCTCCAAGCAGTTCCTTAGCCAGCGAAGAGTAACCTGTCTAAAGCATGGGATGCCAGCTTCTCCAGGAGATTGTGGTGGGAGAAAGTGTCAAAGGCCTTACTAAAATCCAAGCAAATGACATCTACTGCTTCCCCATTGTCCAGTAGGCATGTTACATCATCATAAAAGGAGATCAGGTTGGGTCAAGCAGGACCTGCCTCTCATGAACCCATGCTGGCTGAGCCTAATCCCTTGGTTGTCCTGAACTGTGTGATCGCCCTCAAAACGATCTGCTCCATGACCTTCCCTGGCACCCAGGTCAGGCTGACAGGCCTGGAGTTCCCCAAATCCTCCTTCTGACCCTTCTTGTAAGTTGGGCATCACATTAGCAAGTCTCCAGTCACCTGGAACCTCTCTGGTTCACCAGGACTGCTGATAAATGATAGAGTGGCTTGGCGAGGGCCTCTGCCAGCTCCCTCAGCATCCTCAGGTGGATTGATCTCACTCAAGTGGCAGATAAAAATAAAACAAACCCAAAGCACCACTTTTGCTGTTTAGCCTGAAATATTTCATAAATATTGACTTTTTTTTTTTAATGCCAATGAATATATGGTTTACATTATTTTAATTCTCATTAACAACCATGAAATTATGTATGGGATGAAGTTGAGTCAGGGGAGGTTCAGGCTGGAGATGAGGAAAAGGTTTTTCACCCAGAGGGTGTTTGGGCTCTGGAACAGCCTCCCCAGGGATGCTGTCTCAGCACCATGCCTGACAGAGTTCAAGAAGAGATTGGACAACACTCTCAGGCACATGGTGTGGTTCTTGGGGTGTCCTGCATAGGTTATGGAGCTGGACTCCATGATCCTAGTGGATCCCTTCCAGCTCAGTAAATACTGTGATACTCTGAAAAGCACTGCCTTCAAACCACCTAATGTGTGGTGATTGTACACTTCACAGTATCACAGAATGTTAGGAGTTGGAAGGGACCTGGAAAGATCATCTAGTCCAACCCCCCTGCCACAGCAGGATTCCCTAAGACTAGGTCACAACAAAGTTTCATTTGGGTTCTGGTGGTTTTCAGGAATGATTGACAAAATACCTGAAAGAGAGTTATTTCTTAAGAAAAACTACAGCTTTCTAGGGGATGTGGGGCTGTTTGCTTGTCTTTAGAAATAATATAGAAACAGTACACCTAAGAAAGGTCAGATTTTCATGGATGAGCAGAGATCACATAGAAAATACAACCAATGGATTGATGCATGTGCCTTACCTCCTCCCTCTGGGTTCAACAGCTCCACTTTAAAAGTTTTTTCTAATTCAGGAATAGAATTATCAGTGATGTTAACAGTAATGAATTTGTGTCTTTCTCCTGGCTGAAACTCCAGTGTGCCCACAACAGCCTGCAATAGGAAAGCTCTTCACATTTCTGTTCAAGCCCCATGTTTTCATCCATATGAAAAAAGAGATAAAACCTTGATTGGGTTTGTCAAAACATCTACTTTTCTTCACTTAAGCTTTCAAAAGAATCTGCTGAATCTTTGCTCTGAGAGAACAAGGCATTTAGATTCAGAGAATTATGAGCATCTGCCTTCATCTGCATTTATATGACATAAATGTCAGTTAGACAAGCAAACACAGATATATATAGAGAGAGGTTATTTTGTTAGAGATGTACAAATCCTAGTATATACAAACATAAACTGTACATGCTCTTGAATGCTTCTATGAAGTTTGAGATACTCAGAGCAATAGCAAATATCCCTTCTTGCTGCACTGGCAATTCTCTCAATAAAATAAAATAAATAAAATAAAGTAAATGAAATGAAATAAATAAAATAAAATAAAATGAATAAAATAAATAAAATAAATGAAATAAAATAGGAAATATATCATGCTGCACAGAAAGGAGGGAAGAGTCACATAATGGTATCTATCCTTAATAAAGTAAACATTACATTTATCACATCACCATGTAAAACAAAATATTTCTGTGAAAAGCATCATAGCTGGGCCATGATCAATAAACCAAGAATAAATAATCACAATAACAAATAATAGCAATAATAAGTAATAAATAAATTACTACAATAATAAATAAATAATTGCTACAATAAATAATGACCCACCTTTGGAAGAGCCATACCTGATAATCTTTAGGACTGAAAGCTGTAAGTGGCACTGTTCTGTACTCCACCAGAACTGTTCCAAGAAGGCCTTGTGCACGAACAACCAGCAACCTGACGTGTCCAACTTCTTCTTTAATGGTAATATGGGGCACAGCAGAGGCTGGCAGAATCATTCCATCACCTGGCTGAGGAGGTGGCCCCACTGAGAACTGTAGCAGACCTGGCAGACAAGAAGTGCTATTTACATGAATTCTCTTTAAATGATGAAAATAAATTGAAATCAAATGATTTGTCATATTTATATGCAACCTTTCTGAAATCAAAAAGCAATTGTTGCTATGCCCGTAGGTCTTAACCATGCTGCTTTCAGGGATGTGCTGTGTACCTTCTCCTCTCTCACTGATAACCATATGAGTCCAGCACAATAATGGATTCAGCTCTTCCCAAAAGGGCCTCATAGTACTGAGTACTTATCAGCATGCAGAAATGTCTCTCTTCATCAGAAATTCTCACCTGAGAACAACTTGAACAGGATCAACTACATGCAACCTTGATTTGCTCTCAGAAGGGAGTCACTGCCTGCTTGGTCAGGGCAGATTTGAGGCCTTCTTGTAAAGCTCTCAAGAATAACTTAACTCAGCCTTCACTCTTGCATAAATGTTATGAATTAACCTCAGGTTGGGTAAAGTGGAACACTTGGCATTGCCTCCTCAACTATCAAAGCTAAGCAAGGTTTCTATCTGTCGGGTTAGAACTCCACAACCAACAGACACCAAAATGCATCTTCTCCATCATCCTTACCATATGGGTGGTCACTGGCTTTGATGCTGATATCAGTAGTTTCTTTTTCTGGATCTATACTGGCACCACTGGTAGGAGTAGAACCTAGTTTCCCATCTCCAGACACTGCAGAGACTAATGTCACACGGAAATATTCATTTAGCTCCGGAATGTCATCATCAACAACATGCAAATTTAACACCTAGGGAAGGACCAAACCATGGAGAAATCAAACTGAGCAGAAATACATCACTGATGAGTTTCATGACCCTGCCTAGCTTCTAGGATATTGTTTTATTTTCAGAATATGCATTCCACAACCAACTTTATCAAGCTACCAGGGTACTTCAAATTACATCAATACATAACCAAGAAAACAATTCTTTACCTGTCTTAACACAAGCATAGTATAAATGGTGTGTATTGAAAAGGAAATATCTGATAGACTTCAAAATCTTGAAGAAACTGTGCCTCTGAAGAGACATGACAGTGATTAATCCAACTGACAGAGTGAGTAAAGCAAGCTTTTTGTATCACCTGACACTGGAGGTTGCAGATCATACTATTGAGTAACATAACTGGCTCTGTACAGGCTAACACAGTCACCTTAGACAACTCCAGCTTTCTGTATAGTGTGATATGATTAGACAACCATATAGAAGAAAAGTTTTGAGTAGCTGACTGTTATGTAGAGGCATGGGAACAAGTAGTTTACAAACATCCATGGAAACTCTCTTAGGATATCTTACTTATCAGCAAATGCTCCCAAGCTGTTTCATTGGGCCATGCCCATTATCTCCTCCATATGCAGACAACAAATTGAATCAAAATGCAGTGGAGCAAGAGGGTACAGCAGCACTTTTCTGCCACAAGAAAAAATATGCAAGCCCTAACCATGCTGACAGACTAGAAAAGCTTTGGAAATATTCACTTTATAGAACTGTATGCAATGTGGTGTTATGATTCAGTGGAAAAATTAAAGGTGAATGAACAGTGACATGAACAAACCTAGATATCACTAGCTTTGCCAAGCTCTAACTGGGCTCAGATCCACAGTTCTGGTGGAGCCACAGGGATCCTTTCAAATGGTGCCAGTGGGTTTCAGCCAGTCCACACTGACTTCAGCTGAGTGACAAAAGTGAAACTGAGGGCAGGTGTTTCTACTAACAATTCTTCTGTTTTATGAATGTTCATATAACACAAACACAAACTTCCTGCAGTATTGTGGTCCCACACCTCTTCTTCAAATAAATGTGAATATCCTATGTGTTGCTAGTCAGGATCAAATCCATAGAAACAGAGTAAGCAAAATGGACAGAATGTGGCTGACGTTGGCTGTAAGACACTTGATTAAACCTATGAGCTTTCCTGCTGCCCATTTAATTGATGCTGAGATTAAATCAAGAGTTCCAAAACTCAGATCAAAACCTGTTTTTCCAATTACAAAAGTAGTTGGACCCCATATTTCAGCCCAAGACTAAAATCTAATGGTCTAAAAGACCATAAATCTAATGTGTTTATATATATATATATACACATACATATATATATATATAAGTCTAATGTGTTTTTATATATATGTAAATATAATTATGTGTTTATATATAATTAATAATTAATGTGTTTATATATTATGTGTTTATATATATGTAAGTAAGCATGTCTCCCATGTTATGTGCATTCAAATAGATATGCACACAACATGTCTCACATGTTATGTGCATCCAAATATATATGCACACATGCTGACCCCTGAATCAAGACAGAACTATAAGCATCTACCCTATCACATGCCAGTTGCCAGGGGTGCAAAAAAACCCTGCAAAATACAACAAAAGCCACCTAAAGGAAACACTCTCTAGTATGAAAAACCAGCCAAGCGTCCTGAGAAGGTGTTTTCTCCAGCAGGTTTGCAAAGGACAGGATGAATAGTTAATTGGGGAGGTAGGGTTTACCTCTGATCTCTGCCAAGGAAGGAATGTGATAGTGCCACTGCTGTTAGAAAAATCGGTAACAGAGTAATTAATGCCAGTGGAATCAACCTGTGAGATCATGTAATTTACATAGACATAGTCTAGGGCTCCCCTCGTACGCTCCACGACGCAGGAGATAGTCGAACCCTCAGCGGCACTCTGGAAGGAAGCAGAAAATGGCAAAGGTCTGTTAGGGTCCAAGATAACCAAAGCAAGAAGTGGAAAAGGTGAAATTCTCTTAAGGCTAGTCCAATTCAAGTAAAGAATTGCTGTCATCTTCCTGTCAGCACTTTCGGGGTGGCAGGAAGCTGAAACTGAACTTGGTGGCGGTCAGAAGGATCTTAGAGGCATTCACAAGGGTTTCTAGGATCTCCCTGAGGGCTATAAAAGTAAGCCAATAACTATACCCTCTTTGTTTTGGACACAATCTCTTCCACCAGCTGCATGTCAAAGACACAATCAATATTCTTGAAAGGTACATGTCTAAAGCAACTGAAACTATAGTTTTATCTCCATATCAATTACTTTGATTTTTGATTTTTGCCATACTGTAAAGAAAGAGTTGGTTTTCCCCTACCTAGAAATAGTATTGGGGGGAAAAAAACACAATAAAATTAAGCTACACTATCATCATTCAGGGAAAACTTGAAAATTTTACAGTGCTTTTTACAATTCCTCCCTGCAAAGAAGGTGACCTCAGCAGCCACAATTCCAGCTATCTGGAACAAAGGGCCTACTGATATGGACCATCTATTTAAAAAACCCCATGATCACAGAACTAAAACTGAATACAATTTCATCTGAAAATTGCCAGAAAGGCTCAAGCTATCTTAAGGACTAGATAACCTGCAGAGCTGCTGCACAACACAGTGCAGATCCTGCAGGGGCCTATTAAAGAGATGGGCACATAAAGCAATTAAACCACTGATAAAACCATTCTGTCTATCTGCATCCTCACTGAGAGCTCTACTGGCTGTAAGGTAAGTGCAAAACAATTCACATGCCAATATAAATTGTTAATGTTGCCTCACGGTTGGTTGATGATCTGTAGCATCCCAGAATTATCAGTGGCATTTGAAACTGAAGGAATCTATTCTCACAGCATATGGCAGGCACATCAAAACCAAACTGCACCAAATCCCTCAGGCAGGCTGGCTGCTTTCAAACACATCCTAGCACTTTGGTTAGAAAGAGGATAATGACAAGGTCGTAAGAGTTCCCAGTCTTCTGAACTTTGTTTTCCAGAGTAGCCTCATCCCAATAGAAACAGCTATCATGTCTTTTTCCTTCATAAATGATTAGAGAACTAAAAATGAATTATGATTATTTCAACCCCCTCCTGTTGTATATTGCACATACAACAGCTACCACCAGAAAACAACTTCATGTTGAGGAAAAACCAACTCACAGTCAGTATCAACCCAGTTCATTCATATCAAACACGTGATTTATACCTTATGACAGCAAATGACTTTGGAAAAATGCATCACTGCATGACTTGCAGTGAAATTCTTTCAAACACATCATGTAACATAGAAAAATATTTCTAATAATCCAGTCTCCAAAAAAGAAAATTAAACATTATCTTTTAATTGATAAAGTCAGTCTCAGAGGTGACAGAAGTAATGTGACCTGGTGTAGGGAATCCTGCTGTGGCAGGGGGGTTGGACTAGATGGTCTTTCCAGGTCCCTTCCAACTCCTAATATTCTGTGATTCTGTGAAGAGAATATTCTTCCAGAAAAACTTAAGCCTTAGTCTTGAGTTTAAGCAACAATATCAGTTTTCTTAACAATCATTTAGCAGGACTTTTAAAAATGATTGACTGAGGCTATAAACCAAAAATGACACATTTCCAAACTCCACAAAAGCTTTGCTTCACTCCAAAAGCTAAACAACATGAAACCAGGCCCTGTGCAGGTCAACTGGTCATGCCATTATTTTTTCCTGGACCTCTAATTTTCCTGCTGTACATCTTACCTCAGGAATACATGCCCCAGTGAAGCCAAACAAACCATTAGCATTATCACTCTTCTGTATTCTTAACCTGGCTGTGGTATTTTCTTGTGAAATCCGAGCTCCACCACACACAGAAATGAGCTTGAGGATGAATAACTCCTCTCCTTCTTCCTCTTTGTCATCTTTTGCAGACACAATGAATGATTTATTGGTCTCTCCTTGCTGATACTCCAAATACCCAGAGACAGGGTGGACATCACTCTTTGCAGGAGTTGCATGGAGTTCATAGATCTCTGCTGTCGTCAGCTTACGCTCATAAAGCCTGACATCCTGCATCAGCCCTCTGTACCTGCTGGTGCCATTAATTCCAGCTCCAATTCTCACTATTCCTGGACCTGAGAAGGAAATAATTTTTCTCATGTTACTATATTTCTTCCAAGTAATAAATCTTCAGCTGAGTAGATGTGATTGCTCAAAATCAATGGTAAACTCTTTATTAGCCCTTGGTTAGGGATCAGATTGCTCTTGAAACACAAAATCAGGAGTTCACTCAAGCCTCATCTCAGTGTTACAGGTTGATCATCACCAGGTCAAACAATTCCAGCCTAGACTATTCAGGTTTTTCACCCCACTAGTTCTACCAGCACATTGTCACCATCCCTTATGTTACAGAGCCTTGGCAACTTCTCTCCTTCCCTCAGAGACTTGCAGAGTACAGCAGCAACCCCTCTCAGCTCTTGTTTTGCTAAGCAGATCCCATTTTGTCTCCCTCTGCTAGGGCAATGCATCCATTCTGATGGTACTCAACACCACTGCATCAGCCCTTTTGGACATGCTTTTCTCCTAATGCACTGGGAATCTAGACTTGAGAAATGTACACCAAATCCCCAATGCTTCTTACAACAGTATTAGTATTTCTCTGTCTCTAATTATCCCACTCAGCAAACCACAGGCTCACAGCTGCCTTTTTCTTACAAACATACTGTGCTGGCAGCTCACACTCATTCCTGTTGATAGATATCTCTCCTTTCCAGCTGTTTTCTGGTTTTGGAAGAAACTGTGTTCTTGAATGCACTGGCATACAGATGACACTGAGCATCAGTCCTGGAGATGAGCAACCACAGCAACTGAAACTGGTCCCAGGACACAAGGTGGAGGATGGGGAGAAGATCTGGCCTACTGTTCTCACCACTGTGAGCGTCCAGCACTAGATGGAGAGAGATGAACACCTTACCTTCTCCTTGTAGTACCTCAAGATAGACTATAGGCTATCTCCACTAATATAGGCAATAAACAATGACTCAGCCATATCCTTCTGCCAACAAAAGCATTCCTGCTTTTCACACATCTTTGTTTCAGAAACTGAGTGGAAAGGAAATCCTTCCTAAGCTACAGAACTGCAAGTCTGATGGACATTATTAATTGCAGGAGCACTGGCTTTTACAGAGGGCAAACTTTTTACTCAGACTTCAACCCTTGGAAATTTACAGACAGACATGAAATACTACACTATACAATGAATGAAGTCTCTATCCTCAGCCTATGTTTGTGTATACACATGCATGTAGATGCAGCTGCATTTAAGAACACTCCACTTATGTTTTTTTAATTCTCCTTCTTCAAGGAGAATTTAAATCTTTAATTCTCAGTTCTTTCATTCTCTTCTTCACAGAAAAGGAGATTGAAGAATTTGGTAATTATTCACTGCCTGTCCCCATCAAAGAAAACATGTGAAAGTGAAGGCAAGAGAAGAAAGGAAAAAGGATGCAGATGATCTCCAAGGAAAAGAAAAATGCACATGGAAGAGTGGGAAACTGAAAAAAAAATTAAAAATATAATAAGGTAAAAATAATAAAACCTATAAAAAAAGAAAATATAATGTGTTCCAACCACACAGTGTCTGACTTTATAAAGGAATTGTTCTAATGCTTCTCTGGTCACTGCTATGCTAGTTCAGAGGGAAAGTCCATAATGACCAAAATCCCATCTGGGCCTATCCAGTTAGATAAACTGAAGTACACATGTTGATGTTCCTTGGGACACTATTATAGGCATAATTTCATATCAGATGTGAACACTTAGTCAAGTAAATCTTCACCCTGAAAAATTCTATTGGTAACAAGATGCAGTCTTAGTTGTAATCTAATACTCAACTAGAAACAAAATCATTTCACAAACTGAGAGGAAAAAAAAGCTCCTTTCTCAGCTACAGTGCTGTAAACCTTATAATTGATTGCAAACATATGTAACCTCATGTATACATGATCACCATACATATAAAAACATAATAATAAACTATAGTTTATTTTCAGATTACTGCAATCTAAGCTCTCTTACATATTGGAAGTCTTTTGAACTTTCCCACCTCTAACTTCCATATGCTTTTTGAAAATCCTCAGAACTTTCCATCAATTCTCTTCCATTCACTAGTCAGATATAATAATTTAAGTGTTGTTTATACCTGTTTCAAAGAACTAGACTCTTCTGTACATTGCAGAACTTCATATGGGGAAAAAGAAAATAGTACAGGCTCACCATCAGCAATTGCTTCTCCTTTCAGGCTCTTCATTCCTCCCTGAACTGGAACTCCATCCATGTAAAATTCAATGATACCTTCATCCAGAGTAATCAGAAGGTGAATCCAAGTATTTTCATCCAGGTATTTCAGGACTGCTGCTTTAGCCAGATAGGACAAATTGGATCCCAGTGCTGTATAATGAAGCACTAGGGAAACATGGGAATCATTTGTCTGAACTTTCACACCGTAATATAAGGTCCCATTTTCATCATCCTTTTCAACTATATAACCATCAGCATGGGTGTGAGGAATTAACCATGCTGAAAAGGTGAAATTGGTGAGTGCACTCTTTCCCTTGTAGGGGTATTCTGGGCCAATAATCCCAAAGGCATCCTCTTTGCCAGGGAAATACAAAGCATCTGTCCCCGTGTGACGGCGTCTCATGTGGGGCTGAGACTGGACTGAGCTTGGGAAGGAACCCAGCAACAAGAAGTCGACCATGGGTGGTAGTCCAGCTTGGAAGGTGCTAGAGAGTATTTCCCAGCCTAAACGGACAACACCAAAGGTGCCTTGTTGTCTCCAGATGGTGAAGTCAGTAATATAGGAAAGATCATCCTCAGAAAGAACATCTTCCACTATTTCTCTCTCCTGGCTCCCTGGGTCTAGAACAAAGACTCCAAAGGGGTCATCATTGAATGGGATCATCACAGTCACAGCAAGGTTTGTTTCAGACAGCTGACCACCAGGACCAGGAGACCCACCTGTATAACAGAAGTTAGGGCAAAAGCCAACAGTCAGTTTCAAACAACAGTCTGGAAACAAGTGACTAAGTATTTCAATACTTGCTAATAACATGTGCTTCTAAAATGTGTTAAATCTGCTTTAAAGAGCCTCTCAGCTCTTGGAAAACGCTCTGGTTTAGTAAGAAGATAATTGAACTCATCATCATCATGGCTAGGCTTCACCAACGAAGATTTGGGCAGGGCTCTACCCACATTTGTTGCAATAATTGAACTGTACTGGTTTTAAAACACCACAGCAGCAGTTTTGATAGAAAACAAAGCAGCAGGTTCTCTTCCAACTGCAAAACACACATCTCTCTTCAGATAAAACAAGATTAGCTCCAACTTTTCTGAATGAGCCAATGAGCTGGGTTACTTTTGATTCATTTGACAAAGACAGGGCCAAAATCACTCCTCATATTACTCCAGGATTTACATGAATATGGAATGACAACATTTGTCCCATTGCCTCTGAAACAGAAGCAGAGATACCTTGCAAAGTCAGCCATCAGCTGTGTATTAAAACTGCTGCCATGTCCAGCCTTTAGTCACCTCCTCCTGCACAGTAAGAAGCTGTGATGTGATAGATCATGATATGAATGTGGAGCCTCCACGTGCAAGGCCTGCAGGGATCTACCTACTCTAAGCAGGAAATATTCTGCACATGCATATGGAAACATTTCACTTCTAGGAAGGGTCAACATGTATTTTCAGTTGTATATGGGCACAGAAGACCCTAAGTAGTAATGAAGTGGAATGAGTCCAGAAGGTCTGGGACTCCACTCAGTAGCAGACCTGTAGCAGTTGTAATTGAAGTCAAATGAATTGGTAACCAGGAGTAATTTCCCCTCTTCTGGTAAAAAGCAAACTGACTAACCTCCAGAATGATAGATAAGCATAGAGTTTTATTTGGTCTTCATCTACAAAGAGATCTCTGATATCACCAAGGGGCATCCTCTTTAAAGGTCAGATTGCCAAAAAGTGTGTCACAGTAATTCAAGAACTGAATGACTGCATTCACAGACTAAATTAAGATCCAATTAAAAATAAAACCTAAAACCTTACCAGAAAAACCATATGACATCAAAACATGGCAGAAGGCAAAGCACTTTCCAGAGCTGGGTTAATTTTGAGGGATTAAACTTAATTCTTTCCTACTAGAAACAAAGGGAATGGGGATATGGAAGAGAATACCTGAAGCATTCACCAACTTCAGAATGTAAAATTCATTGAATTCAGGAATTCTATCCCAAATGGCATGGAGTGTTATTGGCTTTGATCCTTCACCATCCATGAAGTACACAGTCCCAGAAGTTTCAGAGAACTCTTCTCCTGGCCTCAGCACAGAGCCATTATCAAAGAGCTGCCAGGTCAAGGAGACATTGCCAAAGTGTCCTCTATGCCTCAAAACCCTGTTCAGTGATACAGAGAGTCAACATCCTGATAGGAACCCATCAGCATTCATTAGCAGGGGAAAACATGATGACACTAACCTTCCTTTACCATGAAAAATAATACACAGCCTTCTAAATGTTCTAAATAACCATGGACAACAAATACAACCATGGACAACAATACTGTGAAGGTCCATGATTTCACAGGATATTTCTACTCCCAAGGGTATATCCCAGGTACCTTAGGAAACAAGTAAACCATGCAGGTCCATTTAAAGCAGTACTGCTAAGCTAAACATCAGTTTATCTTAATCAGGCCTTAAGGCAAACAAGGAAAAAAAAAATCAAATAAAAAGACATAAAAGACAATTAAAACAAATGTGAGAAAAGCCTCCTCCCCAGCTGTTCAGACTCCCATTTACTGTGACCTAACTTCTCTTTCTATCCTGTCTAGAGGTGTTTTTTAATGAAAAAATCAGTATTTTTTGTCAAGTTATAATCCCCTCCTGACTTCATGGAGCATAACAAGGTAAGATGACAAGCCAATTAATTTCTTGACACCTTCATTCCTGAATACACCCCAGTGGCTGGAAAGAAAATACCTTCAGAGGTAAGATGAGGGAAAAAATATATTCAAAAAAACAAACTAACAGGAAGAATATAGTCAGGGAGGTTGTTTGTAGGGTAAGGCTTCAAAGCAGGGTGCAAAAAAAACCCCTAACTACCACATAGTAGCATTTATCTGTGTTTTGAAAAGATTCTTCACTTCTCCATTGGTCCAGGTTATATTCTGCTCAATCATCTAGATTCTTCAGTATCTAAAGTCTACTGGCAATATAACAAAACAACAAAGCTGTGGTCTTATGGTGTATGGATTTTAGTATGCACAGTCTATGTGGTAATAAAACAGTTGATGACTTCAACAGGTTTACAACTAGTTGAATCCAATATTTGGTAAAGCTCTTTTTCTGTGATACCTGTTTGTCAGCATGAACTCCTATGGGATCAGACCACAGCAGTCCCCCTAAACTACCACATGCACCAGTTCAAAAAAAAAGTGCAAAAAGTAGTATTTAAACCTGACTTACAAAAAGTTGTTACTTTTGCCTTCTTCCACTGACTTCTCTAAAGGTTCCAAGGAGAAAATTCCATTAGGATCATCATTTGCTTCAATAATAACTGTAGCCACTCCAGCCTTAAAGATAACAGTATCCCCTAAAACAAAAAGGTGACTGAATCAGAAATGGAGGTAACTCTTCAAACTGAAGGTGTTTCCTTCTTACACCCACTCCTTTCATCTAAACAAAGAAAGGAACAACAACAAGACAACCAGTGAAGGCCAATATTCAAGATACTCAGTCACAGGCAAGTCAGCAATACTTCCCTAGAAGTATTGAACTGAAACTAAACACAAGCTAAGAAAAATGAGTTTATTCAGAGGGATTGTCAATAAAAACCCAAAGAGCAGCATAACAAAACCAAGCACACATTTTTCAGATGTATAACACAAGCATAAAGATGTGGCTCACAACCACAGCTATTCCTTCAAGGCCTTAAAGCAAAAAAAAACACTAAAAAAAAAATCAAATAAAAAGGTCCAAAATATAACAAAACAAATGTGAAAAGAGCCTGCCTCCCAGCTGTTCACACTGACATTTACTGTGACCTATCCCAGCCTAGCTGTAAGGGAAAAATATAAGATACCATGAAGCAGAGTGAAAGCTAGTAGGATTTCTGTGTGGAGGTTAGCTCTGTAGGGACATTCTAACACCCTTCCCATGTCCATAGATGTACTGGTGAGGCCACATCTTGAGTATTGTGTTCAGTTTTGGACCCCTCTCTACAGGAAGGACACTGAGCTGCTGGAGTGTGTCTAAAGAAGGGCAACAAAGGTGCTTCATGAAGTTCTAACCCCTCAAGACCCCATCACTGTTTTGATGGCTTCTCCAACACTGTTTTGACTTGAATTGCAAAGATCAGGCACTGCATGCACAGCCTGTCATCACCACTCAACTACAGAGTAAGAAGGACAGCAAATCATTAAAATCTGCTAACACTGATGGTGACATGCCTACTACATCCTGAATTTTGACAGAGCCTGTGGTGGAGTGGGTCTTTTATTTGTAGACCCCAGGAGAATGTGACTATTTCTTCCACTTAACCTGCATGTTTTCTTATCAATATTACACAGAAGTGATGGTTTATTCCAGAAGAGGTGCATTTAAATAATAGGAATGTGATGAATCATTTTGTATCATTTCCTGCTAAATGTTCTTTCTGAGATAATAAACCCTCTCTTTCCAGTGGTACACTTGGGAATGTCTAACACACATTCTTCTGCAGGTTAAACCTTGTAGGACTATCACATCAATCTGAAAATAATGCATGCATACATCCCACTTCTACAAGAACAAAACAGAGACCAATTTACATGGTTTTCCTCTAAAATAAGGCAGTTCTGTTTGTTTGTACAAAAATCAGGCAGTCGTGTAGTAGACACAAATAACCTAATCCCTCTTTCCCTAAGACTCTTGCAGTCCTAACATTCTTTACCCTGGTGTTTCTGTAGTCAAGTCAAAACCCCAACTAATTTGGAGCATTTACATTTGAAAAGAGACTTTCACTCCAGTTGTTTTTGGCAGGAAAAGGCTTCAACTGTAACATTTGACTTCCATTTCTAATTAAACAATTGAAGATTGTACTATGTACAGAAATTGTAGAGCAATGTTGAAGCAAACCTGATTCATATGATATCCAGCATTTATATATTGCCATGTGATAACAACAAGCTGGCAAAACACTGCAGGGAAAAAAACAAAAGGAAAAGGAGAGTTACTAAGCTCACATCAAATAATTATGTTTACCTGTGGAATTCAAAAGGAAGACATAAAATGTTTCATCAGTCTCAGGGGTATCATCATCATTGATATATATAGACAAGTTCTGCTCTCTTTCTCCAATGTCAAACAAAATGATGCTGCTCTTCCCACTGGGAACAAAGTCTCCCTCTTCAGCTGTTGCCTCTCCATCAACAGTAACATACTGCACAGCAACAGCAGCATCAGCAGATCCATTCCTTAGGACTGTGAAGTTTGCAAGACTTCCCTCTTCAATGCTCACTGTCAGAGGTTCTGAAAACAGACACACACAAAAAAGTCCACCTGAGTGGAAGTCTGAGCTCCTTGTGCATGGCCTGTTGTCTTTTTCCTCAGTGAAACAGAAGGGATATGTGGTAAGGGCATGGAAGTACTTGAGGGTACAAGAAAATCCTGCACATAGATCCTCAACCAATCCAAACATCAACAAAGAGAACAATGCAGTAAAATAAGGGAAGGTTCTGAAAGAAACAAATACATATTCAACACAGCAATAAACATGAATGTTTTATACTAGCTCCATTGGGATGAGGTGATCTGGTCTGTTAATACAATCTGACTGGGGTGGTTATATGTATTCCACATGTAGAAAACAATATCTAACCTGCAAAATAAATGGGATCATCATTCCTTGTAATCTGTAAAACTGCACTGGTTATATTGCCCAGCCTGGCTCCACCAGTAGCATTAAATAAGCTGATGATGAATACTTCCACCTCTTCAGGTACCTGAGAGAGAAAACAGAACAAAATAATTCTTTACATACAAAACAACAAAGAGATTAAAATCAAAAACTGAGGAGGTTAACAAACCAGAGACTTCTCTGTGTGGGGTTTTTTTTTATTTATTGATCCCTAAGTGTGTCAAGAGGGACAACAAATGACAATTCCTACAGTTACACAGAAATATCAGGCTAAAATCCTCACAGTAAATCCCCTCATCTTCACTGCTGCACAGATAACCCAAAAATTATCATGCAGTTTCCTGCTTCTCACACCTGTAATTTGTTTTTACAGCTTTACTTATTAATTATTCTCATTCTTTCTTACATCATTTTAAATATTTCCATGTAAAAAAAACCAGGACTCCTACTATCAAAGCAATGATTTAATTCAAATGAATGTTTCAGGGAACTGAATTCATTTCAGGGAACTGAATTAATGCAATTTAACCACATTCAAGTACCCTAACCATTTCTGTTTACAGATATGCACAGTTCCTCAAATTCTTTTATGATTCTGCCTAGTTTTTCCCAGGTATTTAGATTTTGCCTGCAAACACTCACCAGGCTCTTAAAAAGCAGATGTTCCTTCTTTCTTCTTAAGTTTTAACATTTTGGCATTTGCTTTTTGTCCCATATGCTCCCACAAAAAAACAACATGGCAAAAATCTTTACCTCATCTGGCAGTGAGTAAATGGTGATGTTTTTGGAGAACTCCAGATTACCAAAGAAAAGAGTTCCTTGTTCTGGATAGATGTCATTGGTACAGGCTGGGTCAATCATCCAAGACACACTAACGTTCCCATAGTTTCCTTGGTGTCTTACAACTGTGTAATCAGCTAAAAAATGCAAATCTAGAGTCAGTGTGCACCTTCAGAACACCAGAAATCAAAAAAAAAAGGAAAGGTCAGCAATGCTGAAACAAAGGAAAAGGAAAGAAAATAACAATCAAATACACTTCTGGCAAAACTAGTATGTGAGAGCACCATAAGAAAGGACACACAAACCATGAAAGCAGCTCAGACTTACTCAGGTTTGTTACTTTTTGCCTGTAAATGTACTTGATAATTGAACAGTGATAGATAAATTGAAGTTACCCATAGGAAGATTTAGTTCTGTTCTCCTTTCACATAACATATTATCCTTCAAGCTCCACAAGCAGAGCTACTGCCTCCAGGTTGCACCTTGCACAGGTATCAATAGTCCTGTCTGGAATGTTCTCTGGCCATTTATCTGCTGGATTGATCCCTCTGGCCTTCCAGGGCCATTGTCCTCCACTGCAGTCTCCACTAGTCATTCTGCTGGCACTATACCACTCTGGAAACCCCTGAGTGGAGACTTGAGTCAGACAGACATTATCCTGGGCTCTCCAGTTGAAGAGAGGCAAGGAACTACTGGAAAGAGTCCAGCAGAGGCTAGGAAGATGCTGCAGGGAACTGGAGCATCTCTGGGAGAAGGAAAGGCTGAGAGCCCTAGGGCTGCTTAGCCTGGAGAAGAGCAGCCCCACAGGGGAGCTGCTCAGTGCTGAGCAAGAGCTGAAGGCTGGGGGCAAGAGGCTGGGGCCAGCCTCTGCTCAGTGGTGCCCAGGGACAGGACAAGGGCAATGAGGAACCCAGGAGGTTCTACCTGAACAGGAGGAGAAACTTGTTTGGTGTGAGGGTGTAGGAGCCCTGGCCCAGGCTGCCCAGAGAGGCTGCGGAGTCTCCTTCTGTGGAGAGATTCCAAAGGCACCTGGAGGTGACCCTGGGCAACCTGCTGTGGGTGACCCTGCTTTTGCAGGGTGGTTGGACTAGATGAACCCCAGAGGTCCCTTCCAAACCATACTGGGATTCTGGGATTCTCTGAGAAAGGTGAAATGGGAATAAGAAGCCTTGCAGGGGAAGAGAACAGATACAGCAGTAACTCTAATAAGAAAGAATTACCAGAGTAGATCATTTCTCCTTTACTTTCCTTAATTGTTACTGATAGTTCATCAGACAGAAACTGAAGGACACCATGAGGATCATCATTCTTCAGAATGGTTATGTTGACTCTTGTGGCATTCCCCAGCTTGCCTGGCATTTCACTGTAGCCACTGAGCACTACAGAATACATCTCATCCAGCTAAAAGAGGGAAACTCAGTCAGAGTCATAAAAAGACACATTCAATACTCACATCCAAAACAAATGGACAAAGATCCACAGTCCCTAGCCAGGCAGAAAGATACAAACTTAAACCAAAGAAAACCACACACACTTTCTCCATGCACAATGTCATCAGAACAAAGACCTAACTAGAAGTTTCCACCTATGATAGGACCACGGCCTCAAAAACTCTAGCATTACTACAGGCAAGGACTTACTTTGGTGGAACAGATTTTAGAATCACAACAATTCACCAGTACAAATATATTAAAAACACTTTCTACTTCTCCAAGCAGCCTTGGTTTTGAGGCTGGGAAGACATTCTGGGGAAAAAGCCATTACACATTTTCTCTTCTATAGATTTGCCAACGTTTTAATAAGTGAAAAAAAGACTATGCCTGTGAACACAATTTGAAAAGAAACATTAATTTTTACCTCTGGAATCCCATCCATCCTTGTCAGAAGAGTAATTATGATCTCTCTCTCACCAGGCTTAAACTCCAGAATTCCTGTGCTTCCATAAAACTCATTATTGTCTCTTGGTTCTACAGTGTAGTGTAGAAACTGCCTGACAAGGCTTCCTCTGCTGCGGATAATCTTCAGCTCAACAGACTCCCCTTCCTGGGAAAACAGAGAAATCCAGCTTTTGTCTAGCACTCTGCTTACACTAAAGGGTCCACAATGATTCAGAGAAATGACTCAGACAGCTACCTTGATACTGTAGGGACCTCTGGAAGTGGGAGCAAATTCGAACACTCCTCCCGGATCATCATTTCCCAAGATAATCATTTCACGAGTAGTAAACCCATATTTCAGAATCTGATTTTCCACACTGACCCTGAGAAAGGAAGGCAAGAGGGGGTTGGGGGTTTTTATGCTTTTATTCTTCCAGTTCTCTTTTGGCAAGGAAATCCACACCTGCAGGAAGGACATCAGCACTCTGATGGAGTTTATGAATGGATGATGACAAGAATTACCTGCGAAGACTAAAATAAAGGAACACACAGTATGTTTTACCCACTGCTACAATACAAACCTTTGCTTCTGAAGCAACTTTGCTTTCTGATCAGATTTTATAGGTGGTGATGCTAGATTTTTTGATTTATTTTTTTTTTTTAGTGACAGGCACACAACACACAGGAAAAGAAACAGGTTCATGCAGTAGTGAAGTGAAGAGTTACATTCAGCATGACTTTGTATTTGGCTCTAAACATAAAGGATAATCCAAAAATCAACTTAAAGGAAATAGACTACTCATTCTTACCCTCTTCTGCAAAATTTACTCCTGTTACAAGAGACTTGCCTCTCACTGTTGTCTACTTCATCCTCACCTGCCTCTGTAAGATCTAGATACCACCTGTACAATCTCAGTATGGATCTATTAAGTGCTGGACCTACTCTCAGTAGCTCATACTCATTCCTCTTCTCCTCCCTGACTCACAAATTACTTACTCCCTTACTTACCCTTACTCCCTTCCCCACTGCCTAAAAGCATATGGTGAAGGGTGCAGACATAATCAAGCAGAGTTGCTTTTGGTGCAGGACTTCTCTTCTACCCCTGGGCTACTGCTACACCAACCTGGTCTTACTCACAGACACAAATGGGCCCTATCTAACAAGAGAAGGAAACCTTGGACATTTGTTCCATTCATTTCCTCAGATGTGGTCATTTCCAATGCCATTGATTGCACTACATGGCATTACATTAACCATGGTAGAAAAACTATTACAGAAGGATGCATCAAGAATGCATGCTGAGACTGACAGTTTGGATATGGCTTAGGAAATGATGGTTTATATATATTTAGGTTCCTGTTCATTTTCCCTATTTCCTAGAAGAAAATGTCAAGGAACTCTTGGTCTAATCTATTGTAAATATTTTTATGGTTGCACTCTACTACAACCCAGACTAAAGGAAACTATTTCACCAAGAAAGAAATGTGATCTGTCATGCCCAGCATTTAAAATCACCCCCAGAACTGTTTCCACAAACATTCCATAAATAACTGGAAAGCCCATACACCAAAATTAATAGCAAAGTATCCTGAAGTGAAGCCTACAAGGAGGATAAAAGATGCAAAACAGGGGATATATGATGAAAAGGGTAACAGGTCACATTTGTTGCACATCAATAAAATACATGTGCAGACACAATTACTTGCATTACCATAAGTTAAAGAGAGGTTATTTAAAAATAAGAAGATATCCACTCATCTTTGACTAATTCATCATTGCATCCAATGCTCAAACACTGAGCCATGCATTGATAACTGTCATCACCTAAATAAAGAAACACCTTCAAGCCAGAAGAACCCCCTGCCATCAAACTGGGGAAGCATGCATTGTCTGAAGAGAGGCAGAAAACATGATTCCTGAGAGGGAAAGAAATGATAAAAGCAGGTTCTGTCCAAACCAATCATTTGTAAAACAAAGCATTGATGCACTGAAGACAAACCAGAGTTGGCTGCACTTACCCAAAGTACACGACAAATCTTTCTGTCTCTACCCTGTCAACACAGACATAAAGAAAGGGGATGGGAGAAGGAATGGAAGTGCCACATCTAGAATTTCAGTAGTACTAATCTTAGAAAAGAATAATAAAATGTATTGTTTTAATAAATAACAGCACAAAGCTTTCTTTTTCTTTTCCAAGTGCTTATAATGTTCATTTTATGGTGACACTTCTTGCTTAGCATTTTCCTGTTGTTCCTGCAGTTCCCACTCAGGAGAAATGATCCATTGACCATTCCAGCATGTCAAGACTCATCCATGGGATACCTCACCCAGCCCTCCTCCAAGAGCTCCATTACTGCCAACCTCTGTGGCTGCTCACAACTGCAGCAGCAGCAGCCCCCATTTAGAAAGAATTCTTCATTAAGAAAGTCAACAGACATGCCTCCATGGTATAATATTCCAACAGTCTGCCAAAGTCATGACAGAAACACACAATCCTTATGGTTGGAAAAGACCTCTGAGATCATCCAGTCCAACTGTTAACCCAACACTGCCATGCTCACCACTAAACCATGTCCCCAAGCACCACACCTACACATTTTCTGAACACTGCCTGGGGTGGTGATTCCATCACCTCCCAGGGCAGCCTGGGCCAATGCCTGACAGCCCTCTTGGGGAAGAAATTCTTCCTATTACCCAATCTGAAAGCTCCCTAGTGCAACTTCAAGCCAATTCCTCATCTTATCACTCGTTCCTTGTGAGGAAAGACCAAGCCCCACCTCACTACCACCCCCTTTCAGGAAGGCAAAACTCAGATAAGCACAGTGGGAGTTGTAACAGCTGTGTATAAAAAAACTATTTTGGCATAAAATCACATCAAACTTTATGTCTGACAGGTTTTCAGTTGACTAGATTAATGAAGGATAACATTAATGCAAGAATACAACAATCAAAAACACAAACACAAGACAAGAGGATTTGCTGATCTCTTCTTGGTTCTGCTTCAACCAAGCACTTATCACAAAGCTACCACAACAAGAGGAAGGGAAGTGTTCTTCTGCTATGCCAATCACACATTGAGACTTTCTTCATCTAAAATAAACATGTGTCAAACATAAAACCTGTACCTCCTATCAAAACAGATCCAGACAGCATTTTGAAAGTTAAATACTGACATCACTAATCCAAAAAAGAAATGAGACTCAGAATTCAGTCTGGATAAGGGTTCACTCTAAAGTTTGTGAGAACAAAGGAAACAGACCTGCAGATAACATCCTTTCAAACAAGAGATCTGAGTTAACAGACATTTCTCACTTGATTTCCAGTGAGTCTAGATTTTAATTGAGACATTTCTCCCTTCCTTCAGAAATACACTCAGAAGTGTTCCAAAACCATCAGAGTATTATCACAATGAAAAGATCAAGGAGAAAATTCCAGAGACAGTCATGCTAAAATTTAACCATATCCCTAAGCTGTTGCTAATGTAATTGACAACAGAGAATACAAATGAACACTTGGGAGGTTTTGATATGTAGGCACCAGCTTAAGATATCATAATTCCTCAGGAAGTGAAAGGTCATGCCAGAAGTAAAATCTCTTTCAGCATGGGTCCAACCAGAGCTCAGACAAAGAAGCCTGCTAAGATGGGCTAAGGAGTAGTGCTAGAATCTACTGTTGTGTTGTCATGCTCCATGGCAGCACTGCAGGAATCCAGAGGGCAGCAAAAAATGAAAGTCACAAGATACCATGAGATGTGGATCTCAAGCACACCCCAGAATCATGCTATCATACTATCATCTGAGCTGGAAGGGACCCAATAGGATCATTGAGTCCAGCTCTTAAACCCAGGGAGGACACCCCAAGAATCACACCAATGTTTCTGAGAGCACTATCTGGATGCTTCTTGAAGTCTCTCAGGCATGGTGCTGAGACAACATCCCTGGGGAGGCTGTTCCAGAGCCCAGCCACCCTCTGAGGGAAGAACCTTTTCCTCATCTCCAGCCTGAACCTCCCCTGACTCGACTTCACCCTGTTTCCCCTAGTCCTACCACTATCCACCAGATGCCCCTCTACTATCCCCTGTGAGGATGCTGAAGACAGCTATGAGGTTCTCAACCTCCTCTTCTCAAGGTTAAACAAACCAAGTGACCTCAGCCTCTCCTCACAAGGATTAAGGCTTAATCATTAAGGCTGAAAGAGACCTCTAAGATCATCAAGATCATTGACCAAGAATTGGAACTCTGTAGAAGGTGCCTATTTTGAAAGGCACCTGCAAAACTGCATTGCAACTGTGCATCTGTATTGCTGTCCCTACTGAAAACATATCTCTAAAGAACTTCTTTTCTGTCAGGGTATCTCACAAAAGGTGCATTCAGATTGCCTGTGGAATGTTAGTCAGTTTGCTTCCCAGATTTGCAATCAGTGTTCACCCCTTCTTCCATTTTTTCCAGGATTATTACCTACTGATTTAATTAGTGGCAGGGCCTGGCTTTAAAGAACAGAATTAAAGTAGGATTTGCCACATGTTAAATTCCACAGTGCTTCCCATCAGAGGGAACACCTTCTCTCCAGGGTTAATCCACAGGTTATTTGATTTTGAAGGCTATGTTAATTTTTGTTCCTCACAGCAGGAGACAGATGCTGTTATAATTTGGAAGAGTAATAAAAGCTAGCAGTAGGAGTCCCATAGCACTCATTTCAACATCCCATTACCATTTCCAAATACCTTTTTCCCCATCAAAGCAAAAGCCTGATCAAACCCTTGAAGAAAAAGCCAACATTTTACTCTGAAAGAGTTAATTCATACAGCAGGAAACCTGTATCACAGAAATCACTAGGACTGTAAAAATCCCCAAGTTCATAGAAGCATAGAATGTTAGGGGTTGGAAGGGACCTACAAAGATCATCTAGTCCAACCCCTCTTTCCCAAACTAAAGTCAGTTTATCAGTATATTGCTATTCCCAGACTCCACATTCCACAAGTTCTCTCTCTCAGCACCATTCCTTTAAGAGTGCTAGTATAACCTGCACATCCTGGAAGTCCTGGCTCATCACTTGTGTCAACTGCCAAAGCGATAGCTGTCTACCTGCACCTTACTGGGAGGATGACATTGGCCACTCAGAAATGCAAGTTGGGCAGAAGGGGAAAACAGCAATCATATTTTTCAGAAAACTAGTTTGTATTTGTGCTTACTAGGTACAAGGAACAGCCCTAGTATGTGTAGATGCTTTCACAAAGCATGCACACAATTTTCATGGCCTGCTCAACCTATATGCATCAGGGAGATCAATGCCTTTTCCTTCTCAGACATATTTCACTACATACAGCTTTATTTAGGTTTGGTTTTAACCCAGGGCTGTTCAGATATGATTAAAGAAAAGGTAACTTGAAGCTTCAGCAGGTAGAGGGTTGTCTTGTTTCTTCATTACTCATCTTTCTTCTTTGGAAGCAGGTTCTTCATCATATACAGAATTCAGAGTTATTTTTGGTACTTATTACCTTAGTACTTATTGCTTTGCCTGATGAATCTGGTGGCCTTCTATGAAGAGGTTACAACAACAGTAGACAGTGGAAGAGCAACTGACATCATTGACCTGGACCTGAGCAAAGCCTTTGACACTGTCCCACACCACATCCTGGTCTCCAAGCTAGAGGAATATGGGTTTGATGGATGGAGCACTCGCTGGAAACGGAACTGGCTTGACAGCTGCACACAGAGAGTGGCTGTCAGTGGATCCATGTCCAAGTGGAGGCCAGTGACAAGTGGAGTCCCTCAAGGATCAGTACTGGCACCACTCTTGTTCAACATCTCAGTCAGAGCCATGAACAGTGGCATTGAGTGCTCCCTCAGCAAGTTTGCCGACGACACCAAGCTGTGTGGAACGGTTGATACGCTGGAGGGGAGGGATGCCATCCAGAGGGACCTGGGCAGGCTGGAGAGCTGGGCCCATGCCAACCTCAGGAAGCTCAACAAGGCCAAGTGCAAGGTCCTACATCTGGGTCAGGGCAATCCCAAGCACCCATACAGGCTGGGGGGAGATTGGCTTGAGAGCAGCCCTGAGGAAAGAGACTTGGGGGTGTTGGTGGATGAGAAGCTCAACATGAGCTGCCAGTGTGTGCTTGCAGCCCAGAGGCCAACTGTATCCTGGGCTGCAGCAAGAGGAGTGTGGCCAGCAGGTCGAGGGAAGTGATTCTCCTCTCTGCTCTGGTGAGACCCCACCAGGAGAACTGTNACAAGGCTGGATGGGGCCCTGGGCAACCTAATCTAGTGGGAGTCCCTGCCAGGCAGAGGGGTTGGAACTAGATGATCTTTAAGGTCCCTTCTAACTCTGACAATTCAATTCTATGATTCTATGATTCTTATGACCTATGGGTAGAGGCCATAGAGCAAGAAAGGAAAATAATACTGTTAATGGCTTGGAAAGTTTCTTTTATAGTTATGAATGCAATCAAAACTTGTTTAAAAGGTTAACTGCCCTAAGACCACCACTGAGCTGTACCTAATACATCCTTGTTAGAACTAATTGTATTATTTTATCCATGCTATTCCTAATTGCAAATAAATAGAGTGCTTATGAACATATTTCTATGGCTACAGTATCATTAAAGATCTCACATGCTCTGTGTTCCTACTGACTTAGACTACAGTTTCTAGAACAGTAGCAGCACAGTGCATCTTTGTTTTCACACTAATTCACTACTGCTGTGAGGTGCTGGCTGCCAGCCTTGAAAACAAAATCTTCTGTTCCTCCAGAAAATACAAACCATCCAGGAAGCAATTCCAGAAGCTTACACACATCATCCTGCCAGTATCCTTCCCCTTTGATTTGAAGAGTCATCTCCAGCACTGAAAGGATGATCTTCACAGTCATTTCATCCTTGAATTCTGGTAGTGTTAAAGTTACCAAATTTCACTCAAAGCCTTGAGGGACACTCTAGAGGTCTGGAGAGAACTTTGGGTTTTAACTCCTCCTTATTTACTTCTTTTTCCAGGCCAGAACACCTGTTCCTTAACCTCACCCTCTGACCTTGCCAAGTGTGGGAAAGCTGCTTACTGCTGGCACACTTTTTACCAGCCACTTCACAATCAGCAGGACTTGCTACTCCAACCATACACAGTCAAAGCAGAACAGTGGTTACATTTATTCAGCTGCCAGCTCAATCCTCATTAAAGCCATCATCTGCTAGGCACAGCCTAGGGTCACCACTCAGAAAAAGAGGCAGAAAGCTGCAGTTACACACACCTGCAGAGCTGTCAGAACTTACAAAGTTAATCTTTTATGCTGTCTAATTCCTCTACTTCTTTGTTTCATACCCTTCCACTTCCCATTTTTTGGCCACCTTACACAACTTTTTCACAGCTTCAATCCCCATTTCTCATCTAGGTTTCCCACTTTGTGCCACACACTCTGAAATAATTTCCTTAAGACCCATCAGTTGCTGTCTTTTCAACACAGTGAGTAGCCAAGGTAAAAGGAAATAACTCATCCTGCTCTAGATCCATCCACCAGCCAGCTTTTACAGTGGCAAGCTAACTCTGCAGTGGAACAACATCCTTCCTCTGTGACAGAATGATGCTAAAAGAAACAGGCTTTCCAAAACAGCTTGAGAACCTGGTTGCTGCTTTGCTAGTATGTGATGACCATGGGTATCTGATGTTGAAGCTCCCAAGAGCTAGGCTGCACTTCCAATGCAGTACAAGAATACTTGCCTAATGTTAAGGACTGTGCAAGTAGTAAACGTTCAAGGTGGATGTTGCAGTTGGCAGACCTCTGTTACTTTGTTTTTTAAACAACACATGCAACTGAGTTGTTGGAAGCAGGACAGAAGACATAGCCAAGATTCTCCTATTAGCAAATCAAAAGAGGGAATACACTCCTGGATATGAACTAATGTAAGGATTCTGAGTCATGTTCACATGGAGACAACAGTATCTCCTGAGGTCCCTTGGAGTCTTAATTATCCTCTAATCCTGATCTCATGCTCAAAGAAGACTGTAACAATGGTCTTCAGAAGCACCATTGCTTTTTTATAGCTGAAGCATGTGGTAATGGTCACACTGGGCTATTTTGGAAGCCAGGAGTTGTGACAGAAGTATCTAGTTGTCAAGAGCAAGCAATACAGAGCTAGCAAATCCAAGCAAAAGCTGATCTAACTCAGCAACAACACCCTAGCTATAAACCTTTCTTTCTGAGAGAAACACAGTTATCTCTTGTTTTCTACTCTTCATTACAGTTCTCCTCATTATCTCAGTAAATACTACTTTTCTGTAAAGACATGTTATAACCAAGAGCTATAACTAAAGATCAAAGCTGAAAGAACTTTCTGAACTGCATACTTTATTTTCATCAAAATTCAAACAAAATTAAGTCCCTGGATAAGATAACAACACACTGTCTTACATTGATCCCCAGCCAAAGAAAAACCCTTACACTAAAATTCCTATCACCACAATACAGCCAATACCTCCTAATTAATACTGTGCTAACTGCCTACACATCCATTGTCACAACTGACACACATGAAGAGAGATTAAGGTACAATACCTGTCCAAAGTTAACAGCACAGTTTCATTCATTTCAGGTATATCATCAGCTTTCACAGTGATGTTGATTGCAGTATCACTTTCTCCAGATAAGAAGACCACAGAGCCATTGAAAGGACTTAGATCATCCTGTGTGACTGCCTTTTGATTGAGGCCAAAAGGTTTCAAACTCCAGAAGACAGTTGCTTGCCCATCAGTCCCATCTCGATGCAACGCAACAGAAACCTAGGAAACACGTGAGTCTGCTGTGACTGGTAACACTAGAGGCAAAAGCAATTAGCCCTGTGCAAATTACTGCCTTAATATGAGCCTCCAAATGTTCACCTTGCTTGGCCTTTCATTCCTATCTATGGTAGGACATGAAATCAAAGATGGTGTCTATCTATATATTTCAGTATATACTGAATCTTGTCCTTTCTACCACTTCCATACTCAGTGGAGATGATAGATTATCAATAACACAAATCACTAAGCAACCCTCAACACAAAAAGCCCTGCAGAACTGAATTAATCAGCATCCACCTCATCAAGACACAGCCTAGGTTTTACCTGTAACTACAGAATTTTACTCTGGTTGTTATAGGACTGTGCTAATCCGTCCTCTCCTTAGGGAAATGAGCAGTTTTAATCTTGAGAATGAGAAACGAGTGATCTTATTCAGAATTTTGGGGGAGGTTTCAATGAAGGCAACTAGGGGGAAAAAAGGGAAAATGTATGGGAAAAAAAGACACTTTAGAAAAGGTTTGTCTAGCTGTGACTAAACAACTTGGGTTGTAATGCTTTTGATTATGTTTCTTTGGGTTCCCAGAAACCTCAGAAGCGTAACTGTTGGGAAACACATCCAGTGAGCCCAATTCTATGTCCACATGTAAGTCAGTCAACTCTAAGAGACACAGATATTTCCATGAAATTCAGGAGCAGTATCAGTCCTACTTTACTTTACTGCCTTTGTAGCTGCTGAAAGAGATTAAAATTGTCTGCAGCATCTCCTATTCCATGTGCTGAAAGAGATTAAAATTGTCTGCAGCACCTTCTATTCCATGTGTTCATCGAGACCTAAATGGCTTCAGACTCTTACAGAGAAACCAAAGCTCAACCTCACTTCATGACTAACACAGGGTTTGAGACCTTAGTTTTCCAAGCACTTTTATTGCCTTTTTGTTGTTGTTGTTGGAGCTGGGATATCAGGCAAAACTTCTAAGAAGGATTTTCCTCACATTAACTTTCAACTCTTACACTAAATAGAGCAAATTTTGCTTTCTACAGATTATTTTTCCACACCAAGGGACAATCTAAAAAGGGTTACTCACCACTGTAGCAGGGGAATCTTCTGGCTCAGTCAGAATAATGGGAAGATTGCTAGTAAAGCCTATTTCTCCATTTGCAATATCTGGAGTAATCCTCAGAGAAATATTTCGAATCTCACCTAATCTAGGACTGAGAGGTGGGACTAGAGGAACTCTATTCACTAGCTCAACTTTTTCCAGCTGTAAGAAAAAGGAAGGAAAAAAAAAAAAAAGAGAGAGAAATAAGAAGCTTTAGTAGCAAGTCAGAACAGTTCTGACATTTCAGAATAAGTTTCATATGCAGGGAGCAAAACATCTTGAGAATGGATTTGTCAGTGGCAGTATTGCTGCTACAAAAATGTGTCAGAAGATGTGCCAAAGAAAAGGAGCAGGTATCATTCAGCTTTGTCAGCAGGATGGTATTCTTAAACAAAACATGTTGATGTAGACAACTAAATGTCCAGAGAGGGAAAATGAACCTTCTAGATCAGCTGATTCATTACTAGCCTTGTGAATAACAGTATTGATGTGACAAGTGGCCCAAGCTGTTGTCCTAACCTCATTTATTGCACCATGCATTGATCAAAATCTGCTGAAGTCACTGGAACCATAACAATTTACAGCCCCAGATGCCAAAAGAATGATCTCCTTTTCTTTCTTCCTTCATACAACTTTTAAGGACTTCTCTATTTATACAACTAATGCATTAGGATTGCATTCAGAAGTGAAGACCATTTCCAAAGTGTAGTCTCCTCTTCTGTCACCATATTTCTGATGGTTTATTTATACTAAGAAGAAATGTTTACCCTTTCTTTGAGTGGGACACATCACACAGCAAACCCAGCAATAGGGAAACCAGGACTTGCCTGTTTAACTATTGCTTTCAAATATAACTTATACCATGTAATTCTGCCCACATGCATCATTATCATGAATGTTTCCACAACTGATTCAGCCACCTGCAAACATTTCACTGGTGCATGAGCCATCTTCAAACTCCCACATAGACATTTTCTGCTTGGTGTTAGATGTTACCATACAGTGACGATTTACTGCAGGAGGGGGAATTGGACTTATGGAAAACCATATAGTGATCACAGATCACCATGTCAGCTGAGGAGTTTTAAAGCCTTCCAACCCTTAAAACCAATCTCCACAACAGACTTGAGCTGCATCCTAAACACTAATGCACAAGTTGGATGATAGATGGAACTGTTTTGCAAACACTGTGCTCACCATTTGATTCTTAACCACACCAGCTACTTATTGAGACTGAGGAACAGATGCTGGGACTGTTTGTTTCACTTGTTTCCTAAACTTCCTTTTAGAGTTGGCCCTGACAGTGCAACTAACAGCTGTGTGGTTGTTTGCTCAGTCAAGTTTCTGAGATAGGACCCAGCTGAAAACATTCCCTTTGTTCAGTGCTTCTGATCCTGTAGAGTAACTTTGAGATTAAACTAACAATTCATGAAAAACTAAGACCTCCATTTCTGTTTTCTCTGGTTCAGTGTCTCCTTTTAAAGCAAATCAGCTCGTGAGGAGAACAGAATGCCTTCTGAAATGAATAAGAATGGCTAAGCAGTTTATTAAACCAGTTAATCTTCCTGTCCATCCCAAAAACCTGCACCTCAGCCTACAGCAGGTTATTTAACGGAAGACGTCACTGAAGAATGTTAATCTCACTTTTCCAGTTCCTCTGTCCATTCTCTAGCTGTCTTTAAGCTTCATTTCCTCCTCCACTCCTCCTCCCAATTCCTGAGCTGATCCTTTATTGTGCCCAGTTCAAACTCTGCAATCTTCTCATTCTAAACATGTTCCCTGAGATGATCACTTATTCACGAGGCAGAGGGATTGTCATAGTGATAAATAGGGGTGTTTTTCTTCCTTCCCTAAATGAATTGTTGGTGCTGGAAAGCCCCTGATTTTGGTTATTCAAACAAAAAGATTTTTATGGCTCAAGGAGAAAGTACAGAACATCCACCCCCTGCCTCTGTGGAATCTGCAGTTTGAAAAGGCAGGCAAAGTTCCTGCATTCTGAAATACTTATCAATGTGTCCCCATCCACAGTTCACACTGGAGTGTTAGTTATGCAGCATCATTTAAAAAGGGCTTGGAATGAAGTCTTTCAATTCTTCTGTGGGTCTTTCAGATCTCATGCAGATGGAAAACATACTAATCTGGTTTAGAATTCCAGAATGCCATTCCCTATCTAATTATGAACATTAAAAAAACCCTGCAGAGTAGTAAAACAATAAGCATCCATCTGGTGATAAATTTTTGGGTGGTTGTTTTTGTTTGTTTGGGTTTGTTGGAGAAGAATTTTGGGAGAAGGAGGTGGAGGGCAGAAACCCTTTCAAGGTCCCAGATGGAATTTAAATGTCTTCAGCAGACCATAAGTTCAAGACAAAACCTGGCAAATGTTAAATCATTGGGTTTAACATCACCACCTTCATCTGAAGACTCTACAGACATCTAACCTAACATGAAAAGCTTAAAAGGAACTAAGAACTGCCTCTGTGAATTGTGCTGTTGATGCACCAACTCATCCCTTTGTCTGTGTATCAGGGCTGTTACCTAAACTCATCATCCCAGATGACCTGAGTGGCAAGAGTTGATCAGAGGAAATAGAGATTATGGGCTGGTCTTAGTTGCAGATAAGAAAATAAGTATAATAAATACTGATTACAGTACCCAGGATCTTGCACAGCAGTAGATCTGAACAGTAACTTGCTCAAATGCCAGCAAATTGGGGTTTCTCCAGTGATAAATGAAAGCCCTCAGTGCAAAGTGGAAACTATTTCTTCACATATTTTTGCTGAAAATTCAGTTTTCTGTCATAAACATTAGCTTCAGTGAATGTTTCCAGCCAGCTGTGATTAGCAAGGGCAGGAGTTCCCTTCTTACACATACAGATGGAAAACAAAGAGGAGGGGAGGAAAAGGCACTTTGCAAGCTCTCTGGCCAAATTTATACACAGATTCAATACAATTCATGGTTGGCTATTTCCAACTTACAGTCATTTGGTTGCAATCCCTAAAATTGGTCATGCTTAACCTGATTAAATTGGAAGCCAAGAGGTAGTCAGAGAAACAGACCTCGAGGGCAACATTGATCCCATTTTGCCAAATTCTATGGCTAGTTCCTGAATCCTGTTACAACAGCCTGTTTCTTAAAAATGGTGTAATTAGTCAGCAGTTATTAGGATTAAAGGTCTTGATGGCATATTTATGGAAGCTGTCTGTAAATAAAGTTTTCTTAGCTACAGAGATAATCACTCTTCTTTATTTTCTAACAGGTAGGATAATTCTAACCAATTTGAAAGGGAAGGAGTCACTACTAAATTACATCCTTTCTCTTCCAGGGGCAGTAAGAACCCACTCCAAAACACAACTGAGGTACCTGCACAAGGAAATGAGCACCATTTTGAAGAAATGCATCATTTCTTATGGGTATGTTTAAAGTAGCTTGTGTTCTTCCTTCTGGAAAGATGAGAATGCTCCTTCCAGACATATTCAGAATGCCATCTTTCGCTCTGGCAGGATCCAGAGCTCCAGCTGGAATATACAGGGCAGTATAAACCAACTGGACATCTCCAACTGTTCCCCTCTCCCTTGCAAAGCTCAAGGATAAAAAACGTCCTGCTGGATTGCTTTCAATCTTCTGGTTCTCCAAAGGATGAAATTTGATCAGGCCATAAACATCATCACTGTCCTGAATGTAAAAGAGAAGCTGCAAAAAGAGAAAAGAAGCATCACGTACTCCATGCTACACTGACCCTCTCCTATAGCTTTTATGCTTTCACCAAAGCATGTCCTGACTGTCACCAGACATTTTTCTCCTTAGTGCATTGGCAACTCCAGAAAGAAATCAGATTGACAGCCCCAAAGTATCCTTTGTACACAAGAAGCACAACACCGACGGTGGCAGCTTTCCCACTATGCATCATCCATCTGCCAGAATGAGCTCTGAATAAAGGATTTTTTTTTTTTTTTTTGGTTCAGCAGCCAAAGTGAATCCTTTTAAAATGTTTCTGATTGTGAAAAATTTAATTTTATTCACCAGGTCCCTTCCAACCATTTTTTTGGAGGGGGGTGGGGTGTTGAGGAAGACAAAGTAGGGGCTTGAGTCACAAAACTGTCAGCAACGCTAGCCACCCTTTATTTAACAGTTCAGAGGTTACACTCTTAATCACCAACCTCTTGAAGCTGTTACTCTGGGTAAAACATTCCAGTAATCATTAAGACAGCACATGAGCAAGTGAAAATAAGTTTCCTGCCCTCTCTTAGCAAGCAGTCACTCAACAGCCTTTCTGCTATGCTATGAACGTTGGGAAGAATCGAGGATGAATGCTGCTGCATTACAAAGGTCTGGCTTTCTATACTATATAAACCCAAATACTTTGGATATGGCTCTCTATGCTATGATTAAGGATTAATGGGTTTGATTGATGTATTCAAGTCCAAACCCTTTAGCCAGTTTAGCCAAGCAGTCCATGTTATCCAAGTGACTAATTCTGACCTTGTTCCAAAGAATCCTAAAAGCAAACCTACCTCAGAGGGTTCACTGACTTCAGCACCTCCCTGTATGGTATGAGCTAAGAGTTTCAGAAGATAGGGCTCTGCCTCTTCTGGTGTATCATCATCAGTAATGTTCAGAGGAAGCACTACCAGCATCTGTCCTTGATCAAAACATATCTCCCCAGTCTCTGGAATGAGGTCTGCAGTTACAGGTGAGGGATCACTGCTATTTCGGATTATAACCCAGGAGACAGAAACATTTCCATGTGTTCCACCATTTCTCACAATTGTGATCCCTTCAAACCTATGGAATTAAAATAAAAACCCAAACATCAAATCCCAATTAATCATGGTTTGTTCAGTTATCAATACTCTGATTTACACTGACTTTCCCAGGTGCCTTCCAACCCCTAAGATTCTCTGTGGAATAAATGTTAACTGCTGTAACTGACATTTCAGTCAAGGCTTGAAAGTCTGTGACATTACAGCACACATAAGACTCTTCCTGGAGTCCTAATTTTTCAGCTCTCTGTCATGTCTCTAAAGACATTTGTTAGAATTTACTTTCTTTACAGCAAGAAAGGTAGTGAGAAGTGGAGACTTGGTATGTTTTAAATTTGCCTCAAGAAACACATGCCAAATTTATGGGAACTTGATTAATCTTCTACACCATTCCATAAACTCCATCAAAATACAGCTGTCAGGCACAAACACTGAAATAAGGATTCCAAAGGAACTATTTGCCTCTGTGCTGAAATAACAAGTTATCAATATTTCTGATAATGGAAATGTCAGGCTTCCTGCATCTCACAAGCACAAGGCCAAACAAAAAGTCTGGAGATCACAACTTAGAAAAAAATAAGAGAGCAAGATTTATTTTCTTTACAGGTTTAAGAAAGATGAAAACTGAAGTGCTGGCCTCCACATACTCTAAAATATTCTCTTGAAACTGTTCATAGTATAATAGCTTGATGCATTACCTGTTCCACTGGGGATCAACTAGTAGTATCAGTGGACATTTTTATTGAGACTGTCAATATTGTGTGTCAACCCTGCTTGTAAAACTTATCATAGAATCATAGAGCTGTCAGAGTTGGAAGGGACCTCAAAGATCATCTAGTTCCAAACCCCCTGCCTGACAGGGACACCTCCCACTAGACCAGGTTGCCCAGAGCCCCATCCAGCCTGGCCTTCAAAGCTTCCAGGGATGAGGCTTCCACAACCTCTCTGGGCAACCTGTTCCACTGTCTCACCACCCTAACACTGAAGAACTTCTTCCTAATGTCTAATCTAAATCTCCCCTCCTCTAGTTTATATCCATTCCCTCTAGTCCTATCACTACCAGACCTCCTCAAAAGTCCCTCACATCCTAAGTCCCTCATCTACAGAGCTTTTATTTTAACCTCTTTTTAAAATGACAAATATTAAGTTTTAAGTTTAGGTTAAGTCTTTCATAGGAGGCATTCAACAACCTTTTCTTTGTTTGTTTGTTTGTTTGTTTTAGCCAGAGACTGATTTTCTATATAGTAAATACTAAGATTTACTAGGGAAGGGAGCCAAAAATCTATTTCCCATTTCTACCAACTGTGACAGGGCAGTATCAAGACTTCATTGATCCTGCCTTTGCATTAAGGCTTTTTCAGTATTCTGATGACACCATTAAATATTTACTGTTTTCACAAAGAGCTCATAAATATTAAAACACTTCCTGCATAATGAGACATTCCCACTTCCTTAAGGTCTCTGTAGCTACAGCTGATAATAACAGCAAGACACTAAGTCATTTCTACGTTATATTTGAAGTAGTGATATGTAATTACTTTCACTGAAATCCTAAGGATGCTTAACAATGCCAAACAAATCTCCTTGAGTAGAAACTAGATTTGAAGAGCTGTAGTACCTTGAAACTTGGTCTTCATCAATGACAAGAGTCTGAGCAAACAGGTTGCTGTTGATTGAAAGTACCCCATAGGGTTTATCGTTCGGTTGGATCGTTACATGAACAGCAGAGGGACTAACCAAAACAGCATCACCCTGCAGTGTGTCCTTAAGCAGCATAATCTGAAAGGTCTCAGCAATTTCTGGTATGGCATCATCAAGGATCTTAAACTTCATAGACACTTCATGAACTAGAGGTGGGAAAACAATGGTTGTATTTGGCTGTAGGTCTAGGAAGTCTACATGAAGCTGAGCGTGTGCTGTGGTATCCCCAGTTACGATGGCGTAATTGACAGACACTTCATGTTCATCAGGTCCAATTAATGTTCCACTGGCATCCTTGCCACGAACCACTTGAATTGTTAGCACACCAACTTCCTCAGGCACCATGTAAGCACCCTGGACAAAATGCACAGGGCTGTCATTTTTCTTAATCTTAATCTGTACAGAATTTTTGCTGCTGTTGATCTCAGCCCCTCCTTCCACGCTCCTCAGATGAACAACAAACAACTCATCATTTTCAGGTACCTGGAAGAGATGTATTAGCAACTGAGTCACATTCCAAATACTCTTATTGAGAAATAAGAGTAGTTTTTTAACATACACATCTGTATTTTTTTAATATTTCTATATTTTGCAGAAAAGGGAACCAATACAAACTTGGCAGCTCATTTCACACTAAAACAAGCAAGACAGAAGTCTTGCTTTGAACTTGGGCTGAAATTCCCTTCTCAAAATTGAGGGTTTCCATTTGCTAGACCATTCTCCTGGGTTCTGGCAGTATGAAAACGGGTGGAGTCAAACAAAAGCAAAACAAAACCTAAGCAAGAATCACAAAAAGCTGTGTCTTTCCAACTGGAGATTATAAGGAGATGCAGACTCTACTTTTGGAAACCATTTCTACTTGGAAACAAAAGTTCCTCTCAGTTGCCTAGCTTTGTATCTTGATTTTCTGATGTTGATATGGATTTACCTCTATGCCTAACTGAGGGAATAGAGGAACAGCTTATGGACACACACTAACATGGCCCATCCATTCCTGTGCAACTGTAAAAGGAACACTTTCTATGTACAGACACACTCATGTCCCCAGAGAAAATCCCCATCACAGAGCTGAAAGTGTTTTCTTAGCAGTGAATTAGGCCTCCTGAGAGGAATTCCAGGACAAAAATCCTTATTTTTTTCCTAATGTCAGTGCTATAAAGTTGACAAATCCTTTTCATGCACTTTTGTTTACCAAGCTAAGAAAGTTCTGAAAACCTGGCTGTCCAAAAGTTCTTCCCTTTTACACTCATTTGTTAATTGGCCACCCTCAGATCCTTTTCTAGGGCTATCAGAGTGGGGCATTGCAACTGCCTTTATAGCTGATGCCAATTCTGTCCCTTGTTTGGCTCCTGGCACTTAAAATTTGCATAATGCTTTTGACTGAGGTAGGGTTTGTTTTTTTGTCAACTTGAAATCTGGAAGCTCTGAGTCACCTCTCTCCTACACTGAGATACAACACAGTTATTCTAGCTTCTTAGAATAGATGCTTACTTACATTTTGGTTAGTCCATTCATTAATACACCATCTTGCATCATAAAAACACACATTTAAGAGACAGCCAAGATGTGTCCACAACTGTAGTTATGTTTCATCTTAGCATCTCCTGTAAATGGGACATTCTGGAGCTCTTCATGGCATCATGATTGACCAATTAAAAACTAGTCCAACTTCAAAGACAACAGCATAAAGGATTTTTAGTGCTGCCTTGACTCTTTCATTTTGTCTCAACAAAGTTCCCATTATTCCTCACTCAAAAAGGAAATACATACAATAAAATTACTGCAGATGCAGTGCTGTGGAAGTTGGATTTGCAGTCCTCTAACTGCTCTAGGGCTACCCTGTTCAGAAGAATATATTTGTTTTGTTGCTTTTCTCAACTTCAGATTCCAAAAGCTCAAATTAAGTTCTGAAAGCAACATTGGATTCTTGTGAATTCTATCACCATCAACATCAGTAAAGTTGGGGTTTTTTTACACAAAATTAATCTTTGATGTATGCCTGTGGAAGACTCTCACTGAGTGGATCAGCCCACAGCTGTACAGATCAAACCTTGAGAAACAGAACTTGTGAGAGCATTTCTCAGAGGGGAAAAACAAAAAAAGTCACACTCTCCCCAAAAGCTTAATAATTTCATGAACATGAAAAAGATATTTCCATACCAGTCAGGCACAGTCTCTTAACATGAAAAATATCAGCAGAGATGTGGAAAACCACTTGTTGTAAGTCAAAGGAATATGCAAAAAATTGCTTTAAAGTTGCTCACTTCTTTGCTATTGTATTTTTTCTTGTGAATTTCCTTATTAACTTGTTCTTTATTGTCTTTACATTTTTTGGCTCCTCTATTTTCCCTCTCATGTTCAGTAGGAATTTTTAGCAATCAAAAAAAACCAGAGAAGTGTAAAAAAAAAAAGACAGGCCAGGGTAACAATTGAGAGTCTTTCATCATTAATCNATATACAGATGTATATAAAAACACACCAATTTTTTCCTATCTTTCCCCTGTGAATATTCAATGTGTTAAATTCTTCAGAGGCAAACATGTCTGCTCTTCACATGAGTGAGAGTCCATCAACTTCACAAAGAACAAACTGGATTTGTATGCACTGTTCACTGAAGGCAGAGGAGCTGCACAGGCATCACTCAGGATGCAATCAAAAATACAGCCCCCCAGCAAGGTTGTGGTCAGGTTCTTTTTGCCTCAGCACTCACTAAAGACAAAAAAACAGATAGCCTGAGCTTAGGATGCAAACACAGCCTGTATTTCCAAGGTGAATAATCAGGGAAAAGCACAGCATATTATTATAGAAGGACAGAAAAGTTAAACATAGAAAAGACCACCCTAAGAGATAAACCCATATCTAGCTCCAGAACATCATTCCCCATCATACAAGGACATCAGTATTCCATCTGAGAAACAAAAAGGACTTTTATGATGCAGGATTACTTTTAACCTTATTTAAGCCAAGTATGTTTGTTAATTTACCAGCCTAAGTCTCTCCAGAACAGCAGCTGTGCAAAACACAACATATCCAAACCAAAAATGAAATTAGCCTTTCCTCACCTGATCATCAAGCACAGTTAAATTATAGACCAGCACTGATCTCCCAGGGCTAAATGTAATATTTCCCCTAGCTGGACTGAAGTCTTCTTCAGCTGGGTTGGGTCCATCTTCTATCTGCAAAGAATGGATGTTTATAGTAAGACATGTATGGTTTTTTGGCAGATGGAGTAAGGCAGGGTAACCACTCTGAAGAAATTATGCATTCCCAGAAAAAGAGGAAGAAAACTGCCTCCATATAGCCATATGAGGACTCTTTGGTATCTACTCATGCATAACTGGCTCTTTACCATAACAGAAAGGATACTCATTGTCATTTAATTTAAATCACTACTATTTTAGAATAAGTTGCAAGACAAAACAATAGCAGGTACTGGTTTTGCATCCTTTCTGTCTTGAGTTGTGCTGTTAAGGAAATGACAGTTAACTCTGAAGCCTAAGAGACCAGGGAGACACTTAGAAACTCTTGTCATTTTATTTTCAACACATTTTCAACACATTTCTGTAAGCTACACTGTGAGATGGATCCTGGAGACAGTAAAATCTATTGGACTTTTAACAGAAATAGATCTGAAGGAAATTACACAGAGAATCTCATGTAGTATGCAATAAAATCCATCAGGAAAACTTTTGAGATTTTGACAGATGAAACTCTTGCTGACCTAAAAGACCTGGGTACTGGTAAAGAAATATCCATAGGAAAGAACTGGTATCTAATTTTAAAGTAGGTAGTAGAATCAAAGGAAAAGGAGAAAAGAAAGCAACAAAACCCAGTAAGGGCAGTAACTACATCCCATTCAAATCAAGTAGGTAAATGACAGCCTAAATATCCAAGATGAGCAATTGTTTTGAAAAGGTTTCTGGGAATTCAAGCTGCAGTTTTACAGATAGAGAACTTCACTAAATACTGAGTTCTCATACTTTCATGTTCAAAGCTGGCACAAGCAGTAAAGAATCACACAGATGTTGATTTGTAAAACAGGTGAATTCTGAAGAAATACTAAATAAGACATGAAATATTAAATAAGGCATTTCTTGCACACATACTACACATGGTTTTCTAGTCATACAACTAATGCTGCCTCAAATGTCTTCCTAAATGACAGAGAATACTCAGTCTTCTCTCATATTTCTTCATGTTTCCTCAGGCAGATAATGACAATATTTTCCCTTTGACAGGTAGTATCTTCCTATTTTATGAAACATTTAACAAAGGTAGACAAAGGTATTTTGACCCTCTTTAGAGACACTCTGGTAAGTTATGATTCTGGCCTCAGAGTCTCATCCAACAGACAAAAGTAGGAAGCCCTTTTGATCAACTCACCTCAAAAGTTACGATGACTGTTCCATAGGATCCCCTCTCCCTAATTAGAGTGAGAGGCACAAATTCATTTCTGCCCCTGGGTTCATTCACTGTGATTAAGGCAGACTAATGAGGAAGAAAAGGGACAAGGCTATCAGGCACAGATCAAATATCACAGCAGAAGGAAGAAACTGTTGCCATAGAAATACCAAACTCCCACAGACAAGTTAATCCAATCTGCAAACCAGTCCACTGACTGCATACATTTCCTAGCAACCAATTAGTTCAGCCAATAAATAGCTTGAAAGATTCCAGAGAGAAAAATTATCATAAGTTATGCAAGTGGAGTGGGTTTCATGGCTTCTGGTGTTGGGTTTGGGTTTTTTTTATGAATTAACAAGGCAATTTACACAAAGCACTGGCATATTACTGCTGGTATGTATAGGATCTCCTAAGCCCATTAAAACTAGGTTTTCTCCACTAAAAAGTTATTTATTAAGACTCTGTCTATCCAGCTATTGTAGCTGAAAGATTTCAAAGAATTTCAGCAATACAGGGAGCAGCATAGCCCTAAAAAATATCTCATCTTCTCATGCTTTTTCAGGGAATCCTCTACAAAGGTTATATCACACCATAAAAAAAGGCACAGTTTCTCTTTCCACTAACATAAACTCTGTTATTATTGGAAACATCCTCCACACCACTAGAGTCACACCAATGTCTTATATCCCAGAAGATGTTATGCAATACATATGTCATGGTCCTGTTCTCTCAGCTTGAGAGGTAAACACAAAACTGCTCCCTAGAGACAGGAAAATGTACAAACTCTCAAGATTCCCAAATCACATCTTTCACTTTCCTATGGCATGACTCATTTCTTCACTGCTATATTTAGATCTTGACTTGCAGATGAAAGGCACTCAACAACCTTCCAAAAGGTTTATATTTAAGATGAGCAACACAGATTTCTTCCAAGTGTGAGGGCCTCAGGCTATTTCTCAACACCTAAAGCCAACAGAGGTATCAAAGGCGTATATAGGTACGAATTACCTCTAGAGATGTTCTCAAAGATGTAACTCAGAATCAGTTTTCAAGGCATTCAGCTGAACAACTAACCAGCATCTTTGACAAGGTCACCTTTCTAAAATGTCCCCATATAGCACAGAAAAAGCCATACCATGTTAAAAGAAATTATTCCAAAGGCATTGTCATTTGACAAGATTGTTACTGTGACAGATTTGGGTGAGCCGAGCTTTATCCTTGGAGATGGTTTCTAAAATCAACAAAAACAAAGTGAGATATTAAATATGCTGATGGGCAAAAAAAACCCACTTTGATTTTACTGCCTTTTAAGCCTCAATATTAGCCCATAACAAATTGTGTGTGGTTTTATTGTCTATTTCAATGAAAGTTATTCAAAGCAATAGAAAGAACCAAAACGATTTGGAAACATTGACAAAATACACTCTGTACCTTCAACAACAAAGGGCTTGAAACCAACTTTCTAAAGGATTAATCATTGCTTAGTGATCTATGGATCTGTAGTAATAGGGAACTAGATATGAAGCATGCAGCACTGCCAGGACCTCTTAAACTTTTTCTTTCCTTGCATTTGTGCAGATCTGCAACTTGGAAGGTATGACACCAAGGTATTAGATAAAGGAAGCACACATTTGACCTGGTCTAGGGAATCCTGCTGTGGCAGGGGGGTTGGACTAGATGATCTTTCCAGGTCCCTTCCAACTCCTAACATTCTGTCATTCTGTCATTCTGTGATTTACAGTGTTGCAAAAATTACTTAAAATTAAAAAAATCAAAGGAAGAAGCAAAGGAAAATATGTATTTTTATAAGCACTGTGGACATCCCCTGAGATGTGTCATAACTGGCAATAAAACATAAAATTTGTCTTTACTGAACTGACACCAAAATTAGTCCTGACTGTTACCTAAAACAAAAAGTGAATGTGAACCCCTCTCTGGTAGCATGTCCTGTGAGACAGAACAGCATGAAGAGGTTTTTTGGTAGGCATTAAAATAAATGGTTTGGTTGGTTTTAGGCAAATCTTGTTTACCCTCTGCTTTGCTAGGACTGGAAGTCATCCTCCTTCTTTTGCTACTTCCACCTTCTTTTCCAGGTACAGTCTACACAGGAAACTTGAAAATCTCTTCACAGCCTAACTCTTCTGGGCTGTAGTACCCCTTTAAATGTCCACAGTTGAACACAGTGCCCGCTGAAGTTTCACACTGTGTCTACGCTGCACAGCAACATCAGCAACAGAAACCAGAAACTTCATCTCTGGAACCATTGCAGATCAGATTGTCTGGGGCTCTGAGCAATCTGCTCTAGTTGAAGATGTCCCTGCTCACTACTGGGACAGTTGGACTAGATGACCTTGAAAGATCTCTTCCAACCCAAACCATTCTGTGATTCTGGTCTCCAGAATTTTAGCTCTTACCTCTTAGGAATCAGTCAAGTTGTACAAGCTTTACCACTACACTGAAGTGGATGGAATACCATTCATTTCTGTCAGATTTTACCCACAGTTCTCTGGGGAACAGAGAAATAAAAAAAACCCTGGAGACTTACTGGTAGTGTCAAGTGAAATGTGAATGTCTCATCAGCCTCTGGAAGATCATCATCACAGACAGAGATGTAGACTGTTCGGTTTGTTTCTGTATCAGGTATAAATGCAGCTGCATATGTGTCAAAAAAGTCTCCTGTGTTTTCTCCATCAATCTGCAATAAATACACAACTGAATGCCATTTCCTTCTTCCCCCACCATCTTCTGTAGGGTTATCCTGGACCCACTGTGGACAGACAGACTGTCTTTAACACCCACTCTTCTGTCCACACAATTCTTCCCACCATTTCACCTGCTGCCATCCAGTTCTTTTCTGGATCAAAGGTTTAGGTAACAGCCCTTTGTATCCATAGACATGAAGCAGGAAGAAAAAACATTAAACAAGAACAAAAGAAATATGACACTTTATTCAGAACCATGTATGAATTCCTTCCTTGCCACTGGTATTTGCACCTCATGACCAGATTTTAATGGAAAAGCTATTCCTAGCCCAGATGTGCATACCTCATACTGCCCCACCTGAATCAAATTCACCTTCAGATGCAACTGCGCTTTGCCTTCCTGTCTCACTCTAGGGACCAGAAGGAACTTGGGTGGTTAACCTAGATGGACATTGGTAACATCCAACCAAAGTTGGCCAGATCAAGTCCTCTAAAATGAACAGCCCTGGTTTCATCTCAGTCAACAGCAGAATATGCCACTGGTTCTACTGAGGGTAAGGTGGTTAGAGAAGAGATTACAAGGGCAGTAGTGTCAAGACAGCAAAGAGTCCAAGTTACAGCTGCAGGCTGAGACTAAATGGAGAGAAGTTTAGAAGAACTAAAGCAGCAGTGGCAGGGGGGTTGGACTAGATGATCTTTCGAGGTCCCTTCCAACTCCTAATATTCTGTGATTCTGTGAGAGCTTCCACATCTGACACTAGACACTAAAAGTCTGAATGAACCATTGTGAAAAAGGCTATTCTTCATTTGAGAATGGTGAAGTTAGAAGTTTAGTGAGAAGGAAACAAAGTATGGAAGGCATTTTGGTGTCTCTCACAGATCATTGGATATGTTGGCAACTACTTCTTACCTATCTGAGTCAACACTGGACTTAAAAAAAGAATCTCTTACAAAAACAGGCTACACATCTTCCTAAAAGCTCTGCTTAAAATATTCATGTCAGAAGCAAATTTTGGAATTTCAACACCTTCATAAGGAAAGTAAGTACTCCTTTTCACACCAAATTTCAAAACACAATCACATTTGCTCAAGGTTTTCTCCTTACATGTTCATGAAGAGTGAAGTACTTTCAGGTCATTTTCTATTCCCTGTAATGTCTAAGACATAATTTTTTCACATTTAGTTACAGGAGCATAAAATACTGTGCAGGAACTTAAATAATTCAGTTTGTCTACAGGCTGTAGAAATTCATAAGCAGTAAATCTTCTCTGGTACACTGCTGTGTCCTTATGTGGTACTCCCACCACGTAACATCCTGTATCTACAGTACAACACAGTCTAAGGGGTTTTAAAACTCTTAAAGGGAATGCAAACAAGATCATGCTAAACTCTTAAAGGGAATGCAATCAAGATCATGCTTGACAGCAGCTAAGAAATAAAGGAAACAATGTAAAACTAGTAACTCTGAACTCCACATGGATTGAAAAATGCGATTTTCAAAACTCCTATGGACATCTCACAACAACAGTGGAGTAGTACCTCCTAAACTGCAGGTTCTACAGTGATCCAGAGAAGGAAAAAAATGTTATTTGTCCACATTTTCAGTATGATCTGACAGACACAATCAAAATCAATCAAGTAGATCAGTTTGGACTTCTACCTCAGCAGTGGCAGCTGGCTGTTATGCCATTATTTTGAAACTATTGATGTAGCCAGCAGGAATCTACCCAGTTACAGAAACTGGGTGTTGCTTCTTCAAAATGAAGCATTTCCCCCCTGAAATACCACCCCACTTTTCACTGGCAACATTTAAAACTTCAGAAAGATATTCCTATTTAGTGAGAAGATCACTGGCCTGGTTTCTTACCGACACAATGGCTGTGATGTTAGCAGGCTTCCCTGTCCTTTCGATGACAAGACGGATAACAGTTGTACTGGTTTCATCAACTACAAACTCTGTTTGTCCACTGAACTTCACTTCTGTCTCTCCAGATGTGAACTGAAGGAGTAATGCTAAAAGCAAACAAACTAATAAAGAAGCAGAGGGCATCCCTAAAAAAAAAAAAAGAAAAGAATGATTAAATAAACTGTGAATCTAAAACACATAAAACACTCCCAGCTGACCTTACCACTACAGCCAACCCTTCCCAACCCTTCCAATACTGAGATTATCCTGTGAGCAGCAAGGAGATGAAAACATGCACAGGTCTCAGCTACAATCAAGTCAGAGAATGTAATTCTCACCTCCACCTAAATCTGCTTTCATAGTTTTCATCTAGTGATTTTTCTAGACAGTATTTATCAACTCTTTTCAAGTGGAGAATTAAGTGACTTCTTCTAAGGAAAAAAAAACGGCACTGCCACCATTGTTTTCATTTCCAAACAACAAATAATTAGCTTAAGGGTTGTCAATTCTCTTTCCATGCTGTCTGCTCCTTTGGTTCTCTTTAGAAATCAACATGAATTGGCAGGAAGGGTGAAGGTGATGTTTGCAGCCATCTCCTACAACATCTTCTGACATCTTACAGACCATGAAATGTTCTTAAACTTTTGCATATTTACTAGAGGTTCTTTTCACTGCTTCCCTTATTCCATGATCCTTTTGTGTCTTTTTGCCACAGAGAATCACTGTGGCACATTTTAATGCCATTCTAACCTTTCTACAGCCAGACCTTCATTTTTATTTGTTTATTGTGCATTTTATTTGTTTATTCTTTTCTGTTAGGATACTACAACTTAAAACTGAGGTGGTTTGGGTTTTTTTTTTTACATCAGAGTCCAGTTATGGAATGAAAACTACAAATTCCAGTGAATCCATCAAGTGTTGATACTGTGAAAAACACATTTTTTAGCAGGATATAGCATAACAAACAGGAAGCAGCTGCTATGTGATGCTGAGGCTCATACTGTACAATGTGGACCAGAACTGAGAACTTAACTGCTGGATGGAGCACATTTCTGTCCTAAGGATCTGAGTGATTTTTGAGGAAATTGAGAAAACAAAGTTATGTTCTAAACACCAAAAAGCATTCTAGCATGGATCTTTAACAGAATAAGTCTTTTTGGTAAGTTTCTTTTAATCCTGCAGTCACTATTTTAGAATGTTACATCCTACATTTCTGTAAAAAAAGATACAAAATAGATTTGTGTCATTACACATAGAAATGAAATGTCACTTTGCTTAAAATTATACTTCCAACTTCTATGCTTACCAGGTCAATGATGGTTGGAGAAACTGCAGAACATATTAGATTAATATTTGCATACCAATGATATTTGAGCTCAGCCATGACCTCAAAGCACTTTCTTTCATTATTTATGAGCGACAGTAAATAAATGATCACTGAAACAGAAAATTTCATGCATATTTTGAAACATCTTCTTGCAAAATGTGTGCCAAATTGGTAATCAAGATAGCTTTGAGGTCCAGGACAGACTCTGAGTATTTTATGTATGCAGTCAGGTAGCTTTCATTTTGCATGGAACAGAGAATAAGATTGTCTTCAGACCACTAAAATTAACACAGCTTCAGAAAGACTTCAAGACTTTGATTCATCTTGCAATACATTCTGTCTGTGCAAGGGTTAATTTCACACAGAAACATCACCACAGTTGGAAAGGGCCTTCAAGATCACCAAGTCCAACCAACAGCATGAGGACTTGAAATTAACTGCTTTCAGACAAGTTAAAGAATAAAAGATTAGCTACAGAAATGACATATTAACCAACTGTCATTTGGAAGTACAGCCAAGAAAACTACCAAGGTCCCTGAGAATTCCTACAAGCAAAGACTGGTGGAATGACAAAATTGGCCTATTTTAAGTATTTTACATAAAAATCTCATCTAGCTCTACTGAACATCACAAAGAGAACAGGCAAGCAATGAAAGAAAGTGCAAAAAATCAGGATTAACCCTCTTCCCTCTGAAAACAAGCCTCCATTTTGCCATCTGTCTGAAGAGTGTTTTACTTACTGCTTTTAAACTCTCAGCATTTCCAAAGCTGACAGCATTAACTTGCAAGAGGTTTATGGGGTATTTTTAATGTGGAACTGCTCTGAAAAAAACACAAACCTTCAGGCTGGACAGAGGAAGTTTTGCAAACTGTGAGACAATTAGACTGTCTGTAGAGCCAGGCATCACCCATACTAAACTGAGGAATTTGTTGACCTTTTAGCTTCAGCTGTTACCTTGTCATAGGCTTCACAAATATCTTCCCACGGTACATGCTTCTAGTAAATAATACTGAAAACATGATCCTTGAGGGCAAGATTACAAAGTTTAGAATTACCTGAATTCTATTACTTCTACTAGAGAGCATTCTAAAACTATAGGATTACTGCTGTGGAACAAGAGAGGTTTCACAATCAGATCATCAATTATTTAGCTGGTGCGTATTCTTTCTTGTTTCATTCTTTGTACCAAGATTTACTTTGCACAGCCTGCCAAAAGTAGTTCTTACTCTCTTCAGATGAATTCAACTTTGAAAATCATGGTTTATTGGGGTTTGGTTTGGTTTGGTTTGGTTCTTTAAATGATGCAATACAGTAAAAATAGCATAAATCAAGACTCAGAGAATGCAGAACAAATTTATTCCAATAGCCAAAAAGATATAGGTCACAGCATTTTAATCTGTTAAATATGAACTGACTTTCTACACTAAATGCCTACATAAATTTATATGGGAACATAATTTGTTCCTTATGAGCTGCACTGGATAAAGTTCAGCAGAAGCCTTTGCAAGATCAGACATGACAAGATGACTCTTCCCCACCTCCCTCATCCCTGTGTACCACTGGTGAGTTTAATTTTATTGATTTTTATTTGTTTCAAATGAAGCTCAAACTCTAGTCCTTGTTCACTGCTAAATTTCAGTAAACTACATATTTGGTGCAACAAATACTCCTCTGTGCTTTGGCTAAGTATTACTGAGTTCAGTTCACTCCAGAATTTTTAGTCAGGCTTTAAACTTGATTAATAACTGAAAATCATTTAAGTGGTTTTGAAACAACAAGAAGCAATTCTTGACTGGGGTATTCTACTGCTTCAGCATATGTACAAGTCCCTGGGCCAACTGTTCTGTCACTTTGTGCTTACTAAAGCCAATAAATAATGTTTGTAGTATCAGTGGTAGTTTAAGGCAATGCTACATACTGTGGTCTTGCTGACTTTTGTACTGGGCTTATAATAAAAGTTTCTGGCTTCAAAACCAAAAGAAAGTACCTCTCAGAAATTATCTTCACATTGCAATGGTATTAAAGAATCTTAAAGGGTGAAAAATCACAGTCTTCAATGATACCATTTTAAAAAGGCAAGGAAATCTAACTCAAGAGTTCTGAGTCATGATCCCTAACATTTTCTTTCATTCTGCACTTTAGAGCACTTTCTGACGTGCATTTGTGTTTTCCCTGAAAACACAGCATCCTAGTGTAGAACCCAGCAGAAAAGATACTGCTTCCACAGAGGAATTCCACAGTAATGTCACAAATGATGAGGAATACCGTTTCAATCTGTTGCCCAGCTGAAGCCAAGGAGAAGGAGGCTTCTGAAACTGGTGTTTCTCTTAACTGGTGAACCACCAGGACTAGCTCACCTTTTCAGCTCAGTATCTGGAACAAACTTCAGATGAAGATTTTTAAAGTTTATAAGGAATGAGTGGTGCAGAGTTCTGTAAAGTAGGAGAAGTCTCTTCTGAAGATTTTTACACTGCCTGCTGTACTTAAGAAATCACCACCCTGAAGAACAAAAGGTTCTCCCGGCTGTTTTCACTGAAGGGTGTGGGAACACTTGGAGAGACCAAGAGAGGGAAACGAAAGGGCTGTGAAAGATTCCAAATCTGAAGTGAAATGAGTGTGAAATGTCAGATATGGAATGGAGAGTGGCCAAAGAAAGGGGAGCTCACTCACAAAGAAGCAGAGGGATTAAGTACCCTGTACCTCAGACTTGCCATTGCTGCTCAGGAGAAGAAACAAGCAAGCATGCTGAAGCAGCACCTCTTCCACCCAGCAACTACAACTTGATTACCACCACTCATCCTAGACTTCTGAAGTGCAGGGACACAGCGTAGCAGAGCGAGTGTAAAGCCCTAGTGCACTTTTCAGTGCCTGTCCTTGTCTACTCCCTGTGATTACAAATACCCAGCCAAGTAGAACATTCCCAAACTGGCATGCCTAGTGCTTTGCATTGAGTACAGCGTTACAGCTATCAATGGTTGCCAGAGAGAAGTCTATTCACCGCCGGAGATGTCAGCACCCAGCAGCATCTTTGGCTGATTACAATGGGAGAGAGATACATGTGTCCTTTCATATGCAAAGAGGAGATTCTCTCTAGCACACGGGAACAGCACTGAGCAAGGAGTTCCACAAGGCCACTGCCCTTGTGGCACCTGTGGTAGAAACACATCCAAAACCTCTTTATTTTCAGCATTTGTCTTTTAGGCATTCTCAGAACCATTGAAATTTGTAACAGTATTGGAGAAAGATGTAGGAAATCAGCAGGAATTATGGAAACTGTGGTTTACTAAACCTCTCTTTCCTACGTCACTATGATCCCAAACTGAGTCTTTTTTTCTCTCAGACTAGGGGTTTCTTTGCCTCAAAGCACCCACAGCTCACACACAGGCAAAGGAAAACACAACAGCTGTGTCTGCAAAACCAAGCATTTGGAGAACAAGCATTCCCCAAGTCTGTTCTGCTGCTCGTTTATATGTTGCTTTGGGCTTTTTTTGTTTAGATGTGCAATACTTAAGTACCTCACTCTAATACAGACTGGAAAAGAGAGTGTTCCAAAGGTACTATCCCAAAATAACAACTTCTTATACTCTTTTTTTTGCCTTCAAGGTGGATAAAGCATGAGCATTATAGCAAGTCACTCCTGGACTGCACTCATAGCTGCAGTGTTTGGGGCAAGAATCTGTCTCACCAACTGCCAGGCACATGATTCAGAGTCAACTGGATGCCTCTGCTTCGAATTCTCTAGGGTTTCCTATCTTCCTCTTCACTACAAAGACATTCCAGGTACCTGCCCATCATCCTCCTTATGTGCTAGCCAGAGCACAAATACAGACTACTAGGTGCTGAGCATCTCTTGATTAGCTTTCACTCTCCTGAAGTTTTTGGGCTCGCCTGCTTACTTCCCTACTCCCTACTGCTGCTATGACAGAACAGTACCACAGTGCAACCCCAGGTGCTAGATTTAACTGCATTTCAGATTAATAATACTGACATCAGTCAGTGATGCTCCTGACCTTTTGCTTTCCACTAGCTGCAATACATAAAATATTTTTTCTGTATATATCAGTGGGAATGACAAATCTAAGGTACCCTGCACAACAACTCTGTCCCAAAATTCGTGGTCATTCAAACAAGTTCTCTTGAAAAAGGTACAAGCCCTTCAACAAAGACATCTTATGCCAAGGAAGAAAAGATGCCTGTCACTGTATTTATATTTATCAGTCAGAAAGGCAAATCTATCATCACAGCCAGGAACCAGTATTCAAAGCGGTAAATCTGCAAGCCAAGGGCAAGACAGAGAGGCCTGATGAGAAGCCCAGATCAGCTCATCCTTTTAGCAGAGGTCACTGAGAGGTAAAAAGTGTAGTAAGCCCAGAGTATTCCTTGCAATTTTCTGGCTGCCTCTTTTCACTTCTCGAGAAGAATCTGAGTGGATCTAAACTATATCCTTAAAGTTCAAGTTCTAAAGCATGTAATCACTGCTGGAGAAGCAAGCTTTAGCTCTTAAACCAAGTCATGCTAAAGGCTTTCTGAGGTAACCACCTGCTCTGCCTGTTCATTCTGAGCAGGGAATAAAGGGCAAAACTCTCCAGAAGTGCTGAATCTTCTACTTCTCTTTGCAAGCAGAGACAACACAAGCCTCCTCTACAAACATTTGCAGATACCTCATAACTGCCTCGTTAAACAGAGAACCAGACACTAATTTTGACTAGCTCTAAAATCCTGACTATTTTTAGCCAGAGTATCTGCAGTGAAAAGATTTGGAGTTATTAAGGTTACTTTATATTTAGAACAGAAAGCAGAGTCTAATGTAAACAAACTTGGGCTCAAACCTAAACAATCTTAAGAAACAAACTATTAGGAATCTGAATTTGCCCTACCATGTACCAATGAAACAATGATGATTTCAGCTGCAGAACTTCTAATTTATGTCATGCCATTGATGAGAACTTATCTACATACAGTTCTAACTGTATACAGTAAAAAAACCAAGATACTATTTTGGAATAGTTCCATTTAGGATACAGTATAGTTTTAAGCAGAAGTTAAATCTAGTTTTCAGCTCCACACTGGAAATTGTTTTCCACTTATATAGTTCTCATGAAAACAGGAGACATTATCCTCTAGTAGAAATTATTTTACAGGGTTTATTTTCCAAACTCAGAGCCTAGCTTTTTACCTAGGCATTTTCACAGAATCACAGAATGTTAGGAACTGGAAGGGACCATGGAAAGATCATCTAGTCCAACCAGTCTCCTACTCTGGAGACATTCAAGGCCCGCCTGGACTCATTACCTTATCTAAGGTGTCCTGCTTTGGCAAGGGGGTTGGACTTGATGATCTTTCTAGGTCCCTTCCAACCCCTAACATTCTATGATTCTATGATGCCCTAGATTTTCCTCCAAGCATGGCTTGAGACACTATAAGCACTCATACTCCCCCTGAAACAATTCCTCATACAAGAAAGCAAGATTTAAAAGAAAACACAACAACCAAACAACACCACCAAAGCCAAACAACCCAGCCATGAAGACACTTAGCACTCCTAGCTCATGCTTACTGTAGAAGTAACCATACAACTGAGCCTTCCACAGGACCAAGCTCTTACACACAGGGAACCAGAAATCCAGCTGAGGAAGGTCTGCAGGCTTCAGTGAGGAACATCCCTTTCTTCTACTTCAGTAAAGATGTCACAGCAATTTCTATATGCAGCCCTACTTGGGAGGTTTCTCACATGTCCTCAACACTATTTCTTAACCTATTTTTGGACTGTGTGAGCTGAGGACAAAAACTACCATAGCTTCAAGTACCTAGTACTTGTCCTGAGTGAAGTACTATGGCCTGAATGAAGAGCATATATCAGAAAAATAATGGGCTTATGCTGTATGGTGGTTATTTTTCTCACACCTGAAAACTAAAATAGAACAACCTGTTTTGGAATACTTCCTCATACCCCACCATCTTGCAGGAAACATAAAAGTCTGTAAGAAGACTAGAAAAGGCTTCTTCTAGAAGAGAAGAAGAGACTAGAGTAAATTATAGCCTCATGGTGGGGATTATTTCAGGTACAGTGTGATCTGCAGTGGATTCTTACAAGTTAATACACATCTATAAGCCAAACAGAATTTTAACATGTTGTCTAATTATTAGAATAATTGTGTTAGTGAGTCAATCTGAAGTTCATAAAAGCATACCATTAAATATGAATCTTTGTATCAACTAGAATATATTAAGCTACAGACCACAACAAGCTCCATTACCAGCATTAAATGTATTCAATTTTTATTAGGTTGCAGCAAAGAATCAGAATATTGGTTTCATTACAGATCTCTGTTTCACAAACTCCCTCCAAAGCCTTCTTGCTGTGGAAGTAAAAATATGTTTGCATCATTTTTAAGAAGATGATTAGCTTGGGGTCCTCGCTCTATACTGTGAATTAATCTCTTAAATCTGGGTGATCCAATGTTAAATAAAAGGCACAATAAAGTATTTATGTGGTGAAGAGAAATCCACAAGTAGAATTTGTTTGGGTTCAAAGACTTCTCACACTACCTTTATCATGTATTGTGCTTTCCTGGGCTCTCTAAACTTTCTAACCCATGTCACCATTTAATAATCACTATTTAATAATTATAATCATTCCCTTATTAACTGGGTATTTCTCCTCGTTCTTCTAAGGCACCCTGTAGCTCAAGACAAGGAAATCTCTTTGTTGATTAGTTATTTAAGACCAGCAACAATAACTATGCTGGAAAGAAAGGTGCTTTGAGAGGATTACACAGAGCTGGTTCTCAACAGCACCAAGCCGAGAGCAGCAAATTACAAACCCAAGTACTTCATTGCATGTAACCAAATTGGCTGGTTGAAATGCTAATTGCCTTTCAGCAAAGCTAAAGGCAGACAGGGGACCCTGGGCTGCACAGAATAACGTGCATTTTTTACCCCACTTCTGCACCATTGTCTTGCTGAGAATGATTCAAAATCTATTCATAAAGGTAGCTCTTTTTTCCACCCTTTAAAAATGTGGGAAATTTCTAAGGCTCTGAGCAATACCTCGTATCTGTTGGTGTGCCAAACCCCACAACAGATGGCTGAATTAAGGCCACGTTAAATCCTTAATGAAGCAAAGCTTGAAACAGTTCAGAGCAGTAACATATGGGACCAGTCCAGGAAAAGTGACTGAGGAGAAAGAAGTTTCTTTGGCCATCTGAAAATGAGAATCAAAACTGCACTCTAACTAGTAACTCTATACTAGATAGAAAATGAGATAACCACTCAAAAATCTCTTCTTACATAAAAAAGATGTTGCTACAACGTTCTATTCTAGTCAAATTTCCTGAAGACAGGAAATTCTGTCTTCAACCTGCTAAAAAAAAATCACAAGCACAAAAGCTGTGATGGACATGGAAAGTATTTTCTCTGTTGTTTCATTCTGACAGGGAAATTCAGGCCTGTTTAAATTTAAAGTCCAGCTTTATCTGGGTTTCAACTTAGAGATGATTTCAGCAAAAGGAATTTGAGCAAATTTAGTTTTATAAGAAATATTCATAAGGCAAAGAATAAGACTATGTTTTTCATATTTTAAGTATATTTCAGAACTCCTAGCTTCCACATTTGTTCTGCAACAGGAGTTTACTCCTCAAGATAGAGTAAACTCAATCTTGAAAATGTTTTTGACACAAAGTGTGTTTTCCAGTGAGATTATTCACTCAAAGAATGACTTAGGCAAGTAAGGCTTTGCAGAAATAGTATCATTTGTGACTCACTAATTTTTCCAGAGTAAAAAAAAACCAGTTAACAGTTGGTCCATCTGGAATAAGACAAATGGCTTTTAGCACTGATCCCTCCTATATATCCTTTTTTTTTCCCCTAGGAAACAGTTACACAGCTCCTATTGGATCTAATTCTTCAATTTCTGGAACTATGAAAAACACAATCAACAGCAGTGGCTATGTAAGCTTTCAGTTTGATAATGGAGATGTGATATGGCATCTGAGTCTTAATACACAGTGAAAGAAGTATTCAGGTGCTATGATGTGTGCTTATTTCTGGTCAGAAGAAGTGTTATGTTTACTAAATTGGTCAGTCTTGTAGAGTGGAGAGGCAAGGACAACTACAAGTGACTAAAAGCAATCAATAGGGTTACACAGGTAAAAATAGATATGTATCTGATTATACCTTTAGGAGGTTAGGGTCTCATACTCCTTGAGCACAGAATTTTAGTATATTCTTACTTTTTTCTCTTGCCTACCTAAATTTTTTGTATTTTTTTTTTAGTAAACAATTAAATTGACCCAATACCAAGAACATGCTGGAAGAGGCTGGCCAAGAGAGAGTAAAATCACAGACCAGGGCCATCCAGCAATAACATGAAGCTAAATCTGTGGATGGTGGATTTTAGTCATTTGTGGATCATCCATATTCTTCTCCCAAATTGTCATAAATTGTTTGTACCCTGTGACTGAGATCCTTCCAGTCCTCTGTAGTGGTATTTTTCTTTAGAGTTATACACTAAAGTATATGCTTTCATAGCTTTTCCAATAGCTCAGTTTCAGTCACCTTATCCATGAGTAAAGTGTGTGTGTAAGCACTTACAGACTTAGGGACTGCTATTTTGTTTTTAATGAAATTCCAAAAGCAAATAGACCCCTGGAAGACAATAAGTTTAAATAACAAAATTCCATGTCCATTAGAGGGGTTTAATAGCAGGTGATGATTTAGACCTGATTCTTAAAATGTCATTGAAACAAAGCCCCAAAGGAAGCATTGCACTGTAATTTGAATGCATACAGATCCCATTCACTACTATCAACTCTTCCAAACTCATCTAGTATTCTTTTTTCAGCCTTCAAAATGCTGACAGCCCAAATATACTGCCCAGCACTAGCTCTCACAAAAGCAAATATCATTTTTCCCATTCATTGCCATGTGACCAGGACACAGACCACAATTACAAGCTAATAAGCAAGCACTCCCATTATCAATGTTAATTAGTTCACTCAGATGCAAATTTAGTAAATACCATTGATTCCTTCATGTAAAGCTATTAAAACACAGAATTGTGTTGGAAAGCTAGTAAAGCACAAAATTGTATGCTAGAAATCAATAACAACATAAATATCAGTAAATAAAAAACTGTACACTCTTGAAAGATGTTATTTTTTACATTATCAAACATTTGGCCACTCCAGTTCTAAGCCTAACATGCCACAAATAATTTTATTTTCTCAGGAATCTGGTTCTCCTTTCTACATGGAAACCATGAATACATTTAGCAGGAGAAAGCTTGTTTTAGGCTTAAGGGACAGACTAAATACATCCCATTCTACCTTCAGTTATGAAACTGCCCTGATGGCAGATTCTCAGAAGGCTTAGTATTTAACTGAAAGGCACATTCTACAAGATGTGTGGAAAGTAGTATCAGAAAAAAAAACAACCACTTTTGGCTTCTATATAATAAATAAGATTATTTCTTTTAAAAACCACGTTATTTCACAACTGTACTATAAAACAATTATGGACTCATTAAAAAAACAATGTTTGATACTTGGCAAGCACTTCTGTGTCCATTTGATCTGAACTTTATCTGGACTAGCCAGAGTGAATTATGCAATGCCTTATAGAGAATCAGCATACCAAAAGGAAGAAGCCCAAGCAATATCTCCAACTGTAATCACTTACAGGTCATATTTTAATTATTACCATGTTTAAAACTCATTTCTTATCGGATGATGAGCTGGAAAATTCGCTCTCCTTTGCAATATACACAGCTCCTCCACTTTTGCTTTCTTTTCACCTCATTCAAACAGTCAAATTAACGCTTTTTGCATTTTTGAGAGAGGGAAAAAAAAAATGCCAGTTAGGATACCTCAGACTCAGTTGCATCCTGATACGATAGCCTGAGAATAGGATTTTCCACTGGAAAGAGTGTTGTCTCCACCTGCCCTGCTCTGCAGAGCAGAAAGAGGAGCTGCTGGAACAACAGAAACCTTAGCAGACTCTTTACTATCCAGCAGCCACTGAGGGGTGAGCCACACGCTCGCTGTCTGTTAAACCCTCTCCTTGCTGCAACAGGTGCTGCTGGCAGAACCTTCAACCTGGTTAGAGGAACATCTCTGCAGCTGATACAGGATGCTTCCCAAGCAACCACTACCTCAAACAGAGACCACAAACCTACCTAGACCCGGGGACATGGGCATCCGTGTCTTCTGGACTCAGCCAGCCGCCTGCACGCTCTCTGTCACTCACGCATTATGCATTCCCCTCTCCTACTCCTCCCTCTGCTCCGCGCTGCGTCCGGCACTCTCCTCCCTCTCCTGACTCCTGCTGCCTTCCCACTGCTGTAAAGATAAAAGCGGGGGGTGGGGGGTGGGATGGAAGTGGACCCATTTGTTTTCAAACCCCAGCAGTTGCCCCTGAGATGCTGTAGTTGAGATAGAGCTAACCCCCTCCAGTCGCTGCCTCACGGTTCTTCCCCTTGCCTAGGACTCTGCTGTTTTATCACTGGAGGCAGCAAAACCATGAGGTTTTAATTGCTGGATTATGACAGATTGTGGATTCAAGTCCTCGGCTGCACCAGGACATGTAATTCATCTTAATACACAGTTATCCAGTCCTCAGCAAGGAGAAACGATTTCCAACCCTAGATCAGATGTTCTGGACCCAGTAATTTCCCTAATATCAAATTCACATTTTATAGCCACCACCATTCCAAGCAAATCCTGAGCCACAGCAGAGATACAAAGACACAAAGACAGTACTCAGACCTTGCCCCCAAACTTCCCAATTCTCCCACTTAACAGTAAACAAGTCTCAAAATTCCTACTTATCCATTAAATGTGGATGCATCTAAGCCACAGAGGATAGAAAACACTGAATTTTGATGGAATTTCACATAATCCCATTTACACAATCTTTGCTGTATTTCCAAACACTGTGAGATAGCTACCAGACCTTAAAAAATGGAAATGCTACAGCAAATTCAGCAGCACAACTTCATGAAGCTGAATCCAGTTAGATCTGTCAAAGCTCCCACACTCTTTGCATCCCTTGTATAAAGTGATTTTAAAAAGCTCCAAGAAAATCCACTTCCCAATCCACTCCTAGTCTGAAACAGCACGCAACCACATATCAGGTACTTTCAGGTTCCTGGATCCTGTCTTTTTGGGTTGGTTTTGTTTTGGTTTGTTTTTTTCCCCAAATCCTCAGACTTTTCTGTCAAAAATAATACTCAAGTACCTCAAAAAATCATCCCTGTGGCACAACTCTGTCTTGAATTAATTTGAGGTATATAGATAAAGCAATCAAGCAACAGAAATGACAGGGAGAGGAAACATTGTTTCTGCTAAGGCTAATATAATCTTTGCATATAGAAGGAAGGAATAAAACACAAAAGTATTGGGGTCAAAAAATGCCAGGATCTAGAAGAGTCTATGCCTTCTGATGGCATTAACCTGGTCATTACATCAATGCTGAGCTGTGGTGATCACAGTTCAGAAATAATGTGGACAAACAGGAAAAGCCAAAGAAGATGCTAGAGGATGATGAAAGCTTTGAAAAACTGTTTAGTAAAAGACCCAAGGACCTCAAGCAGTGTTCTGCTTCACAGACTCACATAGAATCACAGAATGTTAGGAGCTGGAAGGGACCTGGGAAGATCATCTAGTCCAACCCCCCTGCCACAGCAGGATTCCCCAGACCAGGGCACACAGAAGCACGTCCAGATGGGGTTGGAATCTCTCCAGAGAAGGAGACTCCACAGCCTCTCTGGGCACTCTGGGCCAGGGCTCTTGCACCTCAACTGGGAAAACATTTGCTCTTGTCTTCACCTGGAACCTCCTGTGCTTCAGCTTACAGCCATTGCCCCTTGTCCTGTCACTGGGCTCCACTGAGAAGAGCCTGACCCCATCCTCCTGACACCCACCCTTCACATACTTAAAAGCACAGATGAGGTCACCCCTTAGCCTCCTCTTCTCCAAGCTCGAGACCCAGCTCCCTCAGCCTTTCCTCAGCAGGAAGATGTTCCAGCCCCTTCATC
>VWZX01010687.1:554691-663332 GCA_013399015.1 Galbula dea | reverse complement strand
TACCCAATCAGCCAGACCACACTGCCTCACTTTAGCTGCAAGGATGCTGTGGGAGACAGTGTCAAATGCTTTACTGAAATCAAGATAAACCACATCCACTGCCCTATCCTCATCTAGCCACCTGGTTATGTCCTCATCAAAGGCTATCAGGTTGGTCAAACATGACTTCCCCTTGGTAAACCCATGCTGACTGCTCCCAATGACCCCCTTCTCCTTGATATGCCTGTGGACAGAGTCAAGGATAAAGTGTTCCATCACCTTTCCAGGGATGGAGGTGAGGCTAACCAGTCTAGAGTTACCTGGCTCCTCCTTCTTGCCCTTTCTGAAGACTGGAGTGACATTTGCCTTCCTCCAATCCCCAGGCACCTCTCCTGCTCCCCAGGATTTACTAAAGATGATGGAGAGTGACCTGGCAATGACTTCTGCCAGCTCCCTCAGCACCTGTGGGTGCATCCCATCAGGTCCCATGGATTTATGGATGTCCAGATGGCTTTGCTGTTCCCTAACCCAGTCCTCTTCAACTAAGGAAAACTCCTCCAGTATCCTAACATCACATGGGGAAAGCATTGCACTTAACATTCAGGTAGGTGTGTGTGATATGTCTGATCACTTCTTGCAGTAGAATGCTTTATGATGCTTTACTGCTATGCAACATCTCCAGTTTTTCTGTACTGAAAAGAGAGCAAGAGGCACTCCTCCAAAAGCCCATACCACTTGCTGTCAAATTTTGCATTACACAGAACTCAATGTATGAGTATGAGGGATAAATAACACGTTTTTCAATATCATCCTGTTAGTAGTTTCCTATCTCAGCCTCACAATCTAGATCCCATATTGGTTTTCCCCTCTGGATCAGCAGGTGGAAAAGATACCTGAGATATAAGATTCCATTTATCTGTTATTCTATAACTTTGCAACTTCCATATATTATTTCATGTTGTCCTTTTCATCTTCCACATTCTGTTCCACCAACAGCTTTCAAGCTGCTCAGCTATCAGAGGGGTTGCCTCCATAGTGATCAGTTCTCAATTGCAGCAGACCTGAGCATATTAAATGTTGGTGATTACTGAGCTAGAAAACAAAGGAAGATGAAAAACTCAGACATGGGCTCACTAACTCAGATGGTTTCTTTCATGGATTCTTTCAGCAACAGAGCATCCAGATGCAAAATGAGTGTAGCTTTGCCTCTCTCTCCCACTGAACACCAGGTACTCCATGCTTTCTCTTGATCCCTGAGGACTTCTCAACTACTTTTAATTTCCATCAGACCACTCCAGACACCCATGCTTCCTTTTGTTACACAACAGGATGAGATCAAACTCCTGTGGGATTTTGCCAGCGGTGGTCCCCAACCAGCTGGTTGTCAATCCTTGGTGATTGACATGGGACACTCCACATGCACTTTTAAGGCTCAGCATGCTGCCCACACAGCACTCCAGGCCCTTACAAATGTCAGGGACAAACAATCAGGCCTGGTGTTGGATCTACAATAGATCTGGCATTGCACAGAGCTATGCCTCCAGGTCAGCCTTAACTTCTCTTTTCAATAAAAGCAGTAAATAAGGTGTACTAACTACAGCCCTCAATTCTCTGCTTGTTTGGGTTTCCTTTGTTTTGAACCCATTAAAACTCTGCAAGTTAAAAATGGCTCTGCTGCAAGTAAACCAACAGTGAAAGCAGCAGCAACAGAGTCAATGGACTCCAGTTTGTTTGTTTGTTTTGAAATCTTGCCTTTTCCCTTCATTGGCATCATCTGAAAAGAAAGACCAAAGAAGAGGGAGTTAGAAGAAGAAACAAATCCCTGAGAAGGAAAGCAGGACTTAGAGAGGCAAGAAGAAAGAGATTCAAACAAAGGGCTTCAGAAGGGTGAATTTTCTCTTCTGGTTTAAGCTCTTGTTCCTATTAAGGAAGATTTTTGTCTTGTATGAAGGCACTTGGTGTTCAATCACAGGGATTGCAATCTTAGTCTACTACTATGAGAAAACAAAAATAAATCATAATAAAATCTGATCATCCATAAGTGTGACTGAAACTGAAATTTGTTTTCACCTGTGGTATCCAAGCTTCTGGGCTAGTTAGCACTTATTTGGATGCAAGTAGCAAACAAGGAGGATTCTGAGAATCTTGGTCCTGCACAGATTTCCACATTGCTCTGTCTATCACTTTTTCTGATACTTCAGCTGAGGGAGATTGAACCACTCAGAATGAGGAACATCAAGCATGTTTAAGACCACCACAATATTCTCCCCTGTGCAGCTCTAGTTGGATTCCACAGAGATAACTATTTGCTTGGCTGATGTCTAGGAGGCATTTCCCTTCTCCTTTCTTATTACTTCTCCATGTGATTCGTGCTGGGAAGCAGATCTCACTGGTAGTGTTGAAAGAAAGAGCAGCCACAACTTTGGTAGCATAGTCTTCAGGGAACCATGCTATAAGGAAAAGAAGGCAGAACTGACCAAGATTCATACCAAAGAAGTGTGTTGACCTCAGAGCCTGGCTAATCTGTTTACCAGGCTCCTGACAACCATTCCACAGCAGCCTATGATCAATCATAGTATAATAGATTGGTTTGGGTTGGAAGGGACCTTAAAGACTGTCTAGTTTCAATCCTCCCCCTGCTATGGGGCAGGGACACCTTCCAGTAGACCAAGTTGCTCAGGGCCTCACCCAACTGGGTTTTGGACACTGCCAGGGATGGGGCATTCAAGCTTGTGTTGTCTGTTCTTCAAGACATGAAATTAGGTTTCTGATCACTTTCCTGTTGCCACCTAGCTGCACTCTCTGGAGAGCCCTGTCCAGCTGCACCATGCCAAAGAAATGTACAACCACTGTCAGGTATTTTCAGTCCTCTCCAGGCACTTGGACTGCTTTCTGTGATCAGCCTGACAAAAGTTAAGCTTTTGATGGTACAGGTCCTTACCTGTAGACTGACACAGCAGTATCAGTTAATATTTAAAATGAATATGATGTTAATACTTAAAAGGAGTTGGGATGTTGCCACATTTTAACACACATGAGAGCAGAAATGCTATTCATACAACCATAACCTCTTTATTACTGCACTTAGCTCCACAGCTGACAAGACTTCCACAAAAAGAATGAGATGACTTTCAGAAAATGTTCATTTGAAAATGTTCAAGTGTAAAAAAAACCTGAACAAATTAATGAGCAAATAACTTCTTTGTTTCAACCTACTGGTTGATGAAGCTCCAGTGTTCAGTTCTGACACAATTTCTGTCATTTTCTGTCCTCATAATGACACAAAAAGAATGCCATCTCTGCAGAGATGGTCTGGTCTTACAGTGTTCAGCAGCTCTTTTCAAATCACACTGGATGTTTACTGGCTTGGAGGTCATGTGGAGAAACAGCAAGAGGAGAACTTGGCAAGAACTGTCTGCCTGCTCCTCTTGTGCAGTTATTGTTGCTAAATAAAGTTGCAGCCTTCTTTCTTCCAATCAAGTGTGTCCAGCTCCTCATTTGCAGCATGTCACTGACAGTATAAACAGCAGCAAATCAGAAGCTGTCCCACAAAACATCCATCAAAACACACAACACCAGAGTGTGTCAAGCACTAGACTGTAAATTCAAGCACCAGACTGTAAAATCTCTTGCATCTAGATTCCTTTTAATTTCAGAAAGTCCTCCAACAGCATTTCCTTCTAATAAAGATAAAAGCAAACAGGTTTCAGCCACTGCATACAACTTTGCTTGCTTTCCCAGTTCAAGTATCAGTATTTTGTTTGCTTCCTTTTGAGTGAGGAAAAAAAAAAAACCCTCTTGAAAACACAAATAACTTAGGTTTTTCAACTCAAGAGTTGACTCTTTGAAATTCTTCAAGTGAAACACTGGAGGGTTTACTCATTTTTTGCTTACTCTTCCCTCTTCAGATCAAAGAGAGATTACTTGAGCAAATGTGAAGCACCCAGAATAAATGTAAGCTTCCAGTGGAAAGCTGTAAGACCAGAATGTCTGTCTCAGAAGTAATTATCCTCCATGTTTATGGATTTGTTTTTCTCACTGTGGGGAATCCTGGCACCCATCCTTGCTGTAAACTTGTGTCTACAAAGGAGGACTGGAACATCTTAGGGTTCTGATGTTGAGACAGTGATCCTGGGGACTGTCAAGGATGCAGAGGGGGAAAAAAAAACCCTAACAGCTGCTAATACATAAGGTAACACATGCTCTTTTCAGAGCTGGTCTACAAGGGAAAAAGATGCAAGTACTCTCCAAAACATCTGCTTTCAGTTTCACTACACCTTGTCCAGAACAAAATCCAGAGCCTTCCTTTTCTTAACCTAATGCTTGACCTGCAACTTGTTTAGAACTGTATGCTATTGCTTTTTATGATCTTTTAAATGGAACATCTGTGAAGTTACATACTCATCACTCCCCTCTTCCCTGCAACATCTGAAATTTGAGTATGTTGGGTGCAAGGAGATGGAATAACAAACCACTTAATTATGTTATGCTGCCAAGCACCCTAAAAGAACTGCACACAGGAGTTAGTTGTGTATGTGATTTGTTATTAATTATCTAGGCATTGCAGAAGCCCACACTGGTGCAGTAACATTGCTTGGTATCAAAGTATTGCTAGAAAAACATAACTCATGCAGTACTACTATGGAACACACTTCCACAAAGCCTTTTAATTTATGGCATCTCAAGTCAGAAACAAGAGGGGGTTCAAAGAAGAAATAACAAAAGCACCATGAGAAAGTGACATATGAAAGGGAAAGCACTGAAATGCATGTTTAGGGTAAACAGCCTACAGCCATAAAACCCTTGTTGTTTAAAATCTGTGTAAGATCAGCTAACTTGATCTTTTAAAGTTGTTTCCAGTTTCTGCCCACCATGTGTGGTGCTTCCCTGTGGTTTGTTGTTTTACTTCAATGGCAGAGGGAGGAAACCAACAAAGCTCAGTCACCATACTGCATAGCACAATGTAACCATGGAAGCATTTGTCCACTTGTCAGAGCCTCTCCAGAATGATTCAGCCATTCATTGCATTGAATCAATATTGAAGCTTGCAAGATTTATCACATGAGGGTGGAAGAAAACTAATCAAGCAAATTCCTTGTTGCTTCCCATCTTGTCACAGGAGGCATATGAACACCTGTTAAACACTTTCCTGATGTCCTGTGGGCTATGTTAGCACCTCTCCTTGTGGAGGGATTACTTGCAATGGATTTGCATTAACATGCCAGATAGTCTCTGAGAGAAATTAAAGGTGTCTGACACATTCTGCTGTCCTGCATAGAAGCTGAATCAAACAGAAAGACAAAAGCTGAAAGAAAAGAGAGTCAAAGAATTTCTATGTCTACTAGATCATTCCCTTATTTGTGTCATAAAGTAGAGATTTGGAATCACACTTCAAATGCTTTAAAAAGTTGAATGGGATCATTTATTTCACAAGTCCTTTCCTCTTTGTTAAAGCATGCTATAGTCACCTGGAAGGGACAAGGGCAAGAGAGGAACCAACATGTTTTGTACAAATAACAACAGTTTCTTATGCTCCATACTGATAAATATTCCAGATTACAGATAGCTATAGTAGATAAGCATTTTTTTAAATCAGCTTTAGATGGAATTGAAAGAAAGCATAGAAAAATGTTAATGGCCACAGTACCAGCACTGTTACTAATATCAGGAGCAAACAGTGTTAGTTTAACAGTTTCATTTACACTTGCATGCCATTATAGGTGAAAACTGAAGGCACCTTAAATCCACAGCTCACATATTCATCCATAGAGCAGGCTGTGAAAGCCATACCTGCTCAAATATTGAAGCTTTTCAAGACTCTGAATCAATTCCTTTACCATGAGATAATCTCCCTGCTACTATTGCCTCTCTCTTTTGCAAAAGCTGTTCAGCATACCCCACTACTCCAGCCATGAGGAGCATAAAACAAAGGATGAAAGTAATGCTGGGGTAGCCCAGAGAACACCCTTGCTTGCCTATCAGCCTTTCTAAACACGGGAAGAACAGTAGAAGGGTGGAAGAAGAGGCTGCACAGCTGACAGGACTGCCTGAGTGTCCTGGGGTCTGCCTGAGGGCACTTTCCCACCCAGTGGAATGACATCAAAGGACTGTTTGCCAACGAAAGCTTGTCTCAGTTGTGCATCTTGGTGCAATAGTAGAGTCAAAATCCAATCAGAAGCAAAATAAAAATCAGTAAATAGGTGATGGGAAAGGGATCTGGAGAGCAGACATTTTAAAAGACACTGTCTGACTTAACAGAAGGTTAAAGACATAAGGGAAAACCTCTGCTTTGAGAAGGCAATGACAAGTTTAATAAACACATTTTAAATGTCTGTAACAATCAATTCTAAAGACATAAAAAGAAGTCTAGAGTATAAATGCAGCCTGACAGCAAGCCTAGCCAAACTAATATACAGGCTGACATGTGACTTCACTTATAAGGAAATGAGAAATATTTTCCTTATAAGGAAATAAAGAAATGAATGGAACAAATAGATGATCATATACAAACAGTGCAATTTGGTTTAATTCTGAGAGATTATAAATTAGAGAGACAGTAATTGTGCTGGAATAACACAATAGAATAGTTGGAGGGCTTACTTTTTAATCACTTTACCATATGGTAAAGACAAGAGTAGTGCTAGTAAGCAGTGAAATGTTGTATCATGGATTAACAACTAGGTGGCAGATCTCAGAAAGCATTCTCCAGTAAATACAAACTTCATTGTAAACAAATAAAAATGCTTCTATAATGTAGTTCAACAAGGGTTACAAATAGATCTGCTGGTCCTCAATGCTCTCTCCTGTAAGAACAAAAACCCAAAGGGGATGTTTGTGATGTTGATATTAGCAGAAAGGAAGTGACAGTGTTACAGTGATATGGCTCACCTGGGAAGGGGGTTCCATTAAGTCATGTTAATACTGCTGGATAGTTTCATGTCATACCTTACAAATGGTCTTCTGGATCATTTTCATCTAAAGAAACTCTAAACTGTCCAATGGGATGCTGTGACTGGAAAAAAACCAACCAGTTACTTTGATCCTGAGACACATCCACAGCAGATTAGTGACAAGCAGTCAGGGTGGGGGAATCACTTACTCTTGGATCTAGCACTGATGGGCTGGATATTTGACATTGCATGAAGTTGTGGAGTCCACATTTTAAAAACAATGCTGAAACCCAGAAAGGATGCAAAAAAAAAAAGAAACCCAAACTCTCAAAGACTGAGACCTAGAGAAAGCAGAAAAATGAACAAACTCTTTAATTCATGAAGAAAACAAAACCAAACCAACCAACCAAACCAAAGAAAAAAACCCAAGCAAACAAAAAGCACACAAATACATGAAAAGAACAACACATAAAAACCCAAGAGTGCAGAAGTACCCTCAGAGGGAAAAAAACCAAGATGAGCACTGAAGGGTTCTTTAATTTACTTAGGGAAAACATATTAACATATCTGGAGTTAACTACAGATTCATGCAGATAAAATTGGAAGGAATCTAGGAAAATCTTCAGAAAAAACCCCTCAGTTATCACACCTTAAAATGTCTTATTGATCAATATGGGTATATGAACAGGAGCTGAGAATCTTACAGCAAAATCTGACTGTGAATAACTTGAAATAAATAATCAAGTGTCTGTACTCCATTTCTGCATGCTGTCTTTACCCTGACTGAATGGTTTCACTGGTAGGTTTCCTATTCAGTGGCTACTTGAGCTGAGCTCAGTAACATGCAAATCAGAAGCAAATCCACAGTTCTTTACAGATTGTTGAAAATGAAGTATCAGTGAATCACAGAATGTTGGAGGTTGGAAGGGACCTCAGGACATCATCTAGTCCAACCCTCCTGGCAGGCCAAGGTCACCTATGGCAGGTTGCACAGGATGGTGTCCAGCTGGCTTTGTGTCCAGAGAAGGAGATTCCACCACCTCCTGGGCAGCCTGGGCCAGTGCTCCACCACCCTCAAAGTCAAGAAGTTCCTCCTTCTGTTTAGCTGGAACTTCCTCTGTTCCAGTCTGTGCCTGTTCCCTCTTGTCCTGTCCCTGGGCACCACTGAACAAAGTCTGGCCCCAGCCTCCTGACCCCCACCCATGAAGTATTGATCAGCATTGATAAGCTCCCCCCTCAGTCTTATCTTCTCCAGGCTAACCAGTCCCAGCTCTCCCAGCCTTTCCCCATAACAGAGATGTTCAAGTCTCCTAATCATTTTTGTAGCCCTTTTCTGCTCCCTCTCCAGAAGTTCCCTTTCCTTCTTGACCAGGGGAGCCCAGGCCTGGACCCAGGACTCCAGCTGTGGCTGACTAGGGCAGAGTAGAGGGGGAGGAGAACCTATCAAACTACCAGTGCACTCTACTGGCTGTGTTATGGAAAGAACACAGCATATTTCTATTATGAATACTGATTAAATTTAAATAAGATTTATTAAAATAACCAGTTCATGCAGAGTAACCAAAGGGAAGCAGCAACCACATGAAGTGTTGTCTCAGGAAACAGTAAGTGTTGAATCAGGAAGCACCAGTCTCCATCCAAAGATACATTTTCATTCATCCATAACAGTACTAAACAAAACCATTAGATTTGGTGGTCATTTTTAACCCATTTTAGAGCAAAATTACTGGCACCTTGATAAGTAAAATGGTTTCCTGCTAGCTTTGAGGATCAAGGCCCAGATGATAATGCTTACAGTCAAAGCATACAGGCAGATATTTCCTCTGGAGAACAGACTACTCTGCAAGTGTCTGCAGATTTAACAGTTCTTTGCATCTTGCATGTTGATTAGTTCTGAAATAGTTCCTTTTACTGCACTTTACACATCTTGCAGTCAGGCAGTGCTTAGTAACTTCACACTTTGTTTGAACTCCACTGGAGCTGCAGAACCACCTTGACCTTACCTCTTCCTACAATTCCAGCACCATTTCCAAGGACAAAGCAGGGAAGCAGAGACAGACACAACTGCACATTTATTTCTGGGGGGATTCTTCTGTTCATGACTCATAGCTGATCATGCCATGCAAGCAATTAATGCATACATTTAGATACTGGGCACTAGTGATCTCAATGTAAATCTACCCTGTGGTCCTGAACCACAGAATGACTTGAGTTACAAAAACAGTGGTGGCATCTGGACATGTGTGATTTTCAAACAGAAAGGATATTTTGGTTTTTAAATTAAAACCCACAAGTTTATCAGCCCTCCAGCATCTCCTTCACAGTCCCTTTCTATTAATTCCTTAGGCTACTTTTAATATTCTTATGTGTACACTTAACTTCTGAGCTCAGATGAAGCTACAGAAGATATAACATGACCCAGGGGAATGTGGTAGAGATCCCTGCAGTTGCTCTTGGAATGCCATGGAGTGATTAACACTGACCCTGTTGCTCACTGAGAATGCACTATTAGGCTATGCAAAGTAACTTACATGGGGATGGAGAAAGGCTGTATTCCCATTAGCATTCATGGGAGCTGTGCAGCTACAGTCTTGTTCATCAAGTTTGGAATATACCCTTTTGTTATTGATGGGAAAATGTCACTAGTTACAAATGGTTACACACAGGGGTGTAGCAGGGTCAAAACAAACTCCCAACACTTTCTTTTCCCCCTCTAAGGCAGAGTGCTGCTTCAGCAGTTCTTTTTTGACCTGACAGTACACCTCTTTAGATAAAAGAAACGGTGAAATTCCCCACCCTGACCTTTTCCTGCAGCCTCACCACCCAAAGATTAAAGGAAGCCTCCAGAAAGACATGCCATTAGTGGTGTCTGATGGGACAATCATCAGACACCACTGCAGGCACCACTGCCTATGAAGCCTGCCTTCCAGCTCCTCTCCAGGTCCACCCAGGGCTCTGACAGGTCCCATAAAACAGTCTTTCAACAGCATGAATAGAGTCTGAGTCATCAGTTTCCCAGCCACAGACAACTGCAGTTGCTTCACTTCTATTACTGAAAGCTCCCTTTAAACACCAACACAAAACTGGTGGGTCCTGCAGATAAGGCTTTGCCAGATGTGCCATGGCACCTCTTAAGAGATGGAATTCTCATTCACTAAGTTATCATTATTTTGTTGTCAGCTTGAGATCCCATGAGAAACCTCAGGGTTTAGAGGAAACCAATTTTGTCACCTTTATTCTTGCTCCTGCTGGAAATACAGTGGGTGGAAGATTCAATCTTCTCACATTTTGCCACCCCCAGAAATACAGACTATCATTCTGGGATCCCTGCAAGTGTTTTCACACATTTCTCATGGAACCTGAGGATCCAAGCTTGGCTTTGTTGTGCAGTGGCTTATGTTAATTAGCACAAGCTGTGCATTTGACCCAGGACAAAAATAGAAGGCTTAGTCCTGAGCAGGCTTTGGCTGGGAAGGTGCTATGGAGCACTCTCAAGAAAGGAAAATATCCCCTGTTAGATTTCTAAATGGTTTAGAAATAGCCTCCTGACCTGTAAGAAACTGGGTTGAGGGAATTCCAGCTACAGCTAGCACCTACTTTAACAAACACAGAACAAAAAAGCTGGAACATTGGTACAAACTAACTGCATCCAACCTCCTGCTGGAAGGAAATGCTGTTGACACACTAGTACTGTCCCATGCTTTTCTGCAAACCAATCTGACCTGCCTCAGCTGGCCACCCTACTGCTGACTTTTGCACCTAGGAATATTTGTATTCTTTCCAGCAAACCTTCTCTGACTGACAACATATAATTCCTATGCTCTTGACAGGACATCTAGGCTGAAAGGTATTGCTTCTCTTGTTGATGTTGTTTAGCTAGGAAGGCCCAGGACAGTCTTAGGAATACTTTAATTTCACATGATTGCTATTCTAAGGTAGGTACTGAAATACCTATACATAATATACATATACACAAACACACTCCTTAAAATAAGCTGAGACACAAAACCACAAGGCATCTTGATGGCTTCTTCTACTATGGCTGGAAAAGTGGAGTCAGTCTTCTTTAGTTTCTATGGATATGAAGTGTGACACTCAACAGGGCTCCACAGTCATCAGCTTTTATATCTTTTGTCTTCAGAACTGAAGTCATAAAAGAATTCTGCCTTTGTTAATACCACACACATTTCTAAGCTCTTTGGTTGTTCAGGAGACTCTGAAAACATCATATAACAAAGTGCAAAAATGAAAGACAACATCCCCCCTGCCCCTTATTTAAAATTACTTTCTTTTTTAAAGAGTCATCCCTTGAGGAAGCAGACTCACAACTACAGTTATCTTCAGCAACAATGCAATCACCTGTTACAACATATTCAGCCTAACCTTGGAGCTGTCAGCTTTTGTAGGAAACACTGCACTTGTTCCTGCTATAATCAAAAACTTCCTTCTCAGGCTGTGTCAGAAGAAATCCACAAGAGATAATAAATTGACCAGTTAGACTAGGAAGTCTTCCTATTACTGCCCATTGCCTCAGCAACTGCAACAGCTGCCAACAGTCCTTAATAGTGAAAATTGCTAGGGAAAGAAAGGTGAAATATCTACAAGGCTTAATTTATAGCTTCCTTTCTGGAAAAAGACCCCATCAACATGGGCCAAAGAGATGTATCTCTGCAATACTAGTCCTGAGGAGGGGGGAAAGGCATGAAGGGATAAAAAAGCAACTGCCTGGCAACTTCTGTGTGTGAAGCATTGCATAAAGTGTTAGGCAGGAGTAAAAGGGTACACAGACTTTGCAGAGGAGATGCAAACTGATACAAGCAAAATGGGCTCCTAGAAGAACTATCTTGCTGGCCCAAACACATGACAGCTTGGTAGCTGAGCACCCTCAAGACAAAGAGGATCAGGAAGAGGGATGTATTAAACAGAAAACTTCACAGGTGGGACTCCACATGCCCATCTGCTCTCAACACACCACCTGCCCCTTGGGCCTCCCCTGGGCCCACCTCAGAGCCTCAGTGTGACCCCTGAGTGGTGGCAGCAGGCTGGAACAGCCCTGTCCCCCACCAAACAGGACTGGCTGCCCACCCACCACAACCTGCCACTGAGAGACTCCTTCACAGACCCCTGCAGGGCCATGGAGAGCAGTGTTGGAGCTCCACACTTTGCAGCCAGACACGGGCAATTCAGGAGAGGTCCATGCTGGGACCAGTACCAGCCAGGATCTTCATCAATGGCATAGACCATGGGATCAAGTGAATCCTCATCAAGGTGGCAACTGACACCAGGCTGAGCAGTGCCATTGACATGCCTGAGGGACAGGATGTCATCCAGAGGGACCTGGAGAAGTTGGTTGGAGAAGTTTGAGTAGTGAGCCTGTGTGACACCATGAGGTTCAACAAGGACAAGTGCAAACTCCTGTGCCTGGGTCGAGGCAATCTGCAGTTTCAATACAGTCTGGCTGGCTGGCTGGGTGGATGGATGGAGAGCAGTCCTGTGGAAAAGGACTTGGGAATACTGGTGGATGAAAAGCTGGACATGAGCTGGCAATGTGTCCTCACAGCCCAGAAGCCAACTGTGTCCTGTGCTGCACCCCTAGCAGCATGGCCAGCAGGGTAGGGAGGGAGGGGATTCTGCCTCTGCTCTGCTCTGGGAAGACCTCATCTGCAGTGCTGGGGCCAGCTCTGGAGTCCTCAGCACAGCAGAGACATGGACCTGGTGGAGTGGGTCCAGAGGAGGCCACAAAAATGATCAGAGTGCTGGAACCCCTCTGCTGTGAGGGCAGGCTGAGAGAGTTGCAATTCTTCAGCCAGGAAAAGAGTAGGCTCCAGGGAAACACTATTGTGGCCTTTCAGTACTTAAAGGGGCCTAGAGAATGGGGAGAGTCTTTTCAGTAGGGCCTGTTTGTGACAGGATGAGAGGTGATGGTTTCAAACTGCAAGAGAAGAGATTCATATTAGATATAAGGAAGAATTGTTTATGCTGACTGTGGTGAAACACTCTCCCAGGTTACCCATGGAGGTGGTAGATGCCCTGTCCCTGGGGCCAGGCTCTGAGGAGAATTTATTGTAGCCTTTCAGTACTTAAAGAAGCCTTTAATAAAGCTGGGGAGAGACTTTTTAGCAGGGCCTGTTGGGACAGGACAAGAAGCAATGGTTTTGAACTGGAAGAGGGAGATTCAGACTAGACATAAGGAAGAAATACTGTTATTGTGAGGGTAGTAAGACACTGTCCCAGGTTGCCCAGAGAGGTGGGAGATGTCCCATCCCAGGAACCATTCCAGGTCAAGTTGTGTGGGGCTCTGAGCAACACTATCTAGTTGCAGATGTCCCTGCTGACTGCAGGGCAGTTGGACTAGATGACCTTTGAAGATCCCTTGCAAGGAGCAGCTGAAATCACTTGGTCTGTTCAGCCTGGAGAAGACTGAGAGGAAACCTCACTACAGTTTAGAACTTCTTCACCAGAGATGAAGGAGGGGCAGGAGCTGATCTCTTCTCTCTGGTGACCATCAAGGGATCCAGAGGAATGGCCTGAAGCTGCGTTGGGAAGGTTTAGGTTAGATCTTAGGAGAAGGTTCTTCCCCCAGAGAGTGGTGGAGCATTGGAACAGGCTCCCCAGGGATGCAGTCATGGCACCAACTCTCATGGAATTCCAGAAGCACTTACGACTCTTACATGGGATGACTTTGGGCCTGTCCTGTGCATAGACAGGAGCTGGACTCGGTGATCCTTGTGGGTCCTTTCCAACTCAGGATATTCTGTGATTCTGTCCCTTCTAACCCAAACCAAACTACGATTTTCAGCAGCGCCCTGAAGCTTCCCCACAGAGGTCCCCAGCCAAGCCCGCAATGTCCTAAGCCGAGCGGTACGGATCGGAGAAGAAACCCTCCCGGCAGCCCTCCAGAGGGTCCCGACGAGGCCCCGCAGGGTCGACTACACCCCTTCAGTAGCACAGGCGAGAGCTATACCATCAGCCCCGCGAATTGCCACCTCCCTCCACTGTGCCCTGAGGCGCTGCCGCGGCGGGAAAAGGAGGGAGGCGGTGCGGGGGGCGGGACCGCTCTGAGGACGTGGCGACGCCGTCGCCATTGTGGACGCCATGAGGAGCGGCGGCAGGTAGGGCTGGGCCGAGAAGAGGGAAAGGGAGGAGCGGGTCCGGGCGTGCTTTAGAACTGCGGGACCGGCTGTCACTTGGGCGGGAGGAGATACGGGGGTGGGAGTTGCCACGCTGAGAGCCTGACCCTTGCGGTCTGTTCCACAGAGGCACCCGCGGAGAATGGCCGGCAGAGGCCTGCAGTCGCCGGCTGTAGGGCAGCCACCCCTCAGCGCTCACCTGTACCCCTACCCTTTCGTGAACGCGGCGGGCGCGGAGAGCGAGGGGCCGGAGGAGGAGGGAGAGGTGTCGGAGCTGCGGCCGCGGGGCAGGGAGAAGGTCCGGAGGAGCACATCGAGGGATAGGCTGGATGATATCGTCCTGCTAACGAAGGATATCCAGGAAGGAGACACTCTGAACGCCATCGCGCTTCAGTATTGCTGCTCGGTAAGTCCCCAGGGGCTTTCCTGGTTCTTCCTTCTTCCACTGGAAGGAAGGAAGGAGGAAGCTCTGGGTGGGGTCCGGTTCCTTGGTCGGCTCTGTTAGTAGGGTGTCTGCTGATGTCCGTGTGGAGAAGGCATCGGAAACGCTGTAAAAATAATGACAACAGTGTTAAGAGTGGAGTAAGCTGGAGTTCAGCCCGATAGGCTTTTTCGCTTAAAGCTAACGTAAGCGCAATAAGCAAACGTCCAGGACTGGGAGGAAAACACCTCCTGGGAGTGTGCCACCATCTGTGGGGAGGGAAGGGGTTGGTCGTGAGTTTGTGGTTGGACCTCTGGTGAGGCCGCACCTCAAATACTGCATTGGGTTTTGGGCTCCTCACTCCCAAGAAGGACACTGAGGTGCTGGAGGGTGTCTAGAGAAAGGCAACAAAAGTGGTAAAGGGTCTAGTGCAGAAGTGTTGTGAGGAGCAGCTGAGGGAACTGGGGTTGGTTAGTCTGGAGAAAAGGAGGCTTAGGGGAGATCTTCTCACTCTCTACAACTCTCTGGAAGGAGGATGGAGTGAGGTGGGGGTTGGTCTCTTCTCCCAAGGAACAAGAGGACACAGCCTCAGGTTGTGCTGAGGGAGGTTTAGGTTGGACATGAGGAACGGTTTCTTGTTGTCAAGCCCTGGGCCAGGCTGCCTAGGGCAGTGGTGCAGTCACCATCCCTGGAGGGATTTCAAAGCTGTGGAGATGCAGTGCTGAGGGATATGGTTTAGTGGTGACCTGGCAGTGCTGGTTAACAGTTGGACTTGATGATCTGAAAGGTCTCTTCCAACTTAAATAATTCTATGATTCTATGGCTTTGCATGTGGTACTGTCTTTTGGAGTGTACCTGTGACTTGCACTCAGGCACAGTCACACGTGGGCACTTTTACCCAGTGCAGTGTCCCCTGTCAGATTTAGTCATGAGTAGAATACTGCTGAACCACCTTCAGGGTTTTTCTGGAGCCTTAATTTCATTGAGGGAAGGAAAAAAAATAAAACCAATCCTCAGTGTAGTTTTCATATAAAAATTCTGCTAAGTTGCTTAAACAGTAGCACTAGGATGTTGTACTGTGGGAGCTCTCTGTCCACATGTCCCAAGTCTTCCCTTCTGGTGCTCAGCCCTTGCTACTTCTCCTAGCTAAGAGTTCTTGGGTGATATCAATGCTAGTGTGGCCAACAGGACTTGGGCAGTTATCATCCCCCTGTACTCACCGTGGTGGTGCCACACCTTGAGTGTTGTGTTCAGTTTTGGCCCCCTCACTACAGGAAAGACATTTTGCAGCTGGAGCATGTCCAACAAAGGGCAACAAAGCTGGTGAAGGTTTTAGAGCACCAGACTTGTGAAGAGCAGCTGAAGGAATTGGGGTTGTTTAGCCTGGTGAAAAGGAGGCTCAGGAGAGTCCTTCTCAATCTCTACAACTCACTGTAAGGAGAATGGAGTGTGGTGGGGGTTAATCTCTTCTCCCAAGGAACAAGCAAGAGGAAATGGCCTCAAGTTGCACCAGGGAAGGTTTTGGTTTGAAATGTGGAAAAATGTCTTCCCTAGAAGGGCTATCAAGCCCTGGAACAGGCTACTTAGGGCAGTGGTGGGGTCACTGTGGAGATGTGGTGTTGAGGGACATGGTTTGGTGGTGACTTGGCAGTGCTGGGTTAATGGTTGGACTTGATGATCTTAAAGGTCTCTTCTAGCCAAAACGATTCTGTGATTCTGTTCAGTGATTCTGAACTAGTCTGGTCAATGTCCTTCCTACCTAATAATCCTTTTGTCTGGCCAGTACTAATTAAAGCAGAGGTTTCTGTCTTGGCTGATGTTAGCCTTTGCATGTATCTGATTCTAACAGGGAGACAGCTCTGTGTGTTGGTGGAGTGACTGTTTTCAAGAGATCAAATTTAGTCACATTAAAAATCCATATTTACAGAAGTCTTGCTGTCATCACAACTCTTCAGGTAGAAACAGAATTAGGGACCTCATGTTGTGAGCTCTGGTACCAAAGTCTTGACATAACTCTTTAATAATCATGCCAGACTTAAGCCTTTTTAAGCAATTTTTGGCTTTAGAACCCACCACAATTAGGTATTTTTGGTCCTGAAGTGACTTCAGCAGTTGTTGAGGGAAAACCAACCTTTGACATGGTTCCACACAACAGCCTTATCACTAAATTGGAGAGATAGGGATTCGAAGGGTGGACTATTAGATGGATAAGTAATAGTTGAATGGACATGGCCAGGGAGTTGCAGTCAGTGGCTCTGTGTCTGGGTGGAGACCAGTGGTGAGTGATGTCCCTCAGGGCTTTGTCCTGGGGCTGGTGCTCTTCATCATCTTGATTAATGACAGTGGCAGGGGGATCCAGTGCACCCTCAGCACGTTTGCAGATGACACCAAGCTGAGTGGTGCAGTTGACACACCAGAAGGACAGGAGATGCCATCTAGAGGGACTTGGATAAGCTTGAAAAGTGGGCCCATGGGAACTGTATGAGGTTCAACAAGTCCAAGTGTAAGGTCCTGCATTTGGGACAGGGGAATCCTAGACATGAGTACAGTCTAGGAGATGAAGTCATTGAGAGCAGCCCTGTGGAGAAGGACTTGAGGGTGCTGGTGGATGAAAAGCTGCAGATGAGCCAGCAGTGTGCACTTGCAGCCCAGAAAGCCAACCATGGCCTGGGCTGCATCAGGAGTGACATGACCAGGAGGTCAGGGGAGGTGATTCTGCCTCTGCTCTGCCCTTGTGAGACCCCACCTGGAGAACTGCAGCCAGCTCTGGGGTCCTCAGCATAAGAAAGATGTGGAACTTTTAGAGCAGGTCCAGAGGAGGCCATGAAGATCATCGGGGGGTGAAGCATCTCCCTGTGAGGACAGGCTGAGAGAGTTGGGATTGTTCACCCTGGAGAAGAGAAGGCTTTGGGGAGACCTTGTAGCACCTTTCCAGTACATAAAGGGGGCCTACAGAAGGGGGAGGGAGACTCTTTTGTGGGGTAGGAAGCAATAGGACAAGGGGGAATGGCTTCAAACTGAAGGAGGGAAGAGTTAGATTAGATCTTAGGAGGAAATTTTTTACCCAGAAGTTAGTGAGGCACTGGAACAGGTTGCCCAGAGAGGTTGTGGAGGCCCCATCCCTGGCAGTGTTCAAGGCCAGGCTGGATGTGGCCCTCGGCAACCTGGTCTAGTGGGTGGCATCACCCATGGCAGGGGGCTTGGAGCTAGATCATCTTTAAAGTCCCTTCCAAACTGGGCCATTCTATGAATCTTACTCATTTTAAACAGGCTTCCTAGATATAGCCTCAAGTAAAGAATAAAAGATGACAAGAGTTTGCCTTTTTTGGAAGTTCATGGAGAATGTGGAAGTGATTCAGGGCTTTAGGCAGAAAGCACAACTTGCATTGTGTTGGAATCAGTAATCACTGGGGTAAATGTATCCTGATCTATTCAGCATGGTGCAGGTAGCAAATACACTGTCACAGGAAATGAAATGCTTTTTTATGATACAAGGTTAGTGCAGGCAGTGATTGCCCTAACTTACTTTTTGTGGCCACATCTGTGTTTTAAGTGGAACAGTCACAGCAAAAAGGGTCTCCTCACTTGTTTTCTGCTTGTAACTTCTCCTGAGGGAGATGTCCTGCCAGTGAGGGCACACTTGGGTACTGCACAGCTTAAAATGGGCACAATTCCTGTGTTTGTACCAGGCCTTGCAAAAAAAAAGACTGATTTTTAAGTACTTGTTAGGGTGACATTTGTGGCTGTGCCTTCTATGTGGAGGAAGATGCTGGCTCAGAATGGAGCTGTTAATTCTCTTAAATCCTCACAGAATGTTTCATGTTGGACTTAGAATCTGAACTTAAGAGCAAAATGAGATTCATTTTGAGGAAGAGTAGGGAAAGGGGACAGCTGACTTAATGAGGGAGGATGACAGTTTTAAGTTAAATTTGGTTTCTGCCTTAGTCCCTGGAAGCAGAAAGTGTAAATGAGTTGGAAGCTCCTAATTTTTAATATTCCCTTGAAGTTTTCAATTCAGTTAGAAACTCACAGTAATCTCCATTATTTGAAAACACTGAGGTAAAGTTCCATGCATTTAGCAGAGGTAAATGCCAGCCAATTTCATTTCATTGCCAGATGAATATATGTTGAGTGGATTGTAAGTGCATGAAGTAACTTTGTCTTCCTATCTGAACAGAGGTTTATTACCTTGTAGTGACCTTTTTGCTGTAAACTTACTCAGATTTGGTCTTTGACCTCTTCTCAGTTCATATCAGGATAGGTTGGGGACTGAGCTGTTGGAGAGCAGTGAAGGGGAGAAGGATCTGGGGATCCTGCTAGATGGAAGGATGAGCATGAGCCAGCAGAGTGCTCCTGTGGCCAAGGAGGCCAGTGGGATTCTGGGGTGGATTAGAAGGGCTGTGGTCAGTAGGTCAAGAGAGGTTCTTCTCCCCCCTTGACTCTACCCTGGGGAGGCCACATCTGGAATCAAGTGTCCAGTTCTGGGCCCCTCAGATGCAGAAGGATAGAGAACTGCTGGAAAGAGTCCAGCCCAGAGCCACCAAGATGCTGATGGGGCTGGAACATCTTCCTGCTGAGGAAAGACTGAGGGAGCTGGGTCTCTTGAGCCTGGAGAAGAGGAGGCTAAGGGGTGACCTCATCTCTGCTTTTAAATATGTGAAGGGTGAGTGTCAGGAGGACGGGGTCAGGCTCTTCTCAGTGGAGCCCAGTGACAGGACAAGGGGCAGTGGCTGTAAGCTGAAGCACAGGAGGTTCCATGTGAAGAGAAGAGCAAATGTTTTCCCAGTTGAGATGCCAGAGCCCTGGCCCAGATATTTCTCAAGGATGTAGTACTCCTACGTAAAGAGTTTTGACATGTAAACTGTGTTTATTTTCAGGTTGCAGATATCAAGAGAGTTAACAATCTTATCAATGACCAAGACTTTTTTGCTCTGAGGTCTATCAGAATTCCAGTGAAGAAGTTCAGTGTCTTGACTGAAACACATGTCTCTCCAAAAGGAAGACCAGTCCTTCGGCCTGCTCACTGTTCCTCAGAGGTGCAGGAAATGTCACCTCCTGATAAATTCTCTGCTAATGAGACTGCTGGCAACTTCTTAAAAGAAGTGGATCGAGATATAGAAGAAATAGTGAAGTGTAATGATACAAAGAGAGAGAATCTTAATGAAGTTGTTTCTGCCTTAGCAGCCCAACAGATCTGTTTTGAAAGCGACGGTAAAAGTAAAAAATGCAAGGATCCTTACTATGGAGCAGATTGGGGTATAGGATGGTGGACAGCTGTAGTGATTATGTTGATTATTGGCATAGTAACTCCAGTTTTTTATCTCCTGTATTATGAAGTTCTGGTGAAAGCAGATGTCAGTCACCACTTGTCAATGAACTTGTCACAGCAGCATCACGTCCGAAAGACATAGAAGATGGAATTAATCCAGCACATCTTAATAAATGTTGCTCATCAAGGAGACCTTCAGCCTTAATGTTGGAAAACTCCAGGCAACTGCTCTTCCTAGATGCATAAGACAGCATTAGACACAGGGGAAACCACAGATTGCAAAATGCATCTGGAACAGAAGAGAAAATGGGATCTGTGACTTTGCCTTCCTGGGCAGCAGTCCAGTACCAGGATATTTCTGTGGATCCTGCAATCTCTTGACTGTGCCTGAGATTTTAATGCAAGACTGGGATCTAAATTAAGGTATCAAATTGTCTCTGAAGCTTTGCACTTTTTTCTACTTTGGTAGGCATATGCTTTTGGTTTTGTAATTGATGATGAGATGAAAATACGTAGCTTGAACTAACACTTGTACATTTTACAGCCCTAAAAGGGGCACATTTGGGGATATCTAACTTGTAAACATCTTAGTATTTATAGAATGCATAATACACTTGACATTTTAATACCACGTTTACACTTGTCAGTTAAAACTGTTCTGATAGTTTGATCTTTTATAGAGTCAGATCTCTTTTAAAAACCCACTTGTTCTATTAATAAATTGCCACTATGAAGTTCTTTCCCAAAAGTGACTTCTGTGAAGGCAGTAGCTGATCTATAAGCTGGAATCTTCAGATCATGTGCCTGTGGTCAGCCTGTTCTCTCCAGGCAGCAGGATAATTTCTTTCCTGTGGGATGCTGTGCCTCAACAGCCCAGTTGAGAGAATCTTGCTGAAATGTCACATCCTTCTGTGGTGTCCTGCTGAAAACAAGAGTGGACTGGACTCCTCATCTGGGTAGCTGTTTAGAGCAGGAAAGAAGTGCACATGTGTGGCACCTTCCTCTGACTGCTTCAGGAGTCTTTATTTGATGCTGATGAGTTTTTGGGTTATTTTTTTTCCCCTCCAGTTAATCAGTCTTTCAGGACCAACTGATTTCTTTAGACAGCAGCCGTGTAGGGACTGAGTATGCTAATGCTCATATGCCTGTGAACCACAAACACTTTAACTTTTTCCTGAAATCTCCTAGAAAACTTCAAATCTGGAGACTGAATGGCTGCTAGCAAGAAACTTAAATTGCAGCAGACTAGACCAGTTCCAGCTTCAGACTTGTTACTCAGACAGTAGTGTATTCATCCACCACTCTGTTCATGAACAACCTTGTTTTTACTTTCTTTTCTTCCCTACCTGAAAATGCAAGAAGATAAAACAAGAACAAAAAAATAACCACCCCATGTCTCTTCCCACACAAAGAATGAAGTACTTGTGTACTCAGAATATTTTGAAATAAAAACTGAGATGCTGCCTATAATTCTTTTGTTCTGTTTGCCTTCTGGAGTAAGATTTCCATTGCCCTGTTCAAAGTGCCCAAGGTCACTGACTTGAATAGGGATTAAGAGAGGAATGGGAAAATGCCCTTGGATCAAAGTGGTACCTGTGGAGATGGTGAAACTACTGAATAGTTCCCACACTAGAAGAGGGATTGCAAACAGGCATGAGCTTTGTCTTTCACATAAGACTTGTTTTCAGAGATGATCTACAATAACAGTTCTTTCTATGAAGTGAATGTGCCAGTAACACAAGCAGGAATACTGAAGTACCAGTGCTGGCTAAGGCTCTATGAAAAACTGCATTACAGAGTAATCCATGGTGGCTAATGTGACACAGCTTACCCTTGAAAAGGTGACCTGGTCTTGCACAGACAACAGAGCTTTGGCAGATAAAGACAAATGTTTTCTCAGTAGGACTGAAAGTTGGTACAGAAGGTGTCTGGGTTTGGTTGCAAGCTTCTTTGGTACCAGATTTGTTTCTTTCCCTTTCATTCTGTTTTTGAAACACTTTTAATACTTTTATCTTTCCATTTCTTACAAAACTCTCCAAGAAGATAAGATGAACTCTTGTGATGATGCAACAGAAGCCTAATTGACTAATTTAATTGATGAGGATTAAATTGCCATCGGAACAGAAGCGAACATCAGTTGCGGTTTGGCTGGGTCAGGAAGCTCTCTGTCCTGTTGATGTACAAGTCAAAAGATCAGTTGTTGACTCTTGCTGTTGGTCCAGTGGTGGTACAGCTGACTCATTCTTACTGTACCTCAGGCTTTGGGCTTTTTGTCACCAAGTGAAGTGTGATAGACCTGCATTTACCTGAGGATAAGCAATCATTGTAGAGCAGGATACCTGTTTTATTGGACTGAGCTGAGAATGCTTTCACTCTTTTATTTTGTAGAGTATTCTTAATTAATGTCATTTTTAGGGAATTAACTTTATCAGAAGACACAGTAGGTCTGTTTCCAGGGCTGCTGGTACTGGTAATCTACAGTTGTCAGCTGGCTTGGCTTTCTGCAGGATGCAGGGATCTCTGCTGCTTGTTCCCAAGTCCAGCACAACTGGCAATGTACCATCACATATCAGCCCCCAATAAAAAGTGTAACTGCTCTGTGTGGAACTTAAATCTGATTGGAGTTAAAAATCTGTCAAGTTAGGTCTTTAGAAACTGACTTTATTTTTTTTTTTTAACCAAAAACAATCAACCAAAAAAAAAAGAGAAACAAACAAAAAACAACCCCAGGATGCCCACAAACCAACCAAAAGGTAAATCCTGTTTTAGATTAATGCCAATACACATTGATCAGGAAGTTGCTTTTAAATTGAGGTGCATATTGCACTGTTAGAGCCTGTAAAATGTAAGTGCTTTAAATCTGCTATTTTTTGGAGTATGTTGTCAGAAACAGTCTCTGTAGAACTCTTGAAAGTTAAAAGTTGAAAATAGGGCTTTGTAAAATGATCCTGAATGAGGATGCAAGTTTTATTTTAAATACTTCTGCTCCTCTGCTTTTAGAACTTTAAGTCATACACACAAAGATGTTTAGTTTAGACTGCAGTGAAAGTGGTGAATGTATTCTTAGCTCTATATACTTGGCACTTTTTATTACAGGAGGCCACTGCTTTTACCTTTGCCATCTAGTTTTTATGTCTGATCTAAAATAAAATCCCTTGGCCAACAAGTATTGTTGGCAGCAGCTGCCTACAGCATTCACTTGTGCCATGCTGTAACTGGAGCCTTTCATGGTTGATCCTGTGCATGGCTTGTAGAGCCTGGAAATGTTTTATGCATTAGGTTCTGACAACTTTTGTTAGTTTTATGAAGGATTCACCAACAGGCATGAAAAATTAAGGTAGGGATCAGTGAAGTTCTGAGATGGTGATGTCCTGAGGCACTGAAACCAGTGCCTTCTTGTGTAAAGTAGCAAGGTTCAGCTGTTTGCTGCTGAGATGGGGTCTAGACAGGCATGCATTCAAATCCTAAGTTTACTGAGAGCCAAAGAACAGTTTGTCAGCATTATGGTCTTGCAATAAATTCTAAACAATCATAAAATCAGCTAATAAAAACATCTGCAAGGGTTATACCTCTGGAATAGCACAATCTCCTTTCCCTTCCTAAGTGCCTTGGCACAGAGCTGTGTCATTGTAGAACCCACTGTGTCCCAAAGCCGTTGTTAAACTAGTCCTAGAGGGTCCATCCTTGGTTCCCTGTGGAGGACAGAGGTGACCACCTTTTAAAGGTCTTAAAAAGACCTGATTTCTGCCAGAGTAATGTTCCTCAACAGTACAGCAGGGAGGCAGTTGTCTCTCCCATTACCAGTGTGATGAGTGAAGAAATTTGTCAGTCCTCAAGAATCACTGCTACAAAAGAAGTCACTGTACCTGTTGAGGCAAGCCACAGCTTGTGACCAAACTTTAACTCAAGCAGCAATGCTCTTCCATCACCAGTTCTTTAGTTTTGTCTTTGGCAGAAGGCATCTCTTTGCATTCCTTGTGTGAGAGGTAAGGAGTCTCACTGTTGACCTTGTAAGGGGGAACATCTAGCAGAAGGTAACACTAGTTATACCTGAGGCATACAAACTGAGTTTTCAACACACTTGTCTTGTTCAAAACATCTTTTGTCTCTCTCTTCTATCTCACCTGCAAGAAACAGGCAGACCTGTTCCAAAATCACCTGCTGGTGTGTGTGACCTTAGAAGGAAAGGAACAGGCAGGATACATTTCTTATGCAAGGCAGCAGAAGGTTTATTAAACATTGTTTGTATAGGTCTGAAGACTTCCAAATAAAATTGATATCCCTCTGAGGTGTGTGACCTGCATAGCATTTGAGTTTCATTTCCTTGACATCTGAGATGCAGATTATCAGAACATTTGAAAGCTACACCTTGGGGAGCAAGTTGTTCCTGCCTCAGAAGCTCACAGAATAATAAGAGTACTGTTTTCCAGCCACCAGTGAGGTAAAGCACTGCTTGATAGAACACCAGGCTTGCCAGGAAAACTTCTGCAGTTTCCTTTGCTGATGAAAGAACTGGTTTGCTTTTAAAACTGTTCTTTCATTAGACCTGATAACATCAGCAGTTACCAGGAACAGAACTGTTTCAAGAAAGTCAAAAACAAGCCCACTCTGATCAACAGTAATAGAATAACACTGGCTAATAATATTTTGTGCCATGAAAGGATAATAGGAGAGAGACAGTGACTCTGTCACTGTCTTCTTTCCATATCTAAGCTCAGGAATAAGTCTTCTGACCTTCAGCTGTTGGTTCCTGAATAAAATTGATCTGTCCAAACACTCTTTTTGCTCTTCTCACCATTCTTTGGTTCTCCTAACTAAAACCTCATGCATCAAAACACCACATTCTTTTTTTCTACATTTCAGGGGATTTTCTGTTGATTTGCTGTCTGTCTTATTTGTGTTGCAGGAAGGTAAATAAATGCATGAACAATTACATAGCTCTCATCTGCCACCTCAACAGCTCTGTGAGGTAAGACAGGTACTGTCATCTTAAGAGCTGGAAGAGCTGAGGTGAGGGACAGAAATACTCATCACTGATCATTTCCATCATTTCTCAGTATGAAGTTAGGCCATACATTCTTTATAAGTGAAATTACCCTGAATTATCACTGAGGCCAATGCATAAAGGTAGTGTAACACTTGAAATACTACAGTCCCTTTCTACCAAAATGCTAAAAATAATGAGGTTTTTTTTAAAGTAGACCAGCAGCTATTCAAAATGCTCTCATGATGTTGTTTGTCCATGTTACTAAGGCTCTTTCAAGGCAGTTTATATTAAAGTGCTTAGCCATCAGTGACTTTCAGTCACCTGAATTCAGGAGTTACCTACATTCCCTTCAGAGGAGTCAGCTGCCAGCTAGGAGCAGCTTACATCTGTCTCTCTTTTTGGCTGCAGTCATCAAGAATTATCACTATTATTTTCAAGATGTGACTGCTAAAGCATAGAACTTAGTGCAAATGCTTAGGCACCACTTTGGTTCAAATGCATACATTCTTTTTTAGTGTGTGCAGAGTGGCATAGAGCTTCCTCCAACAGCAGGCATTCCAGAGAACCTCAGGAAAGGTTCTGCAAACCACTTGGCCAAAGAACAAAACAAAGGATCCCACATCCTGTTTTCAAGCACAATGCAATCAAAAATCAATTTGTCCCACATGTTTTAGGGAGCAGATACCTAAACCCCACAGGTTCTGTTGATACTCAGCCTACCTCTAGGATTCCACTTCCAAGTTGTGTTAAGGTTTGAGCAGTGTGCCACCTAGGAACAACAGCTAGTATGTTGCTTCATCCATATTGTCATCACTGCCAGCACCAAAGTCATCTCCATCTTCAAAATAGGAAGAAATGTAGTCATTTTCCTAAACATCAGAAAATAAACACACATCTGTAACACTGTGTGGAGATGTGCCTTGGCCTGCACTTGAGCACCCACATTTTGGAGCAGTGTTAGGAGGTTTTTCCTTATTTCTTGGGAAAGAAAAAGGACAATGTTGTCACTGAGTTGTGAAAGAAGAGGTATCCCTGTTTGTAGTGATGAAAAGGAGTCATTGTATGCATTGATTGTGGCAAGACCCATTCTTTTTTCAGGTCTTTGGGAGTAAGGAGTCTAAAGAAGCTACAGAACTAGAACACAGTGCAGTGCAACCAAGGAAATAAACAATGCCTCTCACTACAGCTCTGGCAGCCCAGAGGGAGCTAGGGACATTGCTTTGGCTGAGAGCCCACACACTAGTCAAGGGGTGGACTCTGCATCTATCTAAACAGGACAACCAATACCTCTTCTTGCTCCTCTTCATCATATTCCTCTGGTTCTTCTGCTTCTTCATCATCATCACCTTCTTTGTCTTTTGTTTTCTCTTTCTCATCTTCAGATTTTTCTTCTTCATCATCCTTCTTTTCCAACTCCTGTCACAAGGCAAATCTCCTTTAAGAGGAGCTACAGCAACAGCTTTTCCTCCACACCACCACACACTTACACAGCAGTTAACAGCAAGAGAACTAGCAGGATGTCACTGGCCATGTCTTTTTTGGCCAGCATTTAAAATACCATGATGTGAAGCAGCAGAACTTCAGAAGGACTTACCTGACCAAGCTTTAGGATTGGACTTGGAAGGCTAAAAAAGTTATGTCTTGTGTCAGAAATGGAGATGATTCCCTTTACCATCCACTGTTAGAATAACTGACAGTAGAGGGCCATGTCACACTTGATAAAGCAATACCACATACTGTATATAATAATGAACCTGCACCAAACATCTGATGGGTCACAAACAGAAAAAACACAAGGCTCTTTCACTTTTAAGCTTCTCATTTGCACATGGTGGGCATTTGCCTCCAAAACAGAGGCCACTGTCCTTCTAAATGTCTCCTTCACAGAATCCCAGCACACTGGGGGCTGGAAGAGACCTCTAGGGATCATCCAAATCTTCTGCTCAAGCAGGGTCACCCACAGCAGCTTGCCCAGGATCACCTCCAGCTGCCTTGGGAATCTCTCCACAGAAGGAGACTCCACAACCTCTCTGGGCAGCCTGGGCCAGGGCTTCAACACCCTCACAACAAACAAATTTCTCCTCCTGCTCAGGTGGAACCTCCTGGCTTCCAGTTGGTGCCCAGAGCCCCTTGGGCTGTCCCTGGGCACCAGTGAGCAGAGTCTGGCCCCAGCCTCTTGCCCCCAGCCTTGAGCTCTTGCTCAGCATTGAGCAGCTCCCCTCTGGGGCTGCACTTCTCCAGGCTAAGCATAATACTATATATATATAGTTATATAGATAGCTAGTATATTTAGTATATATATAATAAGCAGATAGCAAAGGTTTCCTTCAGCTAGTTCTATTGTACAATTCAGACAACAGCATACACATCTTACCTCAATTGTTTTCAAGACATCCAGATTACTTTTAACCTCAGAGCTTTTTGCCTTTTTTGGTTTCATCCCTGCTGAAATAAAACACATCACTATTATCATTTTATTTTTAACATGAAAGAACACAAATTCTCTTCCTTCACTTGCTTACATCTTGCACATGCTGTGGAAATCCCACACTGCCTGTATTAACTGTACCTCAAGATTCTGAGCTACATCATTTATGGAGGTGTAAAAGCCTGATTTATGTCATGATGCCTACAGGACCAATGTGAAATTCACTTTCAACAAGCAGTTGACCAAAGGTTTGGCCAAAGTAGGGTGTTCAGCTTCACAAAACACTTGTCACCTACATACCAGCAGTATGTTAAGAAACCAGAACAAAATCTCCACTGGTGGTTTTCATCATCTTGAAAAAACATAACAACACATTCACATGACTAATTTATGCAACACATTAATGACAGCTGGGTACTTCAGACACATAAATATGACACAGATAGAATAAGACAGCACTTTATCAGCTCCAACACAGCAGCTAGATGGCTTTTGGACCAGAGCTAGCTCTCACCTAATGAGCCCAGAATGCCTATTTCCACCTTGTCTCTTGATTCATGAACAGAAGAACTCTTATCAAGTTTCTTCCCACAGTCCAACATCACTACCCTCCTTAACTATATGGTGGAGCAAAGGTCAGAAATAGCTCTCCATACACCCAACTAATAGCTACCTGAACTGCAGCATCCCAGACTAAGGAGTGCAGCTGGACCAGTAGATGACATAACACATCTTCCTTTTACAACCTAATCAAACACCTCTTCTTGCAGCACTTGGGCTTAAATGAATCCATCTGACTACTATATCCATATACATATAGCTGGCCTACAAGTGCTGGACCCACTCAATGCTGTTCTCTTCTTCCTTTTTTTTTTGGCAGGCACTGCTGGTCTCTAGGATACTCCAGGCTAAGTGTGATGGAGGAGAGAGATGGCATTCTAGCCAAAGTTTTGCCACTCAGCAGGCAAGCTGTCAGGTCTTAGGTTAAAACATCCAGAGGAACCAGAAAGGGGTAGGGAGAACTGTGTAAAAACAAAGCTGTTGATCTACAGGTAACTGGGTAATGATTAGACAGATAAAAATAAAAGGCAGACAGCAGTTTATCAGCTGGTCTGTGATGAGTGGTGTTCCCCAGGAGTCAGTTTTGGGTCCAGGCCTGTTCAATATATTCACCAATGATGGGATGAAGGAATAGAGTGAACCCTCAACAAGTTTCCTGGTGACACTCAACTGGGAGGAGTAGCTGACACACACCAGAAAGTTTGGCTGCCATCCAGTGTGACCTGGACAGGCTGAGAGCTGGGCAGAGAAAAACCTTAGGGAATTCAACAAGGGCAGGTGTAGGTCCCAGGTGCACCTGGGGAGGAATAACCTCATGGAGCAGGACAGGTTAGGGACTGGGCTGCTGGAAAGCAGCTCTGTGGAAAGAGACCTGGGAGTCTGGTGGACAACAGGATGACCATGAGCCAGCATTGGGCCCTTGTGGCCAAGAAGGCCTTGGCATCCAGGGGTNACAGAGGAAGGAAAGCTGAACATAAGGAGGAACTTCTTGACTTTGAGGGTGGTGGAACATTGTTCAGGCTGCCCAGGAGGTGACAGAGTTGCCATCTCTGGAGACTTTCCAAACCTACCTGGTCACCATCCTGTGCAACCTACTCTAGGCCACCCTGTTGCAAGGGGCTTGGACTAGATGATCTCCAGAGGTCCCTTCCAACCCCTAACATTCTGTGAGTCTATGATTCTGTGATCCTGAAGCCAGCTCCTGCAATCAGCTAAGAAGCCTGTCTGAACTTGGGTGGAGGCTCTCTTGACTCCTTCATCTTTCTTCCACCCTGTTATAAAGCACCACTGAAGATGGCTGTCTGCAAAACACAACAAAGCTATGCACCAGAAGGGCCAGGGAATCACTGATCAGCTGATTATTAACTTCCTGAATCACAGGATTTTTATATGGCCTCTCTACCATCCAGATTCCCCCCAAAAACCCCTGAAACTCTGTAAATTTTGCATTTAGAGGAGCCTATTTTTGAATGCAATCAAATTCTGGTGGTCAGCTGATCTTTGCCACTCCAACTACATAAGAAAATGTACTTTTAAGAGCAAATTGAGAAACTGGCACCAAAAGAAGAGGAAAAATCCCCCACACTGAGCAATGTCTGTCTTTGTTTAGGAGAATCACCACCTTTTTGTACCAAGGAAGAAGAAATCAGCATTTATGATTTCCTTGGAGCTTGGGGAGCTGATGATTGCCTACAGGTTCCTAATGCTCTGATAAAAAACAAAGAAGTTAAGTATGCCCTGGTTTCATCTTTGGCAGTTTTGCAAGTACCTAATTTTGATTGGAATCTTGCAGTCTACCTTTGGGACCATGTTTCTCAGGGACACTCTTAAAAGGAACAAAGCTTCCAGCTGAGCCAGTCTCCATGACTCCCATTTCTATTTTATCCTTGAACTGAGAAATGACAAATGGAGGACTTGGACAAAAGAGAACAAGCAAGTAAACAACTCCATAAACCAGGCAGCTAGATCCAGGAGGCCAAGTGTTCTTTCACATCAACAGAGCAAGAAACTTCTACAGACAACTTAAAAGAACAGTCATGCAGACTAGAAAAAAAAAACACTTGGGAAAACAAAGACACACAGGATGCTGTGTAACACAAAAAAGGTTCTTCCTGTAAGAACAACCAATACCAGCTCCAACTGCTGTTGAAGGATCTGGTTCACAATTCTGTAGAAGCAAGCTGAAAACAAACAAAATAAAGTAAAAGCAGGGAAAAGAGAAAACAACCTGCATTCAATCACTTCTATAAGGCTTAAAAAAAAAGGCAAAACTCAACCAAATCATAAAGAAGATACCTGAGAAACCCAAAACAGAAAGGAACTCTGACCAGCCAGTTATTCACTGTATTAAAGAAGGGTGAGTTTTGACTAAACATAGGAACTCTCACAGCAAAAAGTGTTGTGGTTTATTTGATCTTTCACTGTTGCATGTCTCCTATGTTTATTAATACAGGACATCAGGAGGAAAGATCAATCTGTCCCAGGAAGTGAAAACATCCTACAAAAGCCTTTATTATTGGCACTAATTAGCATTTCTACCATTTTTTTTCCCCCCCCTTACCAGCTCCAGCATGTCTTCTATCACTCAACTAGTCTGTACTAAATGCTTCTTAAAAAACATGCCATGTACCTTTTCTGGTCTTTTTCTTTGGCTTCATTTCTCTTGGGAGTCTTCTCCAATCTACACAGAAAACAGCTTTAATATATATGAACCATGATTTGGAGCAGTAATCCTCCCCCTGCTACCCACCAAGGAGAGGTGGGGGCCCCCCCTTGTTGTGCTTGATCCTATTTACAGCCATGCCTAAATGTTCTAGGACACAACAGCTTGATGGACTTCTAGCTGCATTTTCAAGAGCTAGAATGAGGTCTGGCATTTCACCCTCTTGGGAGGATAACTGGCATCTGCCCCAAAGAGACAAAGTTCAGCCCTCCCAGTGGCCCACAGTCTGTAATTAAGATAGCAGTAGGGAGCTACACACCTAGGGTGGTGGAAGGTCAAGGTCATGAAACCCAGCTGCCTGTGACTGAGACACCAGGCTAGGTTATTCCTAGTCAAATGTTTCCTCCCAGTTCTCCACTGGTCTCTGCATCTTGAGTAAGCAAAGAGGGAAAGCTAGAATGAGAGCTAAAGCTTGTACTGGTGCTGCAGGTCAGTTGTTTCAACTGAGGAAATAGATCAAATCAGAATTTTGGGGTTTTTTTTGGGTTTGGGTTTGGGTTGTTTTGCTTTGTTCTGACAAAATATTTGGCCTTGATCTGAAAGCGTGCCAAGGGTATCAACCTCAACAAGCAACACAGGACTTGGTAGGGATTTCTATACTTTTTATCTACTGCTTGAAAAATAGGGAAGGAAATCTTTTAAAGAGCAGAACATTTGACAGGTTAATAAAAGAACTAGCCTTTAATAATCCCAGCTATTACCTGGGGTCCATGCTGAATGCTCCTTTTCACTCTCCTGGTATTTTTTACTGTACCTCTCAATGGCTACAGAAAAAGGACAGAAGGAGTTGTTGAATTCCATGAATTAGAAAGGCAATCCAGACACTGGATTCATAGTGTCCTTTAACTAAACATACAGTATATTTTTTCAACCCCACACTGAACACTTTCTTGTGCTCTTGTCACCAACATCACTACTTTGAGCAGTTCCCACAACTAATAATAATAATCAGTAAAGTACCTGCAAGACCTGGCTTTTATAATGCCCCTCCAAAAAGGCAAAAGCCCTGAAGATTGCTTTGCATTTTGGGGCTATCTCCTTTCAGTCAAAACACTCCCCCCACCCTCCAGAAAAAACAACTAGATTAAAAACTCCCTCCATAATTCCTGCAATTGCTACTTCTGTCCTTGGAAAGCATGGAAACATAAAATGCAGATAGTGTCAGGGAAACCAGGGTGAAAAAAACCCTAACTCTTCTCTTCTTCAAGGGATGTCACAGTCCAACCTTTGCTACAAAAAGCAGTCAGTTAACATTTAGCACCAGTGTGCTGATCAGAGGTGTGTCTGAAACAGCAGCAACACAGTGCAGTGTAAACTGGCAGGCACTGTAAATAACACACTGGGTTGCACAGTGTGAGCATGTCCAGTTATGCTGCAAAAAAAAAAAAGCCCCTTTCTTGTACAATCCCCAATGACTTTTAAATCAGTCTCATTTTCAATCACCCAACTACCATGCCCAACTGAAAAATCCACTTCATGCAAAAGCACTGATTCTGACTGCAGCACTAACCCCAGCAATGATGTTTTTTGCAGCTGCTGTACAAGAAATGGTAGCACAGACTCTGACCTTCTCAGTCAGACTTCTAACATGCTCCCCAGAGAAAAGGAAGGCAAAAGGAGGCTCTCAGAAATGAAGCTCCATTTGTAACTTAGCTATCATGAGGGCAATCAGAAGACCTACTTAGAACTGTACAACAAAGACCCTGCCTTTAAAATGACAGTGTCTCAAGGGACATTTAATGGAGGTGGCCTTCCCAGAAGCTGTGAGAAACTGTCAGAGCATAGAGGGGAAGAAACCAGTAGCTTTGACTTCAGCTTGAGGCTCTTTAGTGAAGACCTAATTGCTGATATCATCAGAAAAAACCCATGTCTGATAGACTCTCATCACCCACAGCTAATGAATTAATTCCAAACCACTGCCATAAGCCATAGCAGGAAAATACCATGAATTATTCATACCTTGTGAAGTGAGGAGAACAGAGAACTGAGGACAGAATACACCTGGTACTCATTCAAACTGAGTGCTGAAGGGAATGATGACAACCTATTCTATATGGCATCCAAATTGCCAGGCAGTGGTTGGGCATGGCTTTCATTTACCACCTGAACAATGAAAGAACAAGAGATAACTCTGTCCTAACTAATTAAAATGTTTCCCTTCTCCTCCTTCAAAGGACCATTTGGCTCAGAGATGATGTGCTGAGGGTTTAAACCAATCCCATTTGCTCTTGTAGCAAAGCCAATTTAAGAAGTTCCTTCACACAGTCTCCTTCCTGTCTCCCCCTTAGTCCTACCAAAGGTTTTAGAGCACTGTCAACCAGATTAACAGAGAAGAGCAGTGAAAAATAATCTGCCCTGAGGAAGAAAGCCATTTTGTTAAAACTGGGCTGCTTCTGCTGCCTACTGCTCTCTCAGGGACAAATGTGTACTGTGACTGAGATGAAAGCAAGCTTTTTAAGCTGCAAACCACCACTGATTTAATTACACCCCATCCCTCAGGTGAGCCATTTTGGTACAACTAAATGTTCAGTAAAGAGCTACCTTGACTTAACAGTTTACCCTTGGGGAAATGATGACAACATTTGAAGCATTACTTGAGGGAAAATCATGTTTGACCAACCTGATAGCCTTTGATGAAGACATAACCAGGTGGCTAGATGAGGGTAGGGCAGTGGATGTGGTTTGTCTTGATTTCAGTAAAGCATTTGACACTGCCCCCCACAGCATCCTTGCAGCTAAAGTGAGGCAGTGTGGTCTGGCTGATTGGGTAGTGAGGTGGATTGTGAACTGGTTGAAGGAGAGAAGTCAGAGAGTCATGGTCAATGGGATGGAGTCTAGTTGGAGGCCTGTGTCTAGTGGAGTCCTTCAGGGCTCAGAACTGGGACCAGTACTGTTCAATCTATTCATTACTGACCTGGCTGAGGGAACAGAGTGTGCTCTCAGCAAGTTTGCTGATGACACTAAACTGGGGGGAGCGGCTGACACACCGGAGGGTTGTGCTGCCATTCAGCCAGACTTAGACAGGCTGGAGAGTTGGGCAGGGAGACATTGAGTGAAATTCAACAAGGCCGAGTGTTGAGTTTTGCACCTGGGGAAGACCAAGCCCATGGATCGGGACAGGTTGGGGACTGAGCTGTTGGAGAGCAGGGAAGGGGAAAGGGATCTGGGGGTCCTGCTGGATGGAAGGATGAGCATGAGGCAGCAGTGTGCTCTTGTGGCCAGGAGGCCAATGGGATTCTGGGCTGGATTAGAAGGGGTGTGGTTAGTAGGTCAAGAGAGGTTCTTCTCCCCCTTGACTCTATCCTGGGGAGGTCACATCTGGAATCTTGTGTCCAGTTCTGGGCCCCTCAGGTGAAGGAGGATAGGGAAGTGCTGGAAAGAGTCCAGCCCAGAGCCACCAAGATGCTGACGGGGCTGGAACATCTTCCTGATGAGGAAAGGCTGAGGGAGCTGAGTCTCTTGAGCTTGGAGAAGAGGAGGCTAAGGGGTGACCTCATCTGTGCCTTGAAATATGTGAAGGGTGGGTGTCAGGAGGATGGGGTCAGGCTCTTCTCAGTGGAGCCCAGTGACAGGACAAGAGGCAATGGCTGTAAGCTGAAGCACAGGAGGTTCCAGGTGAAGACAAGACCAAATGTTTTCCCAGTTGAGGTGCCAGAGGCCTGGCCCAGACTGCCCAGAGAGGCTGTGGAGTCTCCTTCTATGGAGAGATTCCAAACCCATCTGGACATGCTTCTGTGTGACCTGGTGTAGGGAATCCTGCTGTGGCAGGGGGGTTGGACTAGATCATCTTTCCAGGTCCCTCCCAACTCTCAATGTTCTGTGATTCTGTGAGTCTGTCAGGTGCTGGTCCACCTGCTTCCCCTGCAACTTTTTGATAGAAAAACAGTTTTCAAAGCTGGCTGCTCTACTAAGGAGCAGACTCAGCAACAGAGAGAGATCAGTCCATCTCAGAAAGAAGGCTACAGAAACAAAGACCATTTTTGAGGTAAATAGTAAGATCATGTGAGGCAAAGCTGGAAAAGACAGCTAGTGTGTTCTCATAAAGCAGCTGGTTCCTTAGAAATTACCCTGTCTATCTCTGAGGCAGGGTAGTCTCCTTTTTGGGTGCCTCAAAGAGAAATAGCACACTTCAAGCCTGACAAAGATCCAGAGCACAGCAAGCTTCTAGCAAGACAAGAATCCAAAGAGACTGCAATTTGTTTACTCAGAAGATGAAAGAGGAGATGTGATAAAAGAGTAATTTGGAGATCTACCATCAAAAAGAGATCTGGAAGTGAAGATCAGATCCTTGCCTCATAACCAAGGTTTTACCTGGCCATTGGGTCCAGCCTGGGCTGTATTTGTGCTGCACTTCAGCTGCCAGCTGCATCCTGGTGGCTGCTGGGCTCTGGCTGAAGGTCAGAGGAAATAACTCTGCCTTTTTGTGAGCCACCATGTCTGGTTGGCAGTGTGTTCAGTGCTCCCACTGCAGAGGGCTGGTGCTCTGTTTGGAACACTGCCTTCATACAAGAACAAGTGGATAATCAGTCAGAGGTGTTCATCAGAGTTACTTTCCAAGTCTAACAGGGAAAAAAAAAAAAGGCACAGACTCAAAACCCTCTAGAATTCACCACTACACCATGAACAAAAATTCAGGGGGGATTGGACTATGTGCTTGTATCAACAAAAGGGGTATTCAGTCAGCAAACACTGATGATTTTGGAAGGGAAATTAAAGCTCACATTCTGGGGTTGAAGTCAGCTCTCCTTATTCAAAATCACCACAAGCTACTAAGGAAAAGATCACCCAGTGTCTGGCTGCTGTGGGCATTTTAGACATTTTATAAAGCTTTTTAGCAACTGCCTATTGCACTGACTGGGCCTGTGCAGCACTTCCCAACCTCCTGTATTCCTCATCTGCCTGGGACAGCACTTGTCATTTATACCATCCAGAACAAGCAGTCAGGAAGAAGACAAAAAGAAGACCTCCACACAGTATAACCTTCTGTGACTGCTGGACTCACAGCAAGGTAAGCAGACACTGAAGTCTTGCTCCTTCTTTTTCTTCCTTCTTTCCTTTCTTCCTTCCTTTTTCTTTCTTTCTTCCTTTTTCTTTCTTCCTTCCTTTCTTTTTTTCCCCACTAGCTCAGTTTTCTGACCAGGAAGCTTGGCTTTTAACACTACCTTGAGGTCCTGGATGTCACATGCAGCAAAGCTTTTACTGTGATCAAGCAATAACAAAGCAGTTCATTTTTAATTCCATAAAAGCTAAAGACATTCTTAGGTCACATGGAATAAAACCCTGCTGTTTCTGATGAAAACCTCAGTAAACCACTTCTCCTCATCTCAGGCCTTGTATTTTGGGTGACTTGTCAGTTATACTTCCCAATCCTTCCTGAATGAACTTCAAGGAGGGGGGAAAACAAGTGCCTTTTAGAATGTCCAGCTATGAAATTTAACATTGATTCTTTTAAGGGATCAGGTCTTCAGACAATTACAAGGGAAGCTGAATTTCAACACTAGTATTGACTTCAGATTTCTTTGCCCCAGTGCCAGATTTTTTAGGGTATATAACAGACAGAAATGACTGCTTCTGCATGCTTGCATTGGCATGAAATGAAAAGATACAGTTAATGTAGATGTTTCCTGCTGTCTATCAGATGAGCAGGTGTTTGATACCAGTCTTTCTCACACAGTAGCTGTTCTCCAGGTAGGTGAGACCTACAACTACATAACAGCAGGGGAAAAAAAAATCTCTATTTCTGCCTCAAGTTTTACTTCTCATTACAAAAGACATAGGCATTTCATTACATCAGCCTTCACAGAACAGTAACTACTGAAGATAGAAATACAAAGCACAGGCACAAACCTTCATGATCTTCTTCTACTGCCAAAAAATAGGGCATTCTTTTCATAGCTCCTCTAAGATCTTGTTTTAAGGCCAACATGTAATCTTCATCTTCTCCTGTTTTCAGAGGCACTGGCTTATTGTCTGTACTCTGTACAAATCATTATTTATAAAGGCTTAGGGTCCACCAGATAGACAGGAACACTAACAACAGCTACAGTACACACAGCTGAACATAGAAGAGAGCAGCTAGGCATTGTGGTACTTTACAAGGACACTTGATGGCATTCTGACATGCACAACATGTTTACAACTTAAGTTTATACCTTCTGTGACCTCACAGTATCTTTCTGCAAACATGTATAAAGAAATCACACCAAACAAACAAGAGTATTAAAACTATCAAATAGTAGAATCATAGAACTCTCAGAGTTGGAAGGGAGCTCCAAGATCATCTAGTTCCAACCCCCCTGCCTGCCAGGGACACTTCCTACTAGATCAGGTTGCCCACAGCCCCATCCAGCCTGGCCTTCAAATCTTCCAGGGATGAGGCTTCCACAATCTCTCTGGGCAACCTGTTCCACTGTCTCACCACCCTAACAGTGAAGAACTTCCTCCTAATACCCAATCTAAATCTCCCCTCCTCTAGCTTGCATTCATTCCCCCTGGTTGGTTGGTTGGTTTCTCTTTGCTTTTTTTTTTTTTTTTTACCTATGAATTTTGCATTTGGCAAAGATAAATAAGCAAAAATGGTTTTAAAAACTACAGAACACTAGAGCCAGAAGCCAGAACTACAGAGTGGATCTTGCCTGTGCCACATGGCAGATGGTGCACAACCAACACCTAAGGGGGAGGTTGCAAACCACAAAGTGTTCTCACAAGTCCCAAACTGAATCATGAAAGGAATTTACTTCTTCCAGCTCTGTTTTGCTAGCTGGCCAACATGTGAAATCCCTAATGTTGCTGATGGTAAGCTGATGCTCCTTAATTGGGCTTCTAATTGCATTTACAGGAATTCCTAAGAACTCAACACATGTCTATTAGAAGAATGCAACAGCAACAACTGACAGTTTGAAATCATTTCCCTGGGAATCATGTCCCTGCTAATCATTTCACAGTAGACTACTGTAAATAGAAATGGTAAAGCAGATGACCAAATGTCATACACTCTGGCTCACAGACTGCAACCCTGACATTGGGAACAGCTTCTGATGGCTTATGATCAATCAATCACACCACTGTAAAAGTGGACTTAATAGGATACAGAACATCTGGTTCAGTAAGTCAAGACCTTGGGTGAAAATCATTGTTCAGAGAAACCTCAGCACAGCACCAACTGTATGTCAGACTGGCAAGTTCTCCATCATACCATGTGAGACTGAGAACAATTTCATGCCTCTTGAACAAATCCTGACATAAGGGGAAAGCTTCTACATAAAACTACAAGACTGTAAGAACACTTTTCCTCCTCAAAATTGCCCCAACCTTCCTTGCCTAGCAAAATGCAGTCAGAAAATGCTCTTACTTCCCCTTTACTTTTCAATCCTACCTCAAATGCCCAATCTCAGAAGTTTCCTTAACTCCATAAAGTAACTTTAAGTTATTTCCCAATTATTTTCAAGTGTTGGCTACTCAGGTACAACACAATAATCCAAAATCTTTTATGTCTACCTCAGGAGAAGATCAACATCAACAACAGTATCATAGCATCATAGAACAGCCTGGGTTGGAAGGGACCTTAAAGATGATTTAGCTCCAAGCCCCCTGCCACAGGGGATGCCACCCACTAGACCAGGTTGCCCAGGGCCACATCCAGCCTGGCCTTGAACACTGCCAGGGATGGGGCAGCCAGAACTTCTCTGGGCAAGCTGTTTCAGTGCCTCACCACCCTCTGGGTAAAGAACCTCCTTCCAATTTCCACTCTAAGTAGTAACCCTAGATTTCTAAAGTCAGCATAACCATTCACAGCTTCAAAGACTAGCCTAACTTCATTTGAAACAAATTCAGATACCCAGTGTTTCTGTCACTGTAATGGCCAGAAAACCCAGTCATGCCCATGACCATCTTGCAAGCTACCTAGCTGAACCCAGGACATAACAGTCAGCAAAGGGACAGAAAGCAAAAGCAAGGAAAACAATGATTTACATTAACTCCAAAACTGACCTAGGGTTCTTCATGCCTTTCATTGCATTATCTACACCCAAGAAGGAAAGCATGGTAGCTGAAGAGAGGGAGCATGCTCTGTGTGGTAACTTACAGGGAATGGTGGTGGAGGCTTGCACATGACATCAGGCAGAGCTGCTCCTTTAGCAAAGCCAATGGCCTCGATGTTGAAGGTGAAGGAAGCACGGCCTCTTCCTCGGCCTGACCCAGCCATTTGGAGTTCCTGAACACAGGACAGGCTGTTAAAAGATGTATTTTTGTTAAAGGTATCAAAATCCATCTCTATATGACCCATTAAATTCATGTCTATCCTTAAAGGTCACTGTAATTTTAAAACCAAGGTTCATTTGAAACAGCCCAGGCATTTTTAAAGCTGATTTTAGGTTCTTCCACATACCATGCCGTGGGTGGATACCTAAAATCAACTCTCTTTCCTCATGTCTGCTAGACACCTCTGCGTGGCTGAAATTAGCTCCCAGCCTAGGAATTTGAAACTGGCTTCTTCTAAACCTGAGATGCACTGACTTGAGTTAAATTGGGATAGAAGAACCAGAAAGAAGGTAAGAAAAGAAAAACAAACCCAAGGACCCTGAACTTCCTGTGAACACATCTTGCAGTTGCTGAAGTTTTCCCTAAACAACAGTTTATCACTCATGGATTCTTCCTCTTTCAGATCATGACTGTTTTCTTTAACTTTGTCTTTGTAACTAGTTTTAGTTAACCACAAAAAGCCAAAGTGGTTCCAGGTAAAAGCATCAACAAACTCTAGCATGTCTGCAAGCTAAGTACTGACAAAAGGAGGTTGTTTCCAACTAAAGCATTTCACCAGGGTTATAAAAGAAAAACAGCCTGCCAAACTACATTGACAGACACATCTCACCACCTGTGCTCTCAGGCCAATCTTCATCTCCAGACTGCATAACCCATGGGTTGGCAAGTCAAGCAAAATGTGATAAACACACTTTTTCTAGGGAAGATGTCAAGATACCACAGACTCCCACCACACTGGGGCTTGGAAGGGATCTCTGGACATCATCCAGTCCAACCCTCTTGCTAAAGCAGGGTCACCCCCAGCAGCTTGCCCAGGATCACCACCAGATGCCTCTGGAATCTCTCCCCAGAAGGAGACTTCCACAGCCTCTCTGGGCAGCCTGGGCCAGGGCTCCAACACCCTCACACCAAACATGTTTCTTCTCCTGTTCAGATGGAACCTCCTGGGTTCCAGTTGGTGCCCAGTGCCCCTTGGCCTGTCCCTGGCCACCACTGAGCAGAGTCTGGTCCCAGCCTCTTCCTTTTAGATTTGGAAAAGCATTAATAAGATTCCCTCTCAGTCTTCCCCAGGTTAAACAGACCCACAGACCCTTCTCATACACTTGTATAACATAACACAGAATTCAGGAGAGAATTATGATTAGGAGCAAAGAAATGCATACTTGAGGGCTTTTATGATTCCCTCAAATGGAAACAAGGGCATTTTTATTACAAACAGGCTGATGCAAGTATTTTCCTACTTACTGTTTTCAACAGGAATAAGATCTGCCTGGATATAACAAACCCACATTTTTTTGTATCATAGTTCCATGTCACTCAGTGGCACAGAAAACTCTCTAAAAATGGCAGAGACCTAAATCAATCATTTTAAGACAGACAACAAAGCAAAGGTAAGCCTGAGGATTTAATTAACTTGAAATAAAAGAAAGAAAGAAAATAAACCAGCAGCAAACTCATTTGAAAACAGGATGCAAAGCAAGATGTGAGCCTGGCAGAATGGAAAGAAGATAAAAGGTAAAGACCTGAAGATGAGTATTTATATTTCCTAGATGTGAAAAAATGGGAAGACAACAGAAAAAAAATGTATAAAGGGAGACATTCAGCCAGCAAAGAGAGGAAGTTATTTGTATCAACACCACTGAATATGAAGGTCCATTCTCCAACTGCTGCTTTAAAATTGTCAGCAAGATTCTCTTGAAATAGTGCATTACTGTGATGAGAGGTAAAAAGCTTTACAACCAGCAGTATTTGAACTCCCCAGTTTTACTGAACTTCTTTTCTCTAGCATGCTGGCCTAGAAGGTTTTATGTCTACTGACAGCATAAGGTGACAGCGACAGATGATGGCAGAGATCGGGAAGGAAAGGTTGAGCTGAACAACAGAGACACCAAGCATGACCAAGTTACCACAACCACTCTTCTGGCTGCCACGAGGGATGCCCAGTGGAGCACCTGGGCACACTTTCTTGTTTCCAGAGAGTTTGTGTGGCATCTGCTCTATAAATGAGAAGGCAAATTTCAGATTTAAGATTTCAAAACTCCTTCAAACCTAGGCACGCCGTTGCGCACCCAGTCAGCCAGGGGAAAGCTGCCGAGGGAAAGCCCTGTGGAAACAGGCAGGATGGCAGCAGGTGTGAGGAAACTCGGCACTCAGAAAGCTCTTGCTAGCTCAGGTTTTCCTCAGAACAAAAGCCTCGGTCGTGTTCCGATCCTTGATTCTTCTGGTGCAATCAGCAGGAGGGAAGAGCAGAAAAAGGGGAAAGGACGGAAATGTAAATATTGAGATTTTGTGGGTGGGTGGGTGGTGTGGTATTTTTGACGCGGAATGCCTGACGGTAGAAGGTTAAAAACACTTGTCACCACAGCCACAAGCCCCCACCGCCTGAGACTACACCCCCTCGGCTCCTTCCTTGCCGTTTCTTGCGCTGCCCTCCCCACCCCATCCCGCCAGACACCTCTGAATGGTCCCTCCCCGTTACCCTCACCACCTGGGGTCTAACAGCTTCACTTCCCCCTCCCCAGACCGGTCTTGGACGCCTCCTCCGGGCAGTATCTGGCCCTGTCGCGACAGGAGAGAGGGCTTCAACCCCGCAGCTCTCTCTGTGACGTGGCTGAGCCCACCCTAGCCCCCTTATAGGGCTCCCTCCCGACCCCTAAAGCCTCCTTCACCAAGGGCTCCCTCGCCGTCCCTCAGGACTACTCCAGGACTCCATCACTACTCCCACGCTACCCCTCACAAGTGTCCCTCACTGCCCCTCTGGAACCCCTCACCACACCTCATCGCTCCCCCACAGCTCTCTCACACCACTCCCATAAGCTCCCCAGCTCTCACCCGCCCTCCGCCGCGCTCCGCCCGCGGCTGCCGCAGTGGGCCGGGCCCGGGGCTGCTCCTCCCGCCGCCCCCGCCCCCACGGCGGCTCAGAAGGGGGTGGGTTGTGTATGTTTATGTGTGCGAATCTCGTCGTGGAACAGCGATTGTCAGGCCATGTCGGCGTTAGAGTGGTTCGCGCACAAGCCTTTGGGCGACGGGATCTTCTGGATCCAAGAACGCTTCTACGAGTCGGGCAACCGGGCGAACATCTGGCTGGTGCGGGGTTCGCAGCGGGACGTGGTGATCGACGCGGGGCTAGGGTTGCGCAGCCTGCCTGACTATCTACGCGCCGCGGGGCTGCTAGCACAGGCGGAGGGTTCTGAGCCGCGGCCGCTGCTGGCTGTGGCCACCCACGTTCACTTCGACCACTCGGGAGGGCTGCAGCACTTCGAGGAGGTGGCGGTGCACAGCGCCGAGGCGGCTGCCTTGCTGCGCGGAGATAACTACGAGACCGTCACCTGGCTGTCGGACCGGGAGGTGTCGCGGCCGCCGCGGCCCGGCTGGAGGGCACGGCACTTCCGCGTTCCTCCCGTCCGGCCCAGCCGCCTGCTGCAGGAAGGTAAGGGAGGGCAGCGGAGAGTACTGTCTGTCTTCGGACCTCAGCTGCAAGATACTTAAGGAGAAATGATTTGAATCCTGTGACGTAGAAAGGGTCACAACAATCGCCTGCCGCGCTGCGTGCTCGGGGTGGAGTAGCTGGAAAGCTCCCAGGTGGAAAAGGAGCTGGAGGTGATGGTCAGCAGCCAGCTGAAGATGAGCCAGTAGTGTGCCCGGGTGGCCAAGAAGGCCAGCAGCATCCTGGTTTGGATCAGCACTAGTGTGTCTAGCAGGACTAGGGATTTGATTGCCCTCCTGTACTCAGCACTGCTGAGGCCACACCTTCAATCCTAGGTTCAGTTTTGGGTCCCTCACTCCAAGGACGTTGAGGTGCTGGAGTGTGTTGAGAGAAGGGCAAGGAAGCTGGTGAAGGGTCTAGAGCACAAGTGTTGTGAGGAGCAGCTGAGGGAACTGGGGTTGTTTAGCCTGGAGAAAAGAGGAGGCTTTGGGGAGACCTTCTCACTCTCTATAAGTACCCTGAAACGAGGCTTGGAGCAAGGTGGGGTTGGGCTCTTCTCCCAAGGAACAGAATGAAGATCTCCTCTAAGAAGTAATGTTTGTTCGTTGAGGAGGGTATGGAAGAACGAAAAGTAACTATGTATTACATACTGTCTGGTTAGTTAGTATTGGAACAGGCTGCAGAGGGCAGTGGTGGAGTGACCATCCCCAGAGGTATTTAAAAGACATATAGGTATGGTGCGTAGCAACATGGTTTAGTGGTAGACTTTGCAGTGTTAGGTTTATGGTTGGACTTGGTGATCTTAAAGGTCCTTTCCAACAGAAACAATTCCATGATCCTAAGCAATAGGAAAACAAGAGGAAACTGCCACAGGGCATCTTCCACTGGACCAGGTTGCTCAAAGCTTTATCCAACCTGGCCCTGAATACTTCCAGGGATAGGGTGTCCACAGCCTCTCTGGGCAACCTGTGCAAGTGTCTCACCACCCACACAGTGAAGAATTTCTTCCTTAAATGTAATGTAAACCTGCCCTCTTCCATTTTAAAGCCATTACCCCTTGTTCTAGCGGGTTAAATGTAGTGGGTTAAATTCTTGTTTCTATCAGTTCTGAAAGTATTGACAGAAACAGGCATAAAATACCCTGTGCTTCCTAGTTGAGGGTCAGGGCTGGGCTGACCACCAACCCGGGGACAGATGCTTCCTGTTACCCCCTTTCTTACCCCCCCCCATCCCACAGGAAGGGAAAGGGGATAAGAGAGACTTGTGGGTTGGAAAAGTAGACTAAAATTACTGTAAAGATAATAATAATGATAAATGAAATATATACAAATATGTGCAGAACCCAGTACTGAACCCAACTCCCCTTGATGTAACTATGTCAGTACCCTCAGCAGCAGATGGGAGCCAGGCTCAGGGGCTGGAGCCTGGTACTGAATGAAGGAACTTATGGATCAGGATGGAGGGCAGAACAGACAGAGTTCTCCTCAGATGCCAGCCACTGAGGAAGAGCAAGAGGAGAGGGAGAAGAAGAAGGAACTGCCCCTTGGTTTTGTATCAAATATGACATCTATGGGATGGAATACTTAGTTGGTCAGTTCTGGGTCACCTGTCCTGTCTGCTCCTTCTTTATAGGTGCAGCTTTTACTCTGCAGCCCTCAATGTGAGAGACACAAGATTTAGCATTGACCTTGCTTTGCAATGCCAGTCCCTGGTAGCAAAACTAAATTAATCAGGTCTTACTACTGCTAGAAGCAGGCAGTGTCTATGAAAACATGCTGTTACTTAGAGGAGCTTTAGCATAAAAGTAAAATCACTGAACAGAATTAGTTCTGTTCTAACCCCAAACAGGACATTGCCTCATCTGTTTTCCTGTTGGTGCAGGTGTTTTTTTTTTTTTAATGAGAATCACTGCACAGTAATTTGAGTGACTGACTAATTGAGCACCCCAGGTTTAGCCTTAGGCTTCAACGAGTATGTCCCCATGTCAAGCAGTTCTGGCATCTGGTGACCTATAAACTGTTAAGGCATAGCAGTGTAGTGAACAAAGCAATTCATTGAAATATATTCTGTGAAGAATATGGCTTTTGTTTTACAGAATTTACTTAAATATAACATCTAGATAAGTGACATGTTACCAAAAAACCCCATTTGGCCTCTCAGAGGTAGCAATGACTAGGTTATTTTGGCAACTGTACAGTAGGGTGAAGCAGAAGTTAACTAATGGGTCTGACAACTTTGGCTGTGGACTTCATCTCTTCTTGGCTGTATAAAGCCCTCCACTGTGGCTGCTTGGAAAAGCAGAGCTGGACTTTCTGAAGGCTTCAGAGAAAATCTGATGTGACATCTGACTATAGGCAATCAACAGACATTCAAGTTGTTTGTTTTGTTGAAGGGGAGGCATTATTAAAAATAATCTTGTAAATGAGGGCACTGTCAAAGCAACATCTATTAATTTGTAATTTACCAGTTTTAGTATCAATTTTAGTACTAATTTTAGTAATTTACTGGTTACTAATTTGCAGTTTAGAACTTCCTCACCAGAAAGGGCGGGGTGGGTGCTGACCTCTCTGGTGACTAGCAGTGGGACCCAGGGGAACAGCATTAAGTTGTGCCCTGGGAAATTCAGGATGGATGTTAGGAAGAGCTTCTCTACCCAGAGAGTGGTGGAGCATTGGAACAGGCTCCTCAGGGAGGCAGTCATGGCACTAACTCTCAGGGAGTTGAAGAAGCACTTGGACAATGCACTTAGGCACATAGTGTGACTTTGGGGTTGTCCTGTGCCTAGGTGGGAGTTAGACTTGATGATCCTTGTGAGTCCAACTCAGGATATTCTGTGGTTCTGTGTAATTTGTAAGGTAGCATTCACTGAGACAGGCTATGTGGAAGTGGCATGTCATCTCTACATGTATGATTGCTGTGGGGTGAGGATATTCAGTCATGCTAAAGTAGAGAATGTGGCAAGGGGAATACTCTGTTAAAAACCAAAGCTGCAGCTATTACCTGGTACATTACCTGCTTTGTTTGTGTAGGTTTTGCCTTACTTTATTACTCTTACTGAATCTTTCAAGCAGCTTTCATTTTGGCTGTTTCAGATCAAATTGCATTTACCTGTATTGTGTGTTAACCACTTAGTGTTCTCCTAGTCACTTTTGTCTTCAAAAATACAGAGCTCCCTTCAGCTTCAGAATTAGGGATTTTTTTCATATATTCTGCATGCTTCCATCAGTGTTGGATGCTATGCTGTGTTTCTTTGTATTCTTTTCAGTGCCAGGAGCAGTCTGAAACCCACAGCAACACTTTCCTCCATTAACTTCACTGTCTAGATTGTGGTTTCATTCATGCCAGTACAGCCATTGTCTGCACAGGCTTCTCAATAGTTGAGCCTATTTCTTTCTCCTGCTGAGGCTTCCCAGTATTTTCCTGAAAGGGAATTTGGCTAAAAAATTCTCTTTGATAATTTTGAAACTAGATGCTTCTGCAGATCTGGGGATCTTGCTGAGTACAGTGACTTCCAAACACTGTTCTAGCATTTTCTGTAATCCTTTTCAGTTGAATACCAAAAGTCCTGTGGCAAAAGGTCTGCTGTTCTAGAGATAAGTACCCTTCAGGCTTGCTAAGTCTTGAGTTAAATTCATGGCATGCCTGTCTCAGGGGTGAGACTGATACATAACTTAAGATTTGAAATACAGTAGAGGCTTGGTAACTTTTTTGTTATTCTCATTGGAACCTGAAATGCACATTAAAGTTTTAAGCATCAGTCTGTGGTGGTGAAGGATGTTATTTATTTCAGAACTGGTTTATAAAGTTGTTAAACAGCTGGTTCTTTGAGGGTTGCTTATATGTGGGTTGACACAGCCCGAGGGAGAGGAAGGCAGGTCCACTCCAGGGGTAGAGAAAGTGCTGTGCCTCAGCTAGCTGAAGGGCTGTGCCATGCACTTGGGGTCCAGGGAGCTGCGACTCAGCAGGGCGGTAGGAATCGCACAGCCTCCAGGACCAGGTGGGAGTGAACTTTATTAACAGGGTAAGAGCCCCTTTTACAGGCTCTGTTACAGAAGGGTCTAGAACTAGGGAGAACTAGAACTTCAACAAACATGGTGTGGGAAGGAGGGGTCAGCTCCATCTGTGGAGAACAGGGGAGGAACTAGGGGAGGAGACTCGTAATCAGGGGCAACAGGGGAGGAGTCCCTCCTGAACAGGGTAATAACAAGAACTGGAGTTAAGAGGAGCCTTCTAGATTGTCCTTAAACTGTTCATAGAGTTCAATGTCTCTGTCTTTATAATGGTTCCCCACAGTGGGTCTTCTTTCCCTACACAGCCATAAAGTTTACATATTTACCACTTGTAAATTAATGGGTTTTGCACATTTATAATGAAGCTGGCATTACACTTTAAAATCAGCTGCACTTACTTGGCCTATTTCCATCCCTGCACAGGATTCTGCTGAAAGTACCAGTTCAGTGGCTAGTACAATGAAAAGGCATGCCCATTTAAGCTGGCAAAAACCCACAATCTAATGTTGAAAAGGTTCTGGCTTATATATATCTGTTTGTGTCAGATGATGAAAGTGTGTGGAGGCCAGTCCTGCAACTTCAGTCCTGCCCTTTTGCCATTCAAAAGTAACATGAGTGCAAATCTAGGCAAATTAAGTGAGGGTAAATTGTGAAATCCTTTGTTAACTTTCAGAGACCTGGTTTTAGAGGTTCTGTGTTTTTCTCTTGTTTTCTTTTCTCTGTTGCATTTATTTTCACATTGTTTAGTTTGTTAGGGTGGGAATAGATTCAGTTAATATAGTCCAAGCCAGGGTGGGATTAGATTTAATTGGTATAACCCAAGTTTTAAGACCCTTTTGTCAAGTCACAGAATCACAGAATCATTAGGGTTGGAAAGGAGCCTCAAGATCATCTCGTCCAACCGATAGCCCTACACTACTCTTAGCCCTAAATCATCCCCTGAAGAAACACATCTATCCTCTTCTTAAAAACCTCCAGGGATGGTGACTCCACCACCTCCCTGGGCAGCCTATTCCAATATCTCACCACTCTTTCAGTAAAGAAATTCTTCCTAATATCTAATCTAAACCTACCCTGGCACAACTTAAGCCCATTCCCTCTAGTATCATTCAGATGCCTCTTTTGTCTCTCACCAAGAAAATAAACGTCCCACTCCTGTTGCTGTGGATATCCTCTCAGTGTATGGGTAGGTTGTACTCTTTGGGGTGTTTATCAGACATGATAGATGTTTTCCTCTACCATATATGTTCACAGGGGATGTGATCAGCCTTGGAGACCGACAGCTTACTGTCATGCACATGCCAGGTCACTCAAGAGGCAGCATTTGCTTACACGACAGAGAGAGGAAGATTCTGTTCAGTGGAGATGTGGTGTATGACGGGTCCATGATTGACTGGCTTCCCTACAGCAGGATAAGCGACTACGTTGCAAGCTGCCAGCGACTCCTGGATTTAGTGGACAGAGGTCTGGTGGAGAAAGTACTGCCTGGGCATTTTAACATCTTTGGGGCAGAAAGGCTCTACAGGTTAGCTTCCAACTACATTGCACAAGCTGGGTTTTGTCACAAGCTTTCTACTTGTGCCATGAGATCCATTGCGAGCATCGTCCTTCGCATGACGAATTCAAGAGTCACCTCATAGTGCGTTTTGTGTGGTCTTGTTGCTCCCTGGTGAAAAAGCCAAATGGCTTGTGAAAGTGTTCTTACAGGCAGAAGCATTGTGCATTAGTTAAAAAAAAGAAGGGGGCAAATTGATGCAGGTGAGCTGCAAAAATTCTCCCTCTTTTTGCCTACTTTATTCCTATTTTTGTAATGGAGTACATAAGCTAGTTAGTAGCCTTAGCCAAAGCTGCCAGTTTTCCTCCTGTTTTTGTCAGGTCACACTTGCACATGTCTTGAAATTGAAATGTGATTGAAATCCATCCTTTCACTTTTGTTACAATTCTGACAGACGCAGATAGGCCAAAATGAGAGGTTAGACATTCATGCCTGAAACCTTATGGATGTAGCACACAAGGCTTGTGACCATTCACTCAACTTCTGCTCAGGTTTTGGCCTAACACAGCTTGTGCTGAGACCTGTTGCACACTGGAAGCAGCACCTTTTAAGTCAAAGCATAAGTAACACCTGTGCAGGGCTCAGTGGGCAGCAAGAGAGAAGGGCCACCTGCCTCTTGGTGTTTGCTGCACCCATTGTCATGTGCATCTTTGCAGAGCAGCTATCTTCTCAGTTTCCTTAGAATCCACTAACATATCAAAATGCTATAGACCAAACTTCCAAGCTGGAAGACAGAGATGTATCAGCTCACCCAAAAAACTTCTACACAGATCCAACAGCAGATGGACTGTTGAGGCTTTCACGCTTCCCAATGTGGTGCTGGTGTTCTGTGCACCACAACAGAGGAGCAAGAATCTGTTAAGACTACCCTGTACAGAGTGACCTGAGCCCTTGCTTGATGTGGGCTTTTTTCTGATGAGCTGATTAAAAAAGACATATATTTACAGAGTACATGGTTCTGTAAATTTGACTCTAACAGCTTTAAAGATTTTGTGTTTAAGAGTATTTTTTGTGTGAGTGGATTGTTAAGTCAGTTGTTCATGCTCTGTGGTAGGGGAAGGATGGAGGCTTTAACATTATCTTGCCCTGCTGCAGGTGCTGGATTGAACAGCCAGTACTCTTGTTACCACCAGGTGAATGTAACTTGAGCTGTTTACTGTTTGCTTATGAAGTGTTTGGTGCACATGGTTTTTATGAATAGTGAAGTGTGTTGTGTTTGAGTCTGTTCCAAAAAAAACCCTGAATATATTGAGGAATGCTAAATGACATTGTAACTGGCTTATGAAAACTGAATGTGTGATATTTAAAAGCTGTTTAAGTGGTGAGTTTGTGTAATTATTCTAGCAGTCTACAAAGAGATATTTAACTTTTTTAAAAGGACACTGTCTGATGTTATTTTTGTATATAGACATACATACTTTCATAAAAAGAGTGCAGATGTTTTCCCCAAATTTTAGTGGGGTTTAACCTTACTTGTTTGGTTTTCACTTTGTGGGGAAGCTTTTACTTTCCCTCTCAGAATAGCCAACAGAAAGGGAGCCCAAAGTCTGGGCTCTGCCTAAGGTATGGGGGAGGGAAAGTTGATAGCCTTCTTAATAGGTGTAAATTCCAGTGAAAAACAAGAGCTGCAAAATAAAAACCATCTCTGAAAATTGTGAAAGAGAATACCTTATGTACATACACCTTAGGTAATGCTTTTCTCCTTTCACACATTGCTGCACTCCTGCCTTTACTATTTGAATATGTTCTCTGGAATTTGTACTGATAGTTGTGATCTGCGTAGCTCTTGTTAGCAGGGCCTGTCTCCAAGCTGAAGCAAAATTGAGAGTGGGCGGGAGAGGTGCAGCAGTGCAGCACTTGGGAGACCTGTTATCACTCAGATCATAGTCTTCTTTTTTTTCTTTTTGGAGAAATCCAAGTACATCACTGGAAACAGGAAGAGCATTTAATGCGTGGGCAGACTTCTGTCATAAAGGAAGCCAGGGGCTTTTTATCTTGGCCAGAAGAAGAAATACAAAAGGTTAGCCTGGGAAGCAAAAAAGCCATTCAGTGAGGAGGCCCAGAACAAGCTCCAGAGCGTGGTTTTCCTTTTTAGCCTGCTGATGCATGCTGCTATTTACATAGCGGGCCAGACATTGTTCTTGATAGCTGGTGCTTCACAACAGGCAATCATGGATCTGAGGTGGCAACCAAGAAAGCCAGACTGGCTGAAGAAATACATAGCACTGAAGCTTACTCCAGTGATCCCGATGAAGCCATGGTGTCACAGGTTACCCAGCAGTAATTGAATTCCTTCAGAATCATCATCTGTGGCATAATACCAGTAGTAATCTTACTCTGTGCTTTTGTGAAGGCTGTAGGAGCGCTGGTAATAAACTTGTGCAGGAATGTGGACAGAGAGAGCTCTTCTGTCTCAAAGCCTACCAATTTGTGTGCCAGCTGCTCAAATTCTACAAATGCTCATTAGGAGAGTGAGATAATGTTGAATTAGCATTTTGTGTTGCACCACTATTGGTTTGTTTATTTGATCCAATATTGGAAACCCTGTAGACAGATTTTACTGAAGAGAAGGCTAACAGGCATGCTGATTCAAAAGAAAGGATATCCTCCATCGTTTATGTTTAAATCTATGCTCCATATCAGCCACAAAGTCCTTAAATGTCCATGTGACTGCCCGAATGCCCAATTAAGCAATCTGGAAGTTCATTAAGTACATTTAGATAACAACAGTTGCCTGGCTGTTTTTCCTTGACCAAAATCTAGGCAGTAATTTCCTAGCTCAGAAGTCAGCTTTACATGAAGATAGCCCAAATAGCACCAATGTTGGTGAACTGCTGCTATTGAGTTAGTAAAAGAGAATTGAGCTAGAAATGGGTTAGTAGGTTAGGACATTTGGCCCAAAATACACAGTGAAGAAAAACAGGGCTAAGGCAAGAATAGAGTAGGTCTGCAAAGAAAAGACACAAGGACTAAGGGGCCCCACTACCAGATAATGGGAATGCAGCTGCAGGACTAACAGACAGAACCAGTTTTTGTGACCCTGATGGCTGCCAACTCAGTAAAGCTGAAGAAAGTTGGAAATGCCACCGTGAAGAAGACTTCGAGCCTTCCTCAGAAGCCCACTGCCCAAGACCACCAGGAGGAAGCATGCATGCACCAAGAGGAGGAGACTTAGGATCTAAGTTCCTGGAACTAATTTTAATGATCCCACCTATTTCCCAGAAATCCACTGCATATGTATAGATTAGTGCATTAAATAATGGTCTGAAACTTGTCTGGGTCGGGAGGTTTGGCAAAGCTATTCCCCAGCTCTCCAGCGCTGCAATAAAACATACCTGCTTTAGAACCTTTCCTGGGTTGTAAAGTTTGTTTCTGTATGTCACTATAATCCAGTTGAAAGTAGTTTTGGATGGTGACAAAATTATTTTTCTACTATAAAAAATTCACTATGAGGTAAATGATATGCCTTAAGTATAAAGAACTAGCTCTGGCTATTTTTGTTAAGAGTTACCAAGTTTTTAAGAGTTTGACAGTCTCCCTTTAGCATTCCTTGGATTAAGTATATAAAACTGACATTGTCAATTAAAATATTGCAACATCTTGGGCATGTTGATTTATTGTTGTTATTACTGTACAATCTAGATATATGTTAATTCATTTTTCAGTAAACTGAGGAATTGACAAAACAATCAGAGAAGTTTTGCTCTGTGATCTGTCAAGATTTTTGTGATGCTGAGGTTTACACATTAAAGAATAATTTTATGGTATATAATAGTAATAGAAAATGTTACAATCCTATGCAATCCTGTTATAATTTTTAGGTATTTTTCAAGAGATGCACTGTTTCATTCTACATGAAGTATTTTTTATGCTTCTGAGCAAGAGGCTGCATTAGAAACATTTACAGATCATAGCAAAGTTTGTATGTAACCAGGAGTGGGCACTTCTTGAAAAAAATCCCCCATTTTAAACCAAATCAGAAATAGGTTTTCAGTAGAATTTGCACAGGGAAAAACATGGATCTCATGAAAATGTATGTTTGGGGGTCAGTTTCTGTTTGTGGTGGTAGATTATTTTTTACATACAAGACAGTAGCTAAGGGCAGCTGTTTACTATATTGGAAACCAAAAATGGTCACACAGCTTCTGTTTAGCACATGGAGCTTCTGTTCACACTGGAGCTTGAAATAATGCCTGGCATACTTTCTGTCTAGTTTCTGATAAAAGATATGAAATCTTTAGATTAACTGATAACTGTAGAAGTTTAACTGTAGAAGTTTCCTGGAAGTTAGTTCACGCGTAAGCAAAGCAGCTGCTGCTCATGAAAAACCAGAAGAAATGTGCCTGCATAATGCCAAAAATGAATGAAGAAGGTGAAAGGCACCTGTTCATTTAAAGATGAAGATATGCTTCCTTCCAGACAACTGATAACTGGACTTCAGTGGTTATGTGCTTGTTCAGGATTAACAAGGATTTGTTGTCCTCCCAGGAGTTGCAGTGTCAAGGAGCAGTCTTCACAAAGTCCAGTCTCTATCATCTTGGGTCAGTTGTAGGTTCTGATGCTCATTAAGAGTTAGCAATGCTGTGTCACGACAGCAGCACAAGACAGTAAGATTTTGGAGACCCCCTTACAAGCACTTCACTTGTCCTGCCCTGGTATTTGAAGCAGAAGCACGAGGAATTCAAGGTGTAAGCAAAATCCATCACTGTCACTAATCCCTTCTCAATAAATGGGTTTGCCTGCAAGTTGAAGGAAGTTTGTTACATGTACTGTGAAAATCATCAAATCTGGTATCAGATTTGACATGGTAGATTGTCCTAGCAACAAGAATGAATATTTTTCATTGGCATTCAGCAGACAAGAGGATGGCTTTGGTTTGCAGATGAGAAATTGAATGCTTCACTGAACTTCTTTACAGGAAAATAAGAAGGCTGAGAAAGACTATCTTTGAGGTCTTCTGGCACCACCTTCATGCAGAGAAGCACAATGTTTGCTGAAGACTAGAGGTTCCCAGGTCTGCCTGCCTCCACTTCATGTTTTCCATTGTGTTTTCATTTCCTGGTCCCTTAACTGCCTCGTTTCTGGCCTGGTACCAACTTTCTCCTTCATCCCACATCCTCTGCTGCTGCTTCCTCACACATACTTCTGTCTGTCCCTCTCCATGAGGCACCTTCCCTCACCTTTTTTACCCTCTTCCTCACTCTTAGAAATGGCTTATTTTCTTTCACAATACCTGTAATCCACCATCTCTAAGGCACTAGATCTGAAGCACAAGAGACCCAAAAGTGAAAGGGCAGCCCTGCGGCTCGCTGTTGGTCATCAAGGTCATTCCACAATGCCTTGTTGATCAGTTGAGACTTTTCTTCATTTTCAGTCTCAAATTATCCTTTTGTACAAATTAAATTGTTATGAGATGTAATGGGCATATAACATCTTTGACACAGCAGAAAACTGTTTACTAGTCACCTACCATAAGCTTAAAAAAAAATCACACAGTAAGGAATGTTTTAATTCTGTTGCTTTCTTCTCCTCTATATCTTTTCAGTTTCTTCACTCCTGTCTAAAGCTATACTCTACAAAACTCTACACTTCTCAAACTTGACCAGCACCAAGCAGAAAGAACAGGTTCATTCTTGTCTTACATAGAATGGCCCAGGTTGAAAGGGATCTTAAAGATCATCTAGTTCCAACACCCCTGCCATGGGCAGGGAAGCCACACACTAGACCAGGTTGCCCATGGCCACATCCAGCCTGGCCTTGAACACTGCCAGGGATGGGGCATCCACAACCTCTCTGGGCAACCTGTTCCAGTGCCTCACCACCCTCTGGTGAAGAGCCTCCTTCTAATCTCCAGTCTAAATTTCCCCTCCTTCAGCTTGTATGCATTCCCGTGTCCTGCTACAATCTGACCAGCTGAAAAGTCTCTCCCCTTCTATCTTGTAATCACCCTTTATGTACTGAAAGGCTGATAGAAGGTCCCCTCGAAGTCTTCTCTTTTCCAGGCTGAACAACCCCAACTCCTTCAGCCTCTTCTCATAGGGGAGGTGCTCCAGTCACCTGATCATCTTTGTGGCCTCCTCTGGACCCACTCCAACAGGTCCACATCCATTCTATGCTGAGGACCCCAGAACTGGGCACAGTACTCCAGGTGGTTTGTACCTTTCTTCATACATCCATGCTGATTCATATTTCTGGTCCCTTGTAATCTCCAAGTTCTGTTCTATAATAGTATTTTCCATCCACTTACTTCCCATCTTGCATTTCTGCAATGGAGTATTTTCCTGTGAAATAAAGCACAGTCAGTGTGACTTCATTCTGTTTCTTATCACAGATTCCAAACCACATCATCAAATTATCTGCATGATTTTTAATTCTATCCTGGTTTCCATCATGCTTTGTGCTCCTCCAACACCTCTGTGTGAGAAGGCATAAGCAGTTGTCCCTCTCACAGCTTACCAGGCAGAGAAGGAAAGCTGTTTTAGTCACACAGGATATCTTTGCCTAAGAAAGAAGTGCTTTAAGGCTGCCTCTTTTGTTATGTTTTCACCTAATGTGCTGCCTATACTCTGCTCACATAGAAAGTATTTCTTTACAGCAATCAATCTTTTTGTTCATTCATTGTGATGTATGAGGGCATGGACCCTGCTTGCTGATGGCAATCAGAATCAACTTTATTGTTCCAGAAGCTGGAATTTATACTCTTACACAGAAAGGATGATGACAAATTACCTTCATACAGAAAGGGCACTGACCAATCAGTAACACCTTCATACACCAAGTATACTGACCAATTAGCAAGTGACACTTTCATATCCAAAGGATACTGACCAATTAAGAACTAACACTTAATAGATAACAACTACTGTGATAAAAACAGTGCACTGCACAAAGACATGTGAGTATGGTAAGACTGATGCTGTGAGCTGTGGGGAGGATACCATGCTAAGACTGGGTAGGGTGTCAAGGCCTTTGTGTCTGTGCAGGCAAACTGATTCCACTCTCTTACTGGTTCCATACATTTTTTCATTTACAGCAGCTATGAATGTGTTGCATTATATTTGTCAGATTGAACTACACAGACACTATGTTGTGAGGTTGCTATCTCCAGGTGAGTCAGGGGTCTTTATGCTAATTTTTCTACCATCCATGGAAATAAAACAGTCATTTTAATTACTTCAGTACTTCAGCATCTCGTTTTATTTTTACATCATTGGACATCTCTATTTGCCATCATCTCACTATGAAAGAAACATGGTATCTTTCTACTAAAAAAGAACATTCTCAGGGATGAGTGGGGGAAGAAAAAATATCACACACAAAACAACAACAACAACAACACCACCAAAGCCCACCAAACACCCATACTGTGAAATCCTGGACTGTAGGATGCTACATAGGAGAGCTCAGAATGCTTTAGAACAATGCTGTTAAACCCTAGCATGACCTTGCCTTCTAAGAGCAGGCATCTGTAGCCAAAGAAAACAAAAAATGGAGCTCTGTCAGGAAAGAGGAGGGAAGACAAGGGTGGAAAAATAGACAGCAAAGGAGGAAATATGTACCTATAACTTAAAATCTAAGAATTCAACCAACACTGTTTCAGGTTATTATTTATAATGAATGCAAGTGTCACTGAAATCATTAAGCAGTACCTCCTGTGTCTAAAAATTCAACCAGATTTCACTCAGACTCATTGTTCTTTCCTAACTGAATTAGTAAGCACAGAAACAGAAACAACTGTCAGAGCAAGCACAAAACACTCAATAGGTTTTATTTTTACATGTAACATTATTTGAAGCTAAACACAAGACAGGGGGTTTGCTGCTAAAAATACAGCAGGTTATAGCTACAGTACACACAGTGGTGCAGCTCAGGGATATCCATACTGACCGAAAGCAGTCTGGTCCTCTGAGGTGTGTAATTAACCCAGACAACTCTAGTGCCATCTTAAATCACTTTACTGGTAGCTTAGACATTAACACTGTGTAGCTTTGTTTAGTGTAATCATATCTCAAAGTCACTTAACGCTTCTTCAGAGCAGGTACAGGTGGAATATCCCTTCTCTGCTCCTCTCCTATATCCCTACGTAAAGAAAAAGTAAAATCGTCATTAATATCTGCCTGCCTGCCGGTGTCATAAGCCAGGTCAGTGTACCGGGGCTTAGAGGAGCAGTAGACTTGCCACCCGGTGGCTGAACAGTAGAAGTACAAGCAGGAGCTGCCTCCAGAGTTTTCACTGTGCTGAGAGGAGTAAAGAACAGAGAGATTCCACCAGGAAATAGATCCCACTGCACAAAAGCGGAGCCTAGATATACCGTAGAAGCCAACATCCAGGTTTAGAGAAGAGTGACTAGAAAGCTTCCCAGCAGAAAAGGACCTGGGGATCTTGGTCAACACCCAGATGAAGATAAGCCAAGCAGTGCACCCAGATGGCCCAGAAGGCTGACACCATCCTGGCTTGGATCAGCATTAGTGTGTCCAGCAGGACTAGGACAGGAATTGTCCTTCTGTACTCAGCAGCGGTGAGGCTACACCTTGAATCTTGGGTTCACTTTTGGGCTTCTCACTCCAAGAAGGACATTGAGGTGCTGGAGCATCTCCAAAGAAGGATAATGAAGCTGGTGAAGGGTCTAGAGCACAAATGTTGTGAGAAGCAGCTGAGGGAACAGGGGTTGGTTAGCCTGGAGAAAAGGAGGCTTAGGGGAGACCTTCTCACTCTCTACAACCACCTTGAAAGGAGGCTTGGAGCAAGTTGGGGTTGGTCTCTTCTCCCAAGGAAAAAGCAATTGGCCAAGATGAAAGCATCCCAAGTTGCACCAGGGGAGGTTTAGGCTGGACATTAGGAAAAAGTTTTTCCCCAAAAGGGAGGTCAAGCCTTAGCACAGGTTGCCCAGGGCAGTGGTGCAGTCACCAACCTGGAAGGGGTTTAAAACACATGGTGATGTGGTGCTGAGGGACATGGTTTAGTGGTGACCTGGCAGTGATAGGGTAGTGCAATGAGTAACAACATTACTACAAACACCAAGGCTTGTAAATGGTAAGACACTCTCCCTTCCTACACTTGCAGATGAGACTGGTTGGGAATAATCCCATTTCTGTAGAGGTGGAGAACACAGGGATGTATTTATTCCTCTGGATTTTGTAGCTCTTAATTGCCCTTTTCAAGTGCATGTTTACTGGTCATGTAACCCAGTTAGGCATGGAAAGTGGTTACAGCAGACCTGGCTGTATGCTCCCTTCTGGAAACACCCCGGTGTACCAGGAGAAGAGCGAGGAGTCCTATCTCTACCACCTGAAACAACTGCAGGAGGATTTGCTCTTTTTTGTTCAGTGAAGCACATAGACACCTAGAGGCAGTATTCAGCAGCCATCAAGCTTCCTCCTAGCCAGCAGAAAAAACACACAAGAGGAGAGCTGTATACGTGATAGGTAACCAAAGGTAAGAGGAAAAGTGCTTAGTCAGCCATGAATCTCTTCTCATTTAAGTCATGGCAAGCTTCTTGGCCTTGCAGGTAAGAAGGCAAACTTCTAGCTCATCTTCTAACTTTAGAAATAGAGGCCTCAGTGTGGATCTCCAGTTCCCAGCAGCATACCCAGAGGGTCATTCACTGTCAGGTATTTGAATTTAGCTGCCAAGGAGTAGCAAAGATAGGGGTGCTCCATGAGGACAAGCTGGAAGCCAAGGGCAACTGCAACACAGGCAGAGATAGCAACCTCCCCACGGACTGCAGGGCTGGTGACAGTAACCAGACCTGTCAGCAGCCCAGTGATTGCCAGATAACTGCAAGGTGATGACTCAGGTTCAAGGCCAGGCCACAAAGTCTGGCCAATAAGCTAACAACAGCAGCACATAGCATGAAGGCAGGTCTATCTCCAACACAGCTCAGGCAAAGACCAGGGGCTTCTAAGCTGACCTCAAGGAGCAACATGCAGAGGAGGTACAGCTGGGGTCCCAGGTGAGACAGAGTAATTCAGGGCTGCTGGTGCACTCAGCACCCTGATGCTACCTCCCACATAGACTCCAGGTCTGCATCCTCACCACTCAAAGCTTTCCTTTTCTCTTGGCCACGTGTGAAGCACAAAAATTAATTTGCAGCTATATTTGCTTGTTCATTATGTAGTACCTACTGCCTTGATATGACCAGCACTGACTTACCACAGACCTAGTCCAGTACTGAGTATCTGTACTGAGGACCTGCACCCAGCTCCCTACTTCAAACTGAGGAAGAAAAGAGATTTGAAAGCAAACGTACAACTGCTCAGATGAGTGCATCTAATTGCAGACTTATCCAGACAGCAAAGAGCAAAATGAAAAACCTCTCATCAAAAACCTCACTACAGCACAAGTTTAGGGTCAAACCTGCCAGTAATGTGTACTTTTAGTTACAAGACTACCATCTTTTAGCAGAGGTCAGTTACAAACTTCCTACAGTGCCTCTGCCCAATTGTTCTGTGGAACAGAGATAACATGAACAGACAGGCAAACAAGCCTCATATATGCTTGAATTTGTTCAAGAAAACTTTCTTGACCATGGCCACTAACTCCAGCTTTTCAAATCCAACAGTGCTTATTCAGGGTCAGCCTACTACTGACAGATTACTGGAAAACTAAATGTGTCTAGACACAAAACACCTGCAAGATATGCTGCCAGTTCTGAAAGGAGCTGGACTGAGATACCTGAAGGCATTATTCACTGCCTGAGTGTTTCCAGTGAATCTAGTCAAACTGCTTAGCACAGTGTTACAAAAGATTGTCCAGCTAGCAACACTGGACTATGCTGATTCAGCACTGGTTATAAAACAGCCCCGTCTGCTCAGGGCATCCGGAAGGTAAGGCACAAGGGACAACTCTTGTGGCACAGACCAGATCCCTGAGTCAACATGTTTTCCAAGTGCTTTTTAATCAGTGGGATGAGTATTTCCCCCATCCACAGAGCACGTCATGTTGGCCCATTCACTGGTTTACAAAGAACAAAAGTATTAACAGCATTGAGAACTGGACCTATGTATTAAGGTTTTCAGTTTTCATGCAATACAGATTACTTCTGTTTTGAGGAAGGTAAAGACAGTACAGCGTTAGAAAGACTTATTAAAAAGATTTCAATGTGGTTACGTGTATGTACATATTGCAAAACCCACGCTTATTAATGACCCCTCCCTTCACGATTCCAAGCTTATTCAGAACTCCCAGACCCTCCCTCGAGTGTGCACAGCGAACAGCAACTCCCAGTTAACAGACACCAAACTCCTTCTCCACAGCACTGCCAACACCTAGGCGTGCCGACAACCGCTATCGCACACACAGCGTGAGCTCCCCGGCTCCGGACGACGGGATCAGCTCCTCCACAACGCTCCGTACTTCCACACTCAAGATGGCGCCGGAGGGCACGGGCATGGCCTAGGGACGCAGGGAACTTTGTGCCATAGCCCAGCAAACCTAGGCTACAGAAGGGCGAGCAGAGGCGGCACACCCATCCCCAAAAGTCACCAATAGCCCACCAGAACGAAAGTAACCAAAAGAACCACCACCATCTTCCACCATCTCTCACCTCTACCCGCGCAGCACAGCATTTACGTAACAGCATCCCAGAGAGAAAACCCCGCCCTTCCCCTTGATTGGCAACTCTTTAGCCAATAAACGAGAGCTCTACGCTCAGAGGCGGGAAGAACTCCCTAAGAACCCCAATCAGATAGCGACGGCGTGGCTAGGAGGGCTCGGATTGGCGGACGCTGGCCGGCTGGCGGGCGTCGGGGTGGTGCCTCGTTTCCACGGGGAAGGGAGCGCGGTAGGGCTGTGTGGGGAAGGAGGCGGGGAATTGTTTCGGTTCGGTGCGGTTTGCTTTGGTTCTGTCCCGTCCGGTGTGGGTCGGCGCGGCCCGGCCAGCCTAGCCCGCGCCACCCCGAGGACAGCGGCAGCATGAGCTTGGCCTTGAGGTCGGTATGAGCCTGAGCGGTTTCCGTCTTGCCACTTTAGGGTCCTGGGGCGGCTTTCAGGGCCTCGCTGTCCCCTTGGGGAGGTACAGGAGAAAAGCAGGGTGAGGGGGGCACCTGCAGGGCCTGGGTGCTGGGTGTGCCGGTGAAGGTCATCTGTAGTCTCTAGCCGCTTATGTCTGATCTCATCGGAGAGAGGGTGGTGGGCGGCCGAGGCGGGATCGGTCCCGGCAGCCGTCTGCTCACCGAGGGAGGGGAGGGCTCGTCGCGTCTGGCTTTTGAGAGGGCCCCTTCTGGATTGTCAACGGTAGTAACACCTTCAAAAAACATTTTAATGGGCGTGAAGTTAGGCTGTTGAGTTTTGTTTTCAGTTCTGAGTCGTCTAAGTGTCGCGCAAAGGGATTCACTTTATGAATTCTATACCTGGCAAATCCTTGTCTTTAGGTGTAATTAATATGCTTGTATGCCATACATAATCCTTAATCTTCCAGTCTGGGAACTTCATGTCTCATGGGGTAAAAGTAGTTCTAGAAGTGGCGCTAAACTACTTGCATTTAAATACTGCTCTGTCCTTTGAAACAATTATTTTATGCTAAGGACCAAACAAACACTTTGAGTAGCCAGATCCTTCTCCGAGAAGAGTTCAGCATTAGTCTGCTTTCAGATTTCTGAATGGATTTCATCACTGCAGCTCACAAAATGTTGGCTCTCTGAATCTGAGCTATTCTCCAAGTCCTAATTATGTATCCAGCTCAGAGTTATTTTAGTCCTTTTTGAAAGCTGTAGTAATCCAAAGCCGGTGTGAAATCATGCTGTCCCAATTGGTCTGCTAACGACTCCTCACTCTCTGAGGATATTTGGTCTGAGGCAGGTCCAGCTTGTGCAGCTTGCGATTTCCTTGCCTATATTTGGGGTTTTTACGGGTGTAGCCTCAGTGGTTGTTGAAAGCTAAATCCCAGCTGTGTGTTAATCTTTGGTTGTGATTAAAATTAGAAAATCCTTAACAAAGGAGAAGAAAAAACATCTCATTAGAGGAGGTTTTGGAAAATAAATGTTCTTGAAAAGCAGTTTTCTGTTCACTCATCAGTAATTTTCGTGCATTTTACAGTAGGTGGCACAGCACTTATTTTGCCTCTGGCACAAATAAACAAATGAGTGTAAAAAGCCTTTTCCTGACAGCATAACCTAAATTATACAATAATACATAGAACAGGAAAAGGCTTTTTGCCTTATATCATTATACAGTAATTTAGGTTAGAAAAAACATACTGAAGTCATCTAGTCCAGCTTTCTACCCGGAGCAGGTCCCATTCAAAGCTTAGTGACATTGCTGAGTACATTGTCCAGTTGGGTTTCAAAAATTTTGGATGATGGAGACTCCTCAAGTCTCCCAGCACATAAAACACTCACACTGGGAAAGTGTTTCCCCTTAGATCCAGTTGCAGTTTCTCCTCATGAATTTTTCAGTAGTTGTCTCATGTCCTTTCACCATGCTTCTCTGAGGGGAACCTCTCCCTGTCATCTGTGTATCTAGATCGTGAAGAGCAGCACTTAGATCCCCTCTACTTAGCTCTTCCTTGCCTGGTCCCTTTGCCTCACTCACCTTGGACTAAACAAACCCACCTCCCTCAGCTTCTCATGCACCATGTGCTGGAGCCAGCTGGCATGATAATCTGCCTTAGACTTTATCCGTTTTCTGTAGAGTTCTCTTGTACTGGGATGTCCACAACTGCACACAGTACATCTGATGGGGCCTCATGGCTGCAAAATGGAGGGGATTTACCAATGCAATTAGCTATGCTCCTCATAGTGACAGTATGCTGCTGAGCTTCATGCATGCCTTCTTCTTCCAAGAGTGTGCCTTGAGTACTGTTAACAGCTGATATCTCAAATGTACTATTATTCCTTTTTACTGTTCTTGCTCTGAAGTGGACACTTTCCATGCCATTACTTTGGATGCAGCAGTCAATCTCACTGATGTGAATAAAGCACAGTTAGAGTAAAATTTACCCTTTACTAGCCTGGCCCAAAGAATCTTTCATCACTGCTGTCCTTTTCAGGTTTTTCAACTGTGCTTCCCAGTACATGAATCGTGTATTTTCTGTCTGTTAACTGAAAATTAATCTTCTTAATTTAATCTTGACTAGCAAGGACAAGAGGGCTGTCTTTGAGCAAGATTTGCTGATTTGGGGAGGCTTGTCTCTTTTGTATATGCAAAGGCAGAGCAAGAAGTCTTTAGAACAGTGTGTGTGTGATTTGAAGGATTTTTAGGTATCTGTAAATGCCAATTGTCTAAGAACTGTTAGTGACATCAGAGCAGATTTGTGGCACCTAATGCTCAGTTTAGTAGCCAGACAACCCAGCTGTCTGGCTTAGTTAAGCCCCCAGTGGCCTGCCTGTCTCAAAAGCTTTTTTTCTTCTAAGCTACAGTTCAGAAATAAAGTGTTTTTAGGAGTTGTATCGTTTCAACTGCTTGTCTAGTTGGTAACCTCAAGTATTCTTTTCAACTGTTTTTATTTTCTACCCTCTTTGTTGTTGTTGTTGTTGTTATTTATTAACCAAAATGCCTGTGCTGAATTTATTTTGGCTGGGGGAGTGGAGGTGTCGTTCAGCTTTCACAAAGGAATTGTGTGCTTCAAGTGTTACTTTAAACTGGGAGGACAAGCTGGGAAAAGACTGAATAGAGAAAGTAGTGATCTCTGTAGTTATGGTGAGTTTCTTACTGGTGGAAAATGTTGTCTTCAGTGGTATCTTCCCAGTAGAAATCAATTACACTTCATTTCTTTCTTCTGATGTAGGAATGAGCTTTCTGTAGACAAAACGAAAAAGAAGAAAAGAAGAGAACTGACTGAGGAGCAGAAGCAAGAAATTAAAGATGCCTTCGAGTTGTTTGATACAGACAAAGACAGAGCAATAAATTACCATGAATTGAAGGTAAAAGTTTTTGTCATTTAAACAATTTTATGGCAGATAAAGACATAGGTGTTTCTAAGTGAGTATTTAAGATGTTGGCTGTGTATTTTAAAAATGTTAAGGTATTTTCCTGGGCTAAAGAAGTGAGGATATTTGGGGGGAAAAAAGTAAACCAAAGTACTGTATTGGTGTAAGAATGAGCTTTTCTTCCCACAGACAGGCTTTCCTAGTCACTCCCTCCATCTGGAAGTTTCTAGAAGTAGTATATGAAGTTTATTAAAGTCTCTTTAAATGTTTTTAAGAATTTTTATTGTGATTAAGCTGCATCAAGAGCAACAAGTGACTTTGGACAGGCCAATGTTTCTGTGTTTCTGTCCTATACTGAGTAAGTTCCTTTTGGGAAGGAATACCTAATTCAACCTGCTAGCTCTACATTCTAACTATTAGCAATTAACTCAAAAGAGAGGGGTGGGAAGTAAAAAAAAGAAGTCCTGTTTTTCCTTTAATTGTTACAGGAATATCTTAGGTATAGTGATTCCCTTCTCTTTGGTTCAGGGGTCAGGTATTTTATCTTTGCTGGAAGCCACAATGACTAAGTAGTGGGTAGTACTGAGGACTGTTTGGGAGTGTTAATAAGCTTTTTCTAGTTATGGTATGCTTTGACTTCCCAGCTGTCACGCTTAATTGCGAAGCTGTTTCTTAGCTGTCTAATTAAATACTGTAGCCCTGAAGATAATACTGTGGAAGAACAGAAATACATAAAGAAAAGAACTGTAGCTCTACACCATCAGCATACAGCATAGATTTTGGAATCACTGCATGCAGTGGGATTGTGGTTTCCCACTTCTGGTTTAGTGTGTGTTCATCAGTTTGAAGGAAGTCAAGGTGGGCACTGAGAAATTGCTTCCTCAGTTGAAATGGAAAACTAAACATGTACTCTTAACCTAATGGAAAAATGAAAAATAGGTTTGTTTTAGGCTGTTCACTGGAAAAAGCCATAAAGTCACTTCTAAGAGGACTTGTAAATCCATTAACATGTCTACACTTAATATGAATACTGAAGAAGAATAATTGGAAGAATGATTGTCAGTTTTATCTTTGAAAATGGGTCAGTACATGAAATATTTTTGGAAGTGAGGAAAACAAATCTGCATGTCCCAAGAAGCATTGGTTCAGTCTCTAAAATTTTTATAGCCAAAGTGTGGGGTTTTTTTTATCTTTTATTAATTATATTTAGTACTGTTGCTAAACCACTTATACACACCTTCTCTTGGAGAAGAAGGTGGTTACTGAAAATAAAAAGAAATCTGTTCAATCTGTATTTTATCTTCACATGTGGTTGCACTTCTGTTTTGTTCCAAAAGGTGGCGATGAGAGCCTTGGGTTTTGATGTGAAGAAGGCAGACGTACTGAAAATACTGAAAGATTATGATCGAGATGCAACAGGCAAGATCACCTTCGAAGACTTTAGTGAAGTTGGTATGTGTTTGATTGTGTACCTCTAGAGACATTTAGCCTGTAGTAGTAACTACAATTCAAAAGCAGTAACCTTTTCAGTTACCTGGCACTATTGAGAAACAGAAGTGTGAGATTTAATTTCCTTTTTTTCTTAATAAAACTCAACAGTGGAGGAGAATGTTTTGTATTGTGAATAGTGAGTTTGACCTGTAGAGGTGAGTGATAGCCACAGTATAAAAGGAACTAAAGTATACACAGTCCTGCTCCTTTTCAGACTTGGACAACAGAATGAATGCTAACTTGAAATGTAGATATTCTTGTGTTGTTTATGGATTATTTTTTTTTTAAGATTCTTCTTCCTGCTGTGGAAAAAATATTTGGCATTGAATTTCACAGGAAGGAGTGTATAGACAAACAAACTGTAAACTGAATACAGACTTCACATATAACGAAGATAAGAGGAATGGAAGCAGATGTTAAACATTGTACTTCAGTGATTTTTTTCAACTGTTGATAAAAACAGTGGAATTCATTAGGCTGTTTCTTTCATCTGAATATTGTGCAGTTTGACATACTTTTGAGTATGGAGTGATCTGCAGAATATTGAAATGTGAGTTTCTTTGTAGATTGTTAGATGTGATTTTTACTTTTGCATACTGTTTGTGTTTACTGAAAAAATGAGCTGCATGGGATTTCTCCACATATGGCTTTATATCTCTATTTCATTATTCCAGTCCATATGTTCAAGGAATTAGATTTCTGTAAATTTTCTGACAAAAACCCAAACAATCAAAACCCAGTCTAGTCTATGTGTACTTGCTCTTGGCTACAAAAACCTGCCTGCTTAGTGTGGCAAACCGTTGATTGAAATGTGGCAAATGATAACCATTTAAGAGGCTAGAATTGGACAAAGTGTGTTATTAATGACAAATAGAATCATAGGATGTCCTGAGTTGAAAGGGACTCTCAAGGATCATCGAATCAACAGGTTGCCCAGAGAGATGGTGGAAGCTCCATCCCTGGAAGCTCGATGGGGCTCTGAGCAACCTGATCTAGTGGAAGGTGTCCCTGGCAGGCAGGGGGTTTGGAACTAGATGATCTTTAAGGTCCCTTCCAACTCTGACAATTCTGTGATTCTATGAGTCCAACTCTAATTACAAAACAATTTTTTTGTTTTCCAGGTTAGAGCAAATTTTATGTTAGAAAAGAACTGAAAATAAAGCCTATTGGGGAAATACATGTGATCACTCTTTATTTTTTTTTTTTAATTGAGTGTATTGATTTACTAGTAGTAATAATAATACTGTAATTACAGCATTATGCTATAATACTCTATAATTGGATATACTGTAATTACTCTATAATTCTTTTTTAATTCCTCATATTCAGCCCTGTCATTGTTTTCATGTTGTGTCTTGGCAATCAGCATGGGCAGTGCATAAGGGCTCTGAGAAGCTAGGTAAACTCTTGTAGCAAGCACAATATATACTTGGAAGGCAATCATACTTATCCCAAGACTTGAATCAGGTTTGAGTGCTGCTATGGCAGAATATGGTCTTGACACAGAAAGAAACATGATAACACTTCTAGCAGGTAGGCCAGGGAGTTAGGAGGGAGAGATTATAGAAGCTTTAATTGTGAAAAGCTGCTGTATATATCTGAGCAGTTCTAGAGCTATCATTTTTTCACAGAATCACAGAATGTTAGGAGTTGGAAGGAACCCAGAAAGCTCATCCAGTCCAACCCCCCTGCCACAGCAGGATTCCCTACACCAGGTCACACAGAAGCGCATCCAGACGGGTTTGGAGACTCCCCAATCTCTCTGGGCAGTCTGGGCCAGGGCTCTGTCACCTCAACTGGGGAAAATTTTTTTCTTTTTTTCTTAATTTAAAGTTATTTCTGGTTTTAAAGGTATGAATGGCCCATCTGAAGTGTATAAAGATGCAATTATTCTGTGTCTTGGTTCGTACAATTACCTTACTTAAAGCACTTAGAGACCTCACGTGTTATTGTTCTTCAGCTAGCGCTGCGTTTGTCTTTTTGCCACAAAAGGTAGGCTTGTTCCAGTGGTGGAGTACTGTCATGCAGAACAGTTGTTGTAAATGAAGATATTTAAATCCCTCAGATTTGTATTACATTTATATAGATATATAAACTTCACCACTGTACTAAGCTTATATAAGCTTAAATCTAATTTTTTCCTGTCAAGTTCTCTAAGGCAGAGCAGGGTTTCCATCTGCAGACAGCAGCAGATGCTAAATGGTTCTTTTTACACAAATGGGGTTGATGTATTTTTAATGGCTTGATGAAAGTCATAAATAGCAAGCCCTGTAATACAGGACTAGCAGGTACAAAGATGTGAAGATGTATTACAGTTGGTTCGTCTGAAATAATTACTTGAAAAATATTTTATGTGGCCAGTTTGTCTTTTCTGCTACAGAAGCTGACTAATGGTTGTGATAAAAGGAACAATAAGGACTGATGAATCCTTTCAGAATTAATACCTTGCAATTCCTAAGAATGTCTTTTATCATAACCCCTGGGTTCAAGGAGGTTTTTTTGGGTTTTTTTGGGTTAGTGTGGTGTGATATCGAAAAGAGAGGTTCCATGTGAATATTTTTCATTACTCAGTGTTTCATTGTTCTTTCAGAATCCTAATTCTGTCTGGATCAAAACAGATAAAATAAAAAAATTCACATTTTTTTTTCATCTGTCAGAGCTGGTGTTTATTCTGAAAGGCAAGTTTGGAACAGAGAAGGCATGTGTATACTTTTGATTCCTATTGAAAAGTGTGGTGGAAGCATGACTGTCTAAATTGCCATGTGGCTTTCTACTGCAACAGGTGTGTCCCAAAGAGAAATTCAGCTTGGAAAAAGAGAAAGAGAGGTCAGATAATTCAGCAGGCATGGTTTGTTTGGATGTTGAAATACATGAAAATGAAAGAAAGAGTGGAATCAGAGGTGTATATTCTTCATACTGCCTCAGTCTGCTCAAGGTCATTTTGAATTTACCCTTCAGAATGTTTTAGTTTTAACTGAAGTCTCCTTCTTACAGTGACAGACTGGATATTGGACAGAGACCCACAAGAAGAAATACTCAAGGCGTTCAAATTGTTTGATGATGATGACTCTGGTAAAATAAGTCTCAGAAACCTGCGCCGAGTTGCTAGAGAATTGGGTGAAAACATGTCTGATGAAGAACTGCGGGCTATGATTGAAGAATTTGATAAGGATGGAGATGGAGAAAGTATGTGTTAGCAAACAAAACCCTCTCTAGCCTCTGCTTAATTTTCTGCCCTTTTTAAACTTGGTTTTGTTTTGAAAATGTCCTCTTTGTTTTCCTTCTAAATAACTTCAAGCTTAAACTTCGTTTAGCCTGCAAGTAATGGAAACTGTTGGTTTTGACAGCTACCAGTCCTGGAAAAACATCTTGGAGTCTAAAAATCAGGTTGATTTCTCAAGCTGATTCACCACTAACTGTTACTCAACTAGTCACTAGAAGATTGGTGAAAGTGTAGTTGAAAGTGGAAGTAATTGCAGTGGTACACAGGTCACACAGAATATTAGGAGTTGGAAGGGACCTTGAAAGATCATCCAGTCCAACCCCCCTGCCACAGCAGGATTCCCTACACTAGGTCACACAGAAGCGTGTGCAGACGGGGTTGGAGTCTCTGCAGAGAAGGAGACTCCCCAACCTCTCTGGGCAGTCTGGGCCAGGGCTCCAACACCTCAACTGGGAAAACATTTCTATGTGTGTTCACACGGAATCTCCTGTGCTTACAGCCATTGCCCCTTGTCCTGTCACTGGGCTTCAATGAGAAGAGCCTGACCCATCCTCCTGACACCCACCCTTCACATACTTAAAAGCATAGATGAGGTCACTCCTTAGTCTCCTCTTCTCCAAGCTCAAGAGCCCCACCTCCCTCAGCCTTTCCTCATCAGGAAGGTGTTCCAGCCCCTTCAGCATCTTGGTGGCTCTGGGCTGGACTCTTTCCAGCACTTCCCTATCCTTCTTTGACTGACGGGTCCAGAACTGGACACAATATTCCAGATGTGGCCTCCCCAGGGTAGAGTCAAGGGGGAGAAGAACNCTCTGTTCCCTCAGCCAGGTCGTTAATGAATAGATTGAATACATGGGAGGTTCTGTGTACCTATGTTACATTTTTGTTTCCTTATAAATCAGTGAAATGATTAAATTGCCAAGAGAATCTTGTGACCACCTAGTCAGTATTTCTTAAGTGGTGATGTGTCACAGTTGTGATTTCAGCATCTCAGTCAGATATGGAGTATTAAGCTCATCATGGATATACCTTGGGTCTATGCAGGATCACCTTGGATGAGTCTTTAAGGTACTTCTGCACCTCAGGGTGCTAAAGAGCATCTTTTGGAAAATGGCTCTGGGCAATTGAGAATGTCCCTACAGAGTGTGCTGCCAAAGGGATTATCTAGATGAAGAGTGAGTTAACAAATCCAGTTTGGTAGTGAGTTTAGTAAATCTTTGTGAACAGCAAAACTTAGGTTTCTTTTTTTTTTTTGTTAACTTGCAAACATCCTTATGCACCAGGATCCTTAACATCTGAATTTCAGGGACCACTCCCTTGAGACCATGTACATAAAGAGTGCATTTTTAACAGCTGTTGAAACCTACTTCTGAGTTTGTCTTTCAGGATAGTGACTCATGCCTCAGATTTGGCTAGCAGTTCATCTGCTTTTCCAGTTGCAGTAGTACTTACACTTGTGAGCCACTACATCTGTTGGACTTAAAAACTCTTCTTACCAGTGAAAAAAAAATTGTCAGACACTCCTCCCCTCTATTGTGTTTGAAATAGATGTTATTCTATGCTTGAAAATACAGTTACTCAAGTACTGAACAGCCTCTTTTCTTTCAAGAGGAAGAGCAGGACATTTAAACATAGTTAAGTGGTGTGGAAATGGAAACCTTTTGTTCCACTGTGGAGGTGTAAATAAAGAACCAGTACACAAAGATAATGAAAGGTCACTGATTCAACTGCCAGAAGAGTGTTAATGTTTTCACTGTTACCACTAAAGGAAGTGTTGAAAACAGTGTGTGATTTCTTTCCTTCTGGATCTGTTGTTTTCTGATATCTTTCTGTGGTCTGAAGCCATGGCTCCTTAATAAATCCATAATGCATAATTCTGATGTTCCTGCACGCTCCCAGCTGTGCCATCCCACCTCTTTCTTGCCCTGCCAGTCTCTGATCTCACAGGTGAGATGTTTTAAGGGAGCTAAGCCAGATTACAACTGTTCAATCAGGTTTTTAAGTGTTATTTTTCATGATGTTTAGCTCTCTGAACTGTCTCACTGCTTGATCAGGTTTTCTTGGAGCTGCAGCATGAGAAAATAAGGCTTTATTTTTCTCAGTGTTTCCTGTAGAATAACTGGAGCAGGTCCATGTAGTGAAAGCTACAAGTCCTCTTTTTCAGGCACCTGTCTCTGTGCAGTGACACCCAGAATTGCAGCTGCATTCTGGTAGGCAATAGGATACCTCCATACTTCCTTCTCAGTACCAGGGAAGGAGCGATGCCTCTTTTCTCAGTCCGTTAGATTTGATTGCTACTGTAGGTAGATGCTTTAATTTTAACTTGGTTTACTTCTAAAAGGAAGAGCTGTAAGGACATTGCATTGTTCACTTTCTGAAGATTCCTTATTTTGGTTTTGAAGGTGTACCTGTAGAAGTCAGTGTCATCTGCCAGTCCCTTCAGTTCTGCGTCACTCTGCAGGAGCTGCCAACTAAGACGTCAGTTGTGGATGAAAGATCTTTTTTTTTTTTGTCACATGGCTTTTTGGTCACTCCAAATTGAATGGAGATCATTAGCTGCTTTCAGGAAGGTTACTGAGTCAAATATTTTGGGTCAGTGCTACATTTTTGAATTCAAATTATCAGCTAAGAGTGGGTGGCTCAGTTTAGTCTTACTCATCCCTTCGTTCTCTTTGTTAGAGCAGTCAAGCATGAGATCAGATATGGAAGACTGACAGCATAATGTTTGTATGTGTTGCTGTTTATCCTTAAGGTTCTGTGTGTTTTCTTTTAAAGAAAACTGATGCCATTTCTAGCTTTTGAAGATTCATTCTGAAAAAGTAAATATGTGAATCACTGTTCCATTTCTCTTCAAACATCTGGGTCATGTAGAAAAATCTTACTGTCATCTAATTATCCTTCTTTTCCTGCCAAAAAAAAAAAAAAAATCTGAAACTGTTAGTTGGTAGCATTTTAAATTGATAACTTCAAGTACAGGAATAATACCACTTGTGGTTCAACACCCTTCTTGTGTTTGAGAGATTGTTTTGCTCATCGTGAAATAAGGTCTGTTGTGATCCCCAGGCTGCCTGAGCCATTGTGTTTCCAGTAATACTGCTGAGCTGAACTTGTATGCTGTATGTCAGTTTATGCAGAAGAAATTATTTTTGACATATTTCTGTCTGCTTTAAAAACCACAAATAATCTTATTTTTGTATTCCCTGGTCTTAGGACTGACTTTTGTTTTGGAGTATGGCTGTTGTTAGAAACTGCATCCTCTCAGTTGGTGCAGCTTTTGTCATCTTAGAATCATAGAATGGCTCAGCTTGGAAGGGACCTTAAAGATCATCTAGTTGCATCTGTACAGAACATTATCCAGTCTTAGGTCTCAGGTTATGGCACAAAATGAAGGGCAAAAACCCCACAAACAAACAAAAATCCTCCCCTCCACTGGAGTATTATGCTCCTTTAACTCTCCAGAGTCTAAATCAACATTTTCTTCATATTAGCTGTGATACTAGTTTGTCCTTTTGTGTTCATTTATGTCATGGAAATGAAGGAAATCTGATGCTAGGAAAGACTCCAATTGCTTCTCATTTCATTATGCTTGTCTTCTGAATGGCTCCCAAGTCTGAGGAAGGTTAACTGGGTATTGTAACTATGCATCCCTTTGCAGTTTGTTTGAACATTACAAAATTTCTCTGTTGTTACAATACTAGATTTCCATTTGGCAGCATTGTTTTAGCAAATGCATTTGAAACCAGAAAGTAGTTTGGGGAAGATGTTTGTATGTGTACTATTTATGGTGTTAAAGCTGTGGAACTGCTTTCTAAAGTCATCCAGCCAGCCACAGTGCTCATGTGTAGTAATACTAACATGAGGAAGCTGTATGATGAACTGATATTTCAGAGTATAGGGTCCTAAGCTAGACCAAATCATACTAGTTTCATCTTTTTTGACATGTCACAGAACAGGGCAGACTTAGGTTTATTTTTTATTCTTTAACATTGTTGAATTTAGTTTCTTTCTTGCTGTAAGTGTAGCTCTTTCTTTGAGGTGCTTTGTTTAGGATTAGGTTGGGCATGTTGGCTAGGACAGATGATTGTCAGGGAGGATTCTTCCTGTGTGTCTGGTCTTTTCCATACCACTGACTTACTCTGATCATTCTCCACTGCAGTAATTAGTTGCAGAGTGAATGTGTTGATTGGTTAATTCTTTTACAGTGGCTCTGTTTTAACATATGAGTAAGGTCAATAGCTCAGGTATAAGTGTAGCAAAATAATTAATGACTGCTAATTAATTTATTATTATGACTTAATTTCTTCAAGTACATTTGTGTGAAATTCCTCTTAATTATAACTGAAGAATGAAGAAAGTTCAGATGGGGAGAAGCTTGTCAACAGTCCATTTTAATTCTAGCTAATTTCTGGAATCGTAAGTCAGTGATCTAGAAATTAATTTTCTGTTTGGCAAATGTTACAGGTTTGAGAGAGAGAGAAATAGCCTGGTTTAGAGTGGGGGGGCAGTTTAGATGTAAATGTTGCAATCATGATTTTAAGGGTAAAACTACATTTGATTGTGACTGAAACTGCAGTATTGTTGCTTGAGAAGCAGTTACTAAATAAAATTTACTAGTTTTGATATTTTCTTGAATCTTTAAAAATCAAAATAGTCAATTGTTAACATTTTTTTGCATAGCCATCCTTTTACATAGTTTTTTGGGTTGTTTTTCCTATCTTGATTTGCTTTTGGAAAATGTTTACTTTCATAATTAGAAATATTTGTATGTTCTATGTGAGCTAGGCTCTGGCTGAAGCATTCCACATAAAGTGAGGACACAAGCTTAATTTTCTTCTGTCTGGGGGGAAAAAAATAAAAGTGCAAAATCTCTGTTGTTCTAGAAGCAAAAAATCCAAACCCTGATTAATAACAGGTCAGCTACAACAAATACTAACCAGGAAGCCTTTAAATAAAAAATACAGTAAAGATAAGCATTTTTAATGGTTTCTGGATGTTTGCTGTTTGTTTAATGATTTTATCTTTTTCCTCTTTTTTTTTTGTTTTTTTACAGTCAATCAAGAAGAGTTCATTGCTATTATGACTGGAGATATTTAGCATTAGAAGAAAAGACAAGACCTTGGCACAAGAGGAGGGAATCATTGACAGCTTCCATTACAAAGTCCTGGTATTTCCATTCATTTCTGTAGCTGGAGTGATGCAGAAAATTACTTTCCTTGCAGGACCAAACTAACGACAGGTTGTGTGCACTGGTAGTTCAGTCCTTTGTATCATGAAATATTATCACTAGAGTAATGGATGTATCACTTTAGAACAAGTAAGGAATGCTGCATTTCAGAATGTTTGAGTACTCATTTGTAAAATAGCTTTCTATGAGATTTCTAAATTGTATCATACTGTAAGAACCTTTTGAGGTTGACTTTGTGTTAGCATTAGCTGTGGCCTTAGTTTTGATACATAAGGTTTGACAAACTCCCATTTTAATAAAATCTTCTTTACTATTGCCACTTGAAAGTCTTTATTTTTTTGCAGTTTTTAGTCTGAACTGAATTAGGATGTTAAATCCTTAAAGGAAAATATTTTTTTTTTCACTTTTAGGCCTAAACTTATGCTGTTCTAGGTGAACAGTCACATTAAAGGAGCAAGGATTTGCATCCTCAAAGAGGCAGTTTGTGACCTCTGTATTACCCCGGTGTGATAGCAGAGGGCAGATAACTATGCATGATGATAAACTGAATCACAAATGTGCTTAAATCATCCCAATGTCAGCCAAGCAGCTCTTTCTTCAGGATCCACAGCTCTGATAGCTCTGGAGATGATGACAGTTATTACCATTAGTAGATGCTCTATCTGCAGTATCTAGTTAGAAGAAAAGCATCACAGTGAAGGAGCTTCTAAAGTGGTTGAAGAGAGTGGATGTATTTCTAGTTAGCCAGATGTCTTCCAGAAGAGTTCTTGTGGTCTGATCTCCCTTAATTTCCTGTATATTAGTTGTAATTTCTTCTTTTCAAATTTTCCTCTCCTTATATTAAAAAAAAAAAGGATCTTTAAACCTTAGTTGATCCAGTGTTCATCTTTTCTTGTCAGAAAAGCAGCTGCCTTTAACCCTGGAGTTATGAACAGGTTTGCCCTGCACAAACAGTCAGAGCTTGGAATTTATTGAAGACAGAAGTTGAGGTCATCAAAGTTAATTGATTTTTTTTTTTCCCCCCTATTATTTTTTGAGTGTGTATTGTAAGTCTCCTGTGTGAAATACTCTGTTGCTTCTTATTAAGCCATCAATACCTGTCTATTCATACAGAAAATTAAAGCAATTCAAAGTGACTAGCAGTGGCTTCATAGAGCTGATGGAAGCCTGATGAACAGACCCCTCTTGTAGAACCCCAGGCCATCAGCTGGGGATGCCATACTGGATAACTCTCATGCAGAGGGATTTCTCAAACAGCCTTTGCTACAAAAGGGTGTTCTTCCTCTTGAGATTTTTCAGTTTTGTTATTTTGTTCAAAATTAGGCAAGTAGAGGGGAAAACCAGGGATAAAATTAATAGGAAATTTGTGGGAATGAAAGAGCAATTCAGGCTTGCCAGGGAGTAGAAGTAAGACTTGTCTGTACTATAGCAGAGCTGGATTTTGTTAGCATGTTCTTGCTCAAAAAGTGCACAGCAGGATGAGGCTTGATGCTTATGGGAAAAAAATCTGCAATATATAGTATAGACACACCTTTTATTTAACTTTATTTCAGTATAATAGGTGGGAAAGGGGAGAAATGAAAATTGAAGGATTCTACTGTGCAAGAGAAAATCTTGCTTGAGAATGAATACAGCAAACTTCTTACAAGTCCAGGAAAACACACAGAATCACAGAATGTTAGGAGCTGGGAGGGACCTGGAAAGATCATCCAGTCCAACCCCCCTGCCACAGCAGGATTCCCTACACCAGGTCACACAGAAGCATGTCCAGATGGGTTTGGAATCTCTCCAAAGAAGGAGACTCCCCAACCTCTCTGGGCAGTCTGGGCCAGGGCTCTGGCACCTCAACTGGGAAGACATTTGGTCTTGTATTCACTTGATACCTCCTGTGCTTCAACTTACAGCCATTGCCTCTTGTCCTGTCACTGGCCTCCACTGAGAAGAGCCTGACCCCATCCTCCTGACAACCACCCTTCACATACTTTCCAGCAGTTCCCTATCCTTCTTCACCTGAGGGGCCCAGAACTGGACACAGTATCCAGATGTGGCCTCCCCAGGGTAGAGTCAAGGGGGAGAAAACCTCTCTTGACCTACTAGCCACAGCCCTTCTAATCCAGCCCAGAATGCCATTGGCCTCCTGGCCACAAGAGCACACTGCTGCCTCATGCTCATGGTTCCATCCACCAGGACCCCCAGATCCCTTTCCCCTTCCCTGCTCTCCAACAGCTCAGTCCCCAACCTATCCTGATCCATGGGCTTGGTCTTTCCCAGGTGCAAGACTCCACACTTGGCCTTGTTGAATCTCATTCCATGTCTCCCTGCCTAACTCTGCAGCCTGTCTAAGTCTGGCTGAATGACAGCACAACCCTCCAGTGTGTCAGCGACTCCACCCAGTTTAGTGTCAGCAGCAAACTTGCTGAGAGCACACTCTGTTCCCTCAGCCAGGTCATTAATGAATAGATTGAAAAGTACTGGTCCCAGTTCTGACCCCTGAGGGACTCCACTGGACACAGGCCTCCAACTAGACTCCATCCCATTGACCACAACTCTCTGACTTCTCTCCTTCAACCAGTTCACAATCCACCTCTGCACCCAGTCAGCCAGACCACACTGCCTCAGTTTAGCTGCAAGGACTTTAGACTCCAATAGCAAAACCATCCATATAAAATGTAAAACTTACTTTTAAAAACCTTATTGTTTAAAAAGAAATAATCCAATATCAGAGGAGGAAAAGAGTCATCTGGCAGCACATTTTAAATCTTGTCTGTGGTAGAATAGTATCAAGGTCCAACTTGTCATCATTACCTGTCTAAAAGCTGTGCTGTGAATGTGTCTTACTTCTAGACTTGCAGAGGTGGCTTGGTGCTAAAATCACAGGGGCTGACCTGGAGTACCTGGGACAAAGTCTTCTCTGTTACCTTTGCTGGGGAGGGCAGTGATGCCTCAAGGAGTGTCATCATTTATTGCACTGAAGTCCTCTGGAGCCTCTCTGTGAGAGCTTACAGTAACAACAGTTGAACAATGCCAACCAGGCCATAACTTCCCTAATTAATCCCATGCAGTTGAGGAAACTGAGAACCTCCAGACAAATAAAAATACCATCTCAGACTACAGCCAGTACCAGATGTTCCTCTGCTATCTTATGACAGTCTTTTCAATGCTAAGTTTGTCACCTCAAACACATTTTGGTTTGTGTTTGTTCATGGGAAAGTTTCCATGGCACTGTTAAGGCATCAGAAGTCAGAAAATGCCATTGTTAAGGTTGCAGCACTGCCTCGTGATGGGGCAGCTCTGCCTGAGCTCAGAAACGCCTCCAGAGTGCTCTGGTGACATGGCCAACTTCACCACATGCAGCAGAGCCTTGCTTAACCATGCCCTTGGAGCTCAGTGAAGAGGAAAAGGAAAACCACAACAGCTTGGCTGACAGTGGAGCAGAGGCCAAAGAGGTGGTTTGTGAAGGGAGGGCTGAGTAGAGCGGCACTGGGAAGAGATCCAGCTGACCCTGAGCTTGGAGCAGAGGGACAGGGGGTCCATGATGAGCCACCAGAGGAGAGGCAGCCCAAAGGGGAGTGTGTCTGGGTCCATGTTGGTCTCTGTGCCCCTGTGCTCCCCCCAAGCTCATAGCAAGCATATCTTCCATTTCTTTCAATGTGGCTGCAGCTCAGGCAGGCACTGAACTCTGGTATTGTCAGATGTTAAGTGTGGTGGTTATGGCACAAAGATGGGTGTGGAGAAATCCTTTGACTTTTAAACTTCTAAGCCTGTTTTTTTGCAGGCTGCATGGAGTCCTGGGATCTTGCAGCTTAGGAACTGTTTTTAGCAGAGCTTTTTATCACTAATGACACATGAAGAGAGGATAGGGACAGTTGTGCCAATCCAGCTGCCACGTAGGTTGCTCATAACACCTCACATAGTTGGGAGTGCTTTGTGGACTGACATCTGATGGGTGCACTGCTCACATAAGCAACTCTTTCTGTGTTTTTTTTTTTGGCCAACCTGGGTGCTACTGTTGAGCAGATAAGGGCTGTGGCTGTAGCTTGTTGGGCACAGGAGCATATCTGAAGTGAGGGCTGTAATTTTCTTTGACTTTTCCTTTAGGTCAAGAGTTTGTAGAAGATTGTGTCTTGCTCTAGCAGAACTTTTGCAGAAGTAATATTCTGTAGTGCACTTGCAGAGGAGTAATTGCTGTTGAAGCAAGTCTGTAGGGATGCTGAGAATGTTTTCCTCCTTGAATAACAAAAGAAAGATGATTCCACAGAGGGGAAAAAGAGATTGGTGTTTGGAGTGCTTCTACCTACTCTAAGGCACCCTGAGATAAAATCTGGACAAATCCACATGGACAGTCTGACTAAGATGTCACACACCTGAACAGAAAATCAGTAGAAACATCATAAACATCTAGAATCTGCAAGTGTCTTACTTCTATGGTAGCACAAATGGTTCATCTACTGTAAAACTGTTGCTAAGCAAACTGAACATGTTGGCAATTACCAGCAGTCAGAAGTGAGAGCTCTCAGAATATATGATAAGTGGGAACTTTCCATATGTAGGTCTTTTTGAAACAGCATATGCATTTTTAGCCAGTGGAGGATGTATTTGCCACTTTTTGACCTTTACTATTTTGAAAACTACTTCATTTATAAAGACATCTTTGAAGGAATTCCAGAGGAATAAATAAATTTAAAGGAATAATGCCTTAAAAGCACTCCTCTTCAAGGAATAAAGAGTGGGCTTAGCAGGGAAGGCCTCCTTTTATTAGCATAGATCCTTTTAGAGCTAGCTAGTTAGATAATCACTTTATAACTAAGATTGCCTAGAATGTTTTTGCAGGAATACTTGTGACATCTGGATAAACTTTATTGAAGGCAGAGCTTAATTAGGAATGCATCATTTTAATTATAACCTCATAAAATGAATTTCTAAAAGGGTCTTTTTCTGTTTGTCTGAGGGTTGGGTTTTTTTTTTTTGGAGGAAGAGACCTTGAAGTTGAATTGATAAGAAAGCCTGATGAATTGCTGTGAATCTGGACAATCTGTGTAGCAGAAACTTGCAGTCATTTACACCAAGTTCTGTCACCTTTTCTTACTTCCCCAGGTGTTGGAAGGATCCTCTTCCTTCCCAGCCTTCTAAGGGAGGCAGAGAGGTTGCAACACAGCAGTTGTCCCAACTGTAGATGGAAATTGCAGGGTAAGAAAGAAAAGTCTTAGGAAACAGTTGGCCATTAAAAGGGAGCTGTGCAAGCTCCTGTAATAAATAGATCTATTTTAACCCAGGTGTTGTGGGGGAACCCAAGCACCTTGTGCTCTCTTGTGGAGTGTAATGTTGAGGTTGAAACTACAGAGTAATGTGCTGTAACAAGAAATGCAAAAAGGAAAGTAAGGAAATATCTGTATGGTCTTTGTGATGGCTCTCTATGTGTGTGTTTTTGTATATAAGAATCAGAGGCAGGCAAGCAAAATAAAATGGAATTAGTAAAAAGTGCTAGTTAAAATAGCTCACACTGCATACTACAGACCTGCCTCAAAAAGACTTGAAAAAGAAAGGCAAAAAGGCTTAAAGAATATGGTTTGCAGCCCCAAATTCTCCAGGATTCCTCAGCACTGAGGAATAGGATCCTGCTCAAGATTTGACAGGTTGAAGGGTGCATTAAAGAAGTCAGTTCTTCAGTCTCCATTGGAAGTTAGATAATTCTGCTCTTTTCAAAGAGCAAAACCTAATTCCCACTCTCTTACCTGAGACTTCTTCAGCTAATGAAATAGGTACTGATGTCTGGAGTGATCTGAGTGAATTATAGCTGCTTGTAATGGTTGCTGCCTCTCTAAAACAGTGCTAACAGCATCTAATTCTTTACTCTGTGAAACACTGAATATCATGACTTGAGAAACTGTTGCTGCCACTCATTTTTGTGACCAAAAAACCCCAACCAAGCAACTAACCAACCAACCAAAGGAAGTAATTCATGTGATATCTCCCATACAGCTGTTTTTGAGTTTACACTCCAGCCAGGACAACCTGTTTAACAGAAAAAAAAATTGATTTATACTGTTTTTTCTTTTAAAGCCTAGGTGTTTTATGAGGTGTAGTGTCTGTGCCACATTAGTGAGAGGAGGATTTGGGTCTTGGTTGCTTGATGAAGCAGCTCAGGAGGAGGATATATCACTCTGTCTGTGCTTTATCCTTTAAAACCTACTCTGTAAAAGTGAACCATACCTTTTGGAGTTCACTCTTCTACAAGGGGGCACCTTCCCGTGGGTAATCGACTGGGATAACATCGCAGGGTTGAGAAAATGTCACCAAATCGGTTAATTGGGCTTTTGCCCCACTAGAGGGACCCATTGTTACGACTAAAAAACTGGGATCTGAAGTTACAAAACCAGAACCAGCAACATCAAAATGTCAGGTGGAATTTGGGGACCAGAATCGCTTTTCCTCTCGTGGTGTGCCTGCACACACACACACACACATAGACACACCTTCCAACCTCTTCCACACATGCAATTGCCATGTGCCAGCTCAGATGCAACTTTCTGTGCAGCAGCAGAAGGATGAAGGGAGCATTTTGCATGGACAGAAAGCTCAACTTTTCAATGTGTGGGTCACCTTGCAGCTGTGTTCTGAGAGAAAAAGGACAGGAGGAAAGATTTCGCTGCTGGGCTCTTCTCTGCTTCGTCCTGGCTGTGCTGCCCATGGCACTGCCCTGCCTCTCCCCTGCTTCTGAGTGAACAGCATCTGTGCCTGCCCCTGGCTCTGTCTCTTAACTCAGGATCTGTCCCTGGCACAGCACCACTCTCAGCATCCTTCTTGCCTCTTGCAAGCACCTCCAAGCTTCTCCTGTGTGTGATCCTCCCCCCTCATTTCACTAACCCTCACTTTGTTTAGCTAGGTTAGGGGGAGAGCTGGAAAAAAACCCCAACAAACAGCAATGAAATGATCTGGAAATATTTGCATGCAACATTTTTTTTTGGTTGACAGTATCTTCATCTGATGGTGTTAGGCCTCTCCTCCTCCTCCTCCTCCTCTGCCCCTGTCTGAGTCCTCTCTTTGTATTGTTCTGTCGTCTTGTACAAGTCAGGATGAATTGGGCACCCAAGCACTGTAAAGTTGTGGAGAGCACACTTCCTGGGTGTGCCAAAATAAGAAGGAATGGGAATTGTTACTTACTACCTACAGTGGAGTCATTTTAACACTCTAATGCTACCAATCACCATGTTTTTTTCCTCAGAAAGAATGCATAGCTTTATTAGTTCTTGTTCTTTCACCCATTTGGTATTTTAAATTCCTCTCCTAGGTGTGATGGGGATGCAATGCAGTAACTCTTCTCTTAACAAAGAGCATTTCTTATTGGTATGTGCTCAAATGAGTTAAAAATGATCTTGAATTAGTGTTTACTGCAGTAAAATTTCCTCTCTGTGCATGAGAAGCTGCTGAAACAACTGTGCTGTGTGACCATCTCAAAAAGCATCTCAGCAAAGTGCCTCTTTGGTTCCTTTTTGACACAGCATGCAGAGCTTTGGGATAAAATACTTGGATCACACCAATGGATCTGCAGCTTGATTTCCACAGGAGTTGGGCTCCTCAGCCACCAGGGTCTTGGCCCTTGAACAGAACAGACCTGCAGATCCTTTGGCTGCCACTGGAAAGGAAGCACCCACACACCCCTCAGAAGTGACTTTAGCTTCCTAAATCTTGTAGTGGCTCTTGCAATTATTACTCTCATCCCATGCAGGAATCTGGATGTGCTATGTGCTGCAGGCTTCCAGATGTTTTTATTTTACTTTGTCTTTTATTATTCCTGTGGGGTTTAAGAGGGAATGAGAACAATTAAACTGCAGACAATTTTGTGAGGTGGTGATAAGGATGAAGGATAAATTTGAGTCCACTTCTCCCCTCTTGGTATTAAAGGTGATGAAGCTGATGCTGGCTCTTTTGTGCTTGCCTTTGTCCATCCAGCACATGAACAAGGACAAATATGGGGTGAAAGGAAGGTATTTGCCCTATACTTCAGTGAGATGAAACAGGAACATAATGAAGGAACCTCATGAAGTTCAACAAGGGCAAGTGTAGGGTTCTGTACCTGGGGAGGAATAACCTCATGGACCAGGACAGATTAGGGGTTGACCTGCTGGAAAGGAGCCCCCCATGAAGAAGGACTTGGGAGGCTGGTGGACAAGAAGCTGCCCACAAGCCAGAAATGTGCCTTTGTAGCCTGTGGTCTCCTGGGGTGCACTAGGAAAAGTGTGATCAGCAGGCCAAGGGAGGTTCTTCTCCACCCCTACTCTGCCCTAGCCAGGCCACAGCTGGAGTTCTGGGTCCACTTTTGGGCTCCCCAGGTGAAGAGAGACAAGGAACTACTGGAGAGAGTACAGCAGAGGCCAGGAAGATGCTGAGAGCACCGGAGCATCTCTGGCAGGAGGAAAGGCTGAGAGCCCTGGGGCTGCTTAGCCTGGAGAAGAGCAGCCCCACAGGGAAGCTGCTCAATGCTGAGCAAGAGCTCAAGGCTGGGGGCAAGAGGCTGGGGCCAGACTCTGCTCAGTGGTGCCCAGGGACAGCCCAAGGGGCACTGGCTACCAACTGGAACCCAGGAGGTTCCAGCTGAGCAGGAGGAGAAAGTTGTTTGGTGTGAGGGTGTTGGAGCCCTGGCCCAGGCTGCCCAGAGAGGTTGTGGAGTCTCCTTGTGTGGAGAGGTTCCCAAGGCAGCTGGAGGTGATCCTAGGCAAGCTGCTGTGGGTGACCCTGCTTTAGCAGGGGGGTTGGACTGGATGATCCTTAGAGGTTTCTTCCAATCCCTAGCAGTTTGAAGCTGCTATTCTGTCCTGATGGAAGGCACACACATGGGAAAGGTGTTTTCAGCATGAGCAATATTTTGCAATATAGAATCAGAGAATCCTCTGGGTTGGAAGGGACCTTAGAGGTCATCTAGTCCAACCCCCCTGTAGTGAGCAGGGACATCCCCAACTAAATCAGGTTGCTCAGAACCTTGTCCAGCCTCACCTTGAATGCCTCCAGGGATGGGGCCTCAACCACCATATGGGTGGAAATAAGATGCATACAGCTCCTCTAGTCCTGCAGTGCTGGAGCTCTTCAGAGACCTGGCCCATGAACATGTACAGGAGCAGTTAGAGGAGCAGTTGAAGGACAAATTGCAGTGGGTGAGGTTTTGTAACTGTGGGTGCTGCAGCACCCACAGCAGACAACAGCAGAAGGGACATCACCTCACTGAAGTTGTGCAGTCTTGTGCCTCAGTGCTCTCAGCTTCTTATGGTGGATGAAGCTGGAGAATGTGCAAACTCATGCTCCTTCTGCATCTCCTGTTATGGTAGCACTTGGTTTTGACATGGGGGCTTCAGAGACACAAAACCAGATGTTGACCTCTGGTTTTACTGCACCTTTGCACCTGCCTCAAATTTGTCTTTTGAAACCTTGCAACATGCTTATTAAAATTAGAGCTGTATCAGTAAAGCTCATACCCAGAGAGCTTGTGGAAGCCTCATCCCTGGAAGCTTTTAAGGCCAAGCTGGATGGGGCTGTGGGCAACCTGATGTAGTGGAAGGTGTCCCTGCCAGGAACTAGATGATCTTTAAGTTCCCTTCCAACTCTGACTATTCTATGATTCTATGATACCTTCAGACTTGCTTCTTCTTAAGGTTCATGCAAGGCAGAGGGGATGTTGCACCTCCTGTTGCAGCCCTGTGGAGTCATGGAGAGGGTCTGGGAACCCTCAGTTGATGTACTGCAGTAGTTTTAGGAGCTCTTTTTGAGATCTTTCTGCAGGCAGCAGCTGAGTTCATGGTGCTGCACTGAGATCATTAGGCTCATTTGCAGTAGGAGATCAGCTTAAATGCAAAGAAATGTCTTAATTCAGATTCTCTTCTAGGAAAAGAACTGGACAATGTAGGCAATCTAGTAGGAAATTGTTAGCTGTGGAAGCTTTTTACACTGCTGTGAAGATCTGTGGTCAATAGGAAAAAGACATATAAAAGAATAAATGATCTATAACACCCTAATAATAATAATATGACCTTGCTTTATTTCAGCACAAGCTAGCAGCATTTCATCCCTTATGGCTTCTGATAGCTAAATGACCACCTCAAAATGTGGAGGGCTTAGGTATTTATATCACTAAGGACTCTGCTTCTGGAGGGACCTAAAGAAACTTGTGTGTTCTGAGATGGATTAAGATGCATTCTCTTTGGCTAGAACTGAGTTGGTGCCAAAAGAGTGGTCTCAAACTCATGGGGAAGATTTATTTTGCCTTTTTTTTGGATTTATTTGTTTCCATAGCTGGCAAAATTTCTCTGTAAATAAACAATATTCCCCTAAATCCCACCTAGCCAGGTCAGCAGCACTTGTTTACTCAGCCCAAGGTGTACAATTAAAGAAGAATATAATTATTGCAGGTTCTTACCACTTTTTTTTGTTGTTGTTGCTAAGCTGTTCCTGGGTGCCTGACAGTTCCCTATACTCTTATTTCTTATCCTGAGAGACTTATTCCTATGGCTCAAGAATCCCTCATTTCAGTAGCTGTGATGCTAACTGCATTCTGAAATAAATACAAAGTTTCATAAACTGTAGAATTACTTCAACTTTGCTGTTTCCCATGAACACCTGTTTTTCCCTGCTCATTAGAGGCAAGCTTTCTGAATACTAATTGGCATCCTGACTCAGCCCCAGAGCTCCATCCCAGAGTGTGTGATGGGTTTTGTTTCTTCCCTGTATCTGCATTTTAAAATCCTACCCTAGGAAGGGAAAACAAACCACAAGGGTGGGAACTCAGTGAAAGGAATCCAGAAAAATCCACCAGGATCTACTAACTGGCTGTTTCATCTGACTATGAAATAGGCACAGCAGTTGTACAACTGCTGTGTTTATATGCAGCTCTGCATTTTGGACTTGGAAAAACAAAAAAAAAGAGAGATCTTTCTTAATATAGCCCAAAGTGTGAGTTCACTTGGAAAAGTGAATCTGTAAACTTAGCATCATGTTTATTGTCTTAGTGACTCTTCAGATTCCAGGCTTGAGCTGGACACTGGCACAGCAGCTTGTTTATCCTAACTACAAGCTCAGCCTGAGGTCAGTAAGTCTAGCTATGTTCAAGGGCTCAGGATTAATGTTGATAGTGCATCTGTGGGAACAGTGGCCTGACTCCACATCTCCTCAAGTCACCACATCAGTCCAGGGTTGTGGGACACAGGACTAGAAAAAAGCTGCTGCCTTTCTCCACACTCCTCCACCCTGCCTTGTGTTTTTCTGTCCTCCTCCCTCCTGCTTTCCACACCAAAGGGAGTTCACTGAAATGCCTGGTTTGTCCCCAGACTGCTAACCTTTCCATGGGAGGCTGGACTTAAAGACTTTGAGGTTCTTAACTTGTCTTGTTTCTAACCTAGGGCTAGGTTGTGTTAAAGGAGTCACTGGACAGGAGCAGCATCCTTCTCCATGCAGCCTTCCTGTGCCACCAGCTCTGCTCATCCTCTCAGGCACTTCCCAGATGGATTTGAACCATCAAAGGCCCATCCCTGGGAATGTGCAGGTTTGGGGTAACCAGAGGGATGCATGTTCTTGCTACCTGAGCCTCTGCTGGGAGAAGCCTTCACAAGGCATCGGGAGCTGATCTGTGATTCCTTCTGGTACCACTCTGCAGAGGGGTGCAAGCTCCCACGTTTGTTAATGCTGTGGCCAGGTCATGTGCTAATGCACAGAACTTTTGCCTGTAAACATGATAAAAAAGAGTCAATTCAGCCCTTGTGAAGGGGATGGTGCCCTGCAGGCAGTCCTGGCACTATGTAACCCTAGGCAGCTCACCTGTATGTGAAGCAGCTCCTTGAACGTTGGCTTTGCAGTCTTAGTTAGGATACAAATGTCAAAATCTTATTGCTATGTGTATTGATAGAATTTTTATATGAATTTTGTATAATTTCTAGTGTTGATGATGTTTAATTTATACATATTTATATATATATATATCACCTAATAAATGCATTTTGAATGACTTCAGAAGGTCCCGCTTCAGCATTGTGTAATGAGACCATTTGGTTCCAGCCAAACAGGAGTTCAGTACCCATTATCTTGCAGGATAACTGCCTGAATGTCCTCTCTGGCATCCCCACAAACCACTTATTCCACCTGCAAGGTTCATATGTATTTATGGAAGCTTCTTTTGTGTATGAATTGGTCTTTTTTTTTCTCACACCCCCCCAAAAAAATGATTATTTTTCTCCTTTATTTTTTATTAAAAAATGTTTCTCTTTTGGGAGTGCTGAAAAAAAAAAAATCTGAAGAGAAATTAAGTTGTTGCTGAAAAACTAAGCAGGCTGCCATCCCTTTCCCTTTTCTGGGCTAAAGTCCAATTTTGCACAGCAGTTTGCAAGGGGAAAAAAAAACCAACACATCGCTGGATTCGGCGAGAAATATTGTAACAGTCTGTAATCTCTGTCAAGATAAAATTGCTTTGTGATTTACATTACAATAAATCCTGACCTTTAAGTGCTGCAGACTAAGCTAATCTCTGAAGCACTTTATTCTATCACTGAATCAGCCTGGGAAGCTGAAGCTCAGGGGCTGCACTCATCCCACCCTGGTGCTGCTGAGGAGCAGGTAGGATAAGCAGCTTGCGGTGCATGGTGGTTCCACGTGTGTTGCAACAGGGATGTCATTGACCTGCCTAGGATGGATTCCTAGAGCTACTTCTGCTCCTGGAGGAAGCATAAATTAGTATTTGTTATATTTTTTATCAAGGTTTTTATAAATACAGAGCAAATAATGTTTAACTTGACAAAAATCAGGATATGTAGAATTAAGTTTAAAGATCCGAGCTGACTTTCTAGGATTAATTGCTAATAGCTCCCTTCCTTCCTTCCTTCCTTTTCTTCCTTCCCTTTCTTTTTCTTCCTTTCTTCATTTCTTTCTTTGTTTCTTCATTTTCCTTCTTTCTTTCTTCATTTCTTTTCTTTCATTTCATTTCTTTCTTTCTTCCTTTCTTTCTTCCTTTCTTTCTTTCCTTCATTTTTCTTTCTTCCTTTCTTCCTTCCTTTCTTTCTTTCTTCCTTTAATTTCCTTGTTTCTTTCTTTCTTCCTTTCTTCCTTTCTCTCTTTTCTCTCTTCATCTCTTTTTCCTTCTTTCTTTCTTTCTTTTTTTGCTTGCTTCTTCCCTTTCTTCTTTTTAAGGACAAAAACTTCTGTGTCACCATAGATATTTCAACCTTAATTTATCTTTTTTTTTTTTTCTCTTTGTCTCCTGGGGTCTTTTATTTTTTCCTTTCTTTTTTTTCTTCTTTTTTTCTGTGGGGGGTGGGGGAAAAATTCCCCAGAATGAATATTTCAGGGTTTCTTTAGTTATAGATTTACCCAGTGGTCCTTTACCAGAAAATACTCACTAGATTGAGTAAGATAATCAAGTAGTTATTAAAACAGGAATTCCTGACACATTATCCCATCACACAGCAGTGAAATTTATTGTGTCATGGTCTGCTTGGAGCATTTTTAGCCTCTGTATTTATATGTGCACTTAAAGGCAATCTTATTATAAGGCACTTAGGTTTACTGAGCCAACCAGATTGTCAGACTAGGAATTGATTATAAACCCCATAATTCTGCATACAGAGCATCTCATGCTGTGAAACTAAATGATCTTTAAAGCTTTTCACCTTACTGTTCAACCACCTCACTCCAACATCTGCTGGAACACTAGGGACAACCTAATTCCCATGGGGAAAAGAAAAAGTTGGCCTGAGTTTTCCTTTGGCCTTTGGGTCACATCCATTTTCTTCTTTAATTCATTACATTTGCTATTCTCAGACCAGTTGTATTGCCTGAGGAGTGTTGATATGTGTCAGTTATCTTGGAGCTTTCATTGGTCTGTGCATCTTTCACTGCACCTTTTGAACAGGGTGTATGCAGATATGTTGTGTACTGGTTAGGTGTACATCTCATTTATTATGCTATAGATGTACACGTGCATATATTTATACATATAGATGAATACATGCATATATTTATACATATACAGATTTTTCCTGGTTGTATGTGTGTGTATAAGTACAGGTATAGGTATAGTTATGTAAATGTATCTATACATTCATAGAATCAAAGAATTGCCAGAGTTGGAAGGGACCTTAGAGATCATCTAGTTCCAACCCCCTGCCTGGCAGGGACACCTCCCACTAGATCTGGTTGCCCACAGCCCCATCCAGCCTGAACTTCAAAGCTTCCAGGGATGAGGCTTCCACAGCCTCTCTGGGCAACCTGTTCCACTGTCTAACCACCCTAACAATGAAGAACTTCCTCCTAATGTCCAATCTAAATCTTCCCTCCTCCAGCTTGCACCCATGTCCCCTGGTTCTATCACTGTCTGACCTCCTATAAAGTCCCTCCCCAGCTTTCTTGCAGCCCCTCCAAATACTAGAAGGCCACCAGAAGTCTGGATCTGATGACCTGGGACATATCAGGAAGAAAAAGAGGAGGTTGATAGGAAAGAGATGTTGAAGAAAAATCCACTGTCAGGAGAGAAAAAGCTGCAAAAGTTAAATGTTTTGGACTACAATAAATGGGAAGTTGATTGGCAATAGCAGGTTTCCAGTTTTACCCAGATGTTTGTGAATTAGCTCCTAAACATTTTACTCTGATTTTCCAGCTAGATGTTTCTCCTTTATGACAGATTCTGGTTTTTGGGTCTCTGGAGAGCTAGAGGGAAAGAAGGGAGGCATTGGACAGAGGAATATGTTTCATCTGAAGGTTTTAACATTTTGATCTGAAGTCACCTTGAGGTCTCCTAAGCACAGAAGTTAAAAACTCTTAAACCAAGGACTTGCTGTGTTGATCTGTCTGAAAGACACCTTTGGTTTCCTCACTGCTGAAAGTCTGGGGTTTTCTGTAATATTTACTTATATTTAGCTAGGGAGGATAATGTAAACCCTCAAAAATATCCATGGGAACCTTTGACCTACCCATAATGTCCTGGATGGTCCAGGACAATAGCAGAGACATAATCCCCACGTAGATCTTAGCTTTTGAGGGTTTCCACTGAGATTTCAGAGCTGTGACTGCCAGGTAATTAGGGATACCTTTCCCTCCAGGGCTGTCCCTGGTAAAGTCACAGAATCAGAGAATCAGAGAATATTAGGATTTGGAAGGGACCTTGAAAGATCATCTAGTCCAACCTCCCACCTCTGAGATGGCAGCCTTGGTGCCAAGGTTCCATTGAAGCTGATGGACATGTCAAAGAGTGATGCTGCACCACTAAACAGATGACACAGGAATATTGCCCATTTCAAACAGTTGAGATGTGCTGTTCTGAATGTTTCTCACCCAAAATACAAATTAGACTTTGATAGGTCATTTCAGTAGGATCAAGGTGAGCAGCTGCTGGCAGAGAAGAAGGAAGGGCAGGTATCTGAACCACCAGCTAATGGCAACTTCTTTTTAAAGCCCTTCCTGAGAGCCTTTGCCTTTGTAGATGCCTTTGTAGGAAATCTAGCTTGGCAGGAGCCAGCTCAGAAGGTGTGTTAGCAGATGGTGAGGCCAACTGAGGAGTCATCTGGCTACAAAGCTGGAAGGTTATAAGAAGAATGAGAGGGAGGCAGTGCTGTTTCATGCTTCCAGTTGCAAGGGAAATGCAAAAGTTTAGGGAAAATCCTGTTTTGTTGGGTGCTAACTCAACTTGTAAGCTTCCATGGGAAAGAGGGAGAGAAGGGGTTTTGTGATGAGAAGAACTGCTGAGTTTCATAGAATCACAGAATGCCCTGAGTTGGAAGGGAGCCACCAGGATCACCAAGCCTAACTCCTGTCTATGCACAGGACAACCCCAAAGGCACCCCATGTGTCTCACAGCATTGTCCAAGTGCTTCTGGAATTCCATGAGTGTTGGTGCCATGACTGCATCCCTGGGGAGCCTGTTCCAATGCTCCACCACTCTCTGGGTGAAGAACCTTTTCCTAAGGTCTGATCTGAACCTCCCCTGGCACAGCTTCAGGCCTTTCCCCTGGGTCCTGTCACTGGTCACCAGAGAGAAGAGATCATCTCCTGCCCCTCCTTCATCTCTGGTGAGGAAGTTCTAAACTGCAGTGAGGTCTCCCCTCAGTCTCCTCTTCTCCAGGCTGAACAGACCAAGTGATTTCAGCCTTTCCTCATATGACTTCCCCTCCAGACCCTTCACCATCTTTGTGGCCTCCTCTGGATGCTCTCTAACAACCTGATATCCTTCTTGTATTGTGGTGCCCACAGCTGCACCCAATACTGAAGGTGAGGCCACAGCAGCTTGGAGCAGGGTGGAACTAGCACCTCCCTCCACCAGCCAGCAGTGCAGTGCCTGATGCACCCCAGGACCCTTCTGGCTGCCAGGGCTCACTGCTGACTCATATTTAACTTGACATCAACCAAAACTCCCAGATCCTTCTCTGCAGGGCTGCTTTCCAGCCTCTCCTTCCCCAGCCTCAACCCTCCCCTTCTCTGCTGTTCTGTGTCCATTCTTTACTTTCCCAAGGTCAGCACCTCCAGCTGAAGCCCATCCATATCCCTCCATTCCATTTTGGTAGCTAGTTTCCAGGAGAGGTTATTTAGCAGCCTTCTCTTAGCCTTGGTCTTCTAAACAAAATGCATGTCATCATCTGAAATAGTTTTCTCAAAATCATATATATCAAAGCCTTTCTGGACAAATGGTTGTGCCTGTCCATTTACATGATGCTTTGACAGCAGCTTGTCCTGAGATGTTCCTTGGGCTTTCATTCAATCAGATCTTAAATATTTTATCAGGGCTTAAAAGACAGGACTCTGTCCATTTACTTAATGTTAGTACTGTTAGGGTAACTTCTTTCATTATTATTTTTAGGGTATTTTTTCCTCTTTCTCTTCATTTCTAGTTTTCACTCTCTATTGCACAGCAGCTGTACTTTTTGGAGGTTTCTGGATTTGTTGTTTGTTTGAATTTATTTTCATGGAAACAAAAAGGCTGAAGATCAAAGTGTTCCCTCCCTCTATTGAAGATACCTTAGTCACTTCCAAGAGGTAGCTAAAGGCCAACATGCTGCAAACAGCTTGCCTCCTAAATCACCCCATCAGCTTCCTGAGAGTTCATGAGGGTATCATGCCTGGGCACAACCCCCAAAAATGAGCCATAGAATCACAGAATGGCCTGGATGGGAAGGGACCTTCAAGATCATCTAGTTCCAACCCCCCTGCCTACCAGGGACACCTCCCACTAGAGCAGGTTGCCCACAGCCCCATCCAGCCTGGCCTTCAAAGCTTCCAGGGATGAGGCTTCCACAACCTCTCTGGGCAACCTGTGCCACTGTTTCACCACCTTAACAGTGAAGAACTTCCTCCCAATATCTAATCTAAATTAACCCTCCTCTAGTTTGCATCCATTCCCCCTAGTCCTATCACTACCTGACCTCCTCAAAAGTCCCTCCCCAGCTTTCTTGTAGCCCCCTTCAGATCCTGGAAGGCCACCAGAAAGTCTCCTAACTTGCAAATCTCTCTCTAATCTCCCAGACTGCCCACAGCTTGAAACAAACCAACCTGCACACTGGCCATTTAGATAAAATTCTCTTTTATTTAGATTCACACAATATTATCTGTAGAAAGACCAACAATGTCCAGAACTCTGGAAAACCTTTTTTTTCACTATGGAACAGACATCCTGGAAATGGATTGTGTCCCTGAGCTCTGTGGATGTGCTGGCAGTTCAGTGTAAAACAAAGCAAATACTCAGGTTGTGAGAAGTTGTTTTCTCCCTGCAACTTCCTGAAGGTTACCCTAACTAGATTTTCATATTGGTTTCTGTGGTCTGCAGCTATGCAGAGCAGAAGAAATTGAAGGCATCTCTTAAGCTGAAGGAGTATTTTTAGATGTTTTGTGGGCTGTGTATCAATTACTTTATAACATAGAGTTAGCAAGGAATGTATGAAATATACTTAGTGCCTTTCAAGAGTATTTTAGGAGCATTTGATTCTGACACATGGAATATAATTTACAGAGATGCAAGTTACATCATTATAAAATTATATATTGAGAAAACACCACCAGAAGGAATACAAAAATCCAGGAAAGAAAAAAAAACCACCAAAAACCATGTGAAGAGAATCCTTTGAACTTTTCCCTGAGGTATCCACCCTTGAAAAGAGCCTGGACCACTGAAGACTCTTTGCTTTCCATTCAAAGGAAGCTTTTGGAGGATTAGACAACCTGTCATTTGTCTCTAAATGATTGTTTTATCAGTGGTTATGCTAATGCCAGTGGCATTAGTAGGTGACTGTTCCTTTAGCCTTAAAATAGCCTTTGGACATCTTCCAGGTTCCTTGGCTCACCCTGTCCATGGGCATGTGGGGAAGAAGGAGGAAAGGAGAAGAGCTCTGCTTTTCTCTTCCACATTTTCTATTTACAGAAAAGAAACCAAAATGTTTTGTTATTAGGAGGTTTTATGATTAATTTTGATTATTTTTCTCAAAGAACCAGACCAGAATTAAATTATTTTTCTTACTAGGAGGGATTACACCCAAGCTTGAATGTTTTCCTAGATGTCATAGCAGTCAATATGCTGGCAGGGGAAGTTACCACCTCTCCTGTTTTTACCACTGACCAGCTACTTTGGTTGCATGGGATTAACTAGAGCTTTCTACTGGAAGCCTTGGAAGAAATTTTAAATGTCCTCCCTGCTCCCAAAGAATAGCTGGGCATTCTGAGAAGAGAAAGAGAAACCTTCTCCAAATTATGCTTTGAAATATGTGAAGGGTGGGTGTCAGGAGGATGAGGTCAGGCTCTTCTCAGTGGAGCCCAGTGACAGGAGAAGGGGCAATGGCTGTAAGCTGAAGCACAGGAGGTTCCAGGTGAAGACAAGAGCAAATGTTTTCCCAGTTGAGGTGCCAGAGCCCTGGCCCAGACTGCCCAGAGAGGTTGTGGAGTCTCCTTCTTTGGAGAGATTCCAACCCCCTCTGGACACCCTTCTTTGTGACCTGGTGTAGGGAATCCTGCTGTGGCAGGGGGGTTGGACTAGATGAGTTTTTGAGGTGCCTTCCAACTCCTAACATTCTGTGATTCTGTGAAATTACACTAGCCTTGCCAGAGCTGCCAACATGGGACAGCACAGATGAGCACAGAGAAACAACCAGGAGGTGGTTGCCACCACCATATCTCCTGCAGGCTCAGTCCAGCAGTATCCAGCATTAAATTCAGACACCTGGTGGGCAAAAGAAGCTGAGCTGTGGACCCAACAGAGAATCCTCTGTCTCTGGAGTTTCTTATATGGAGGGAAATTAGCCCTTTTAAAAGTTTATTTTATTTCTCCTTTCTTTTTTTTTTTTGATTGCCCCCCCCCCAAATTATTTTGAGTCTATGATCAAGACTTGGTTTGGAAACCAGTCTGAAACAACTTCCAGGCTGGTGTTTTACCTCTTTCACATAAATATTCCACTCTGAGCCTGAAAAGGCTGTACTTTGAGAAGCAGAGAGAAGACTTTCTTTGCTCTTCTTTGTGTGACTTCCACCAGGAGGACCTGGTCATCTGCCCAGAAAGACCTCCTGTCTTCCTGAGATTCAGTCATCCTCCATGGGAGAGAGATGTCATGGGAAAGCTTCCTGGTGATGGAAAGGATCATTTCCACCTCCATAAACTGTCCCCAAAATTCACACTCCTGCTTGCAGATCTGATGCCTGAGGGTGTAGGTGCCTATTTGCAGGGTCTAATGGTCCCTTTCAACCTACTTATGCAAACTCTGGGCAGATCTGCATTTTGCAGTCACCATTCAGAACAATGAAGCTCTGGTAAAAAAGTACATCTCTTGACTGAAAATTTTCCACCCAGATCTCAGGAGATGTCTAGTAGTGACTGCTTCTGGTTGGAAACAACTATTCTTAGATCCTTTTAAAATTTCTACTTTCAAAATGAGCCATAACATCTCAGATGTGAAAAAAAAAAAAAAAAAAAAAAGAGAAAAAAAGAAAGAAAAAAGCCAAAAAGAAAAAAAAAAGCACTTAAAAAGGTAGTTACTCTGTGAAACTTCACTCAGTTTCCAGATTGTTATTTCTTCTAACCAGTGAAACTGACCTATCCCTTCTGATGACCACAGGAGAAGCTGAAAATACCTACCACAAAGTGCCTTTCTTTATCCTCAGGGGTTGTATTTCCCCTGCAAGATGACCTCTGGGCTGTAGGCAGCCAGGTCTGTCCTCAGGGCAAAGACAGTAAAGATGTCTCAGGCCTTGTGCCACTGCCAAGCCATCCCAGCAGAGTCTCCTGTTCTGGGATGAACCTAGAGTGACTTCTAGACTGCTAGGAACTGTCTGGGGATTAAGCTTTGTAAAGCTGAGGCCCAAACCAAGTGAGAAAAGCATTGTGAAAAGGAATTTAACTCTGTGAGGGGCTCAGACACCATAATAAGATCATACTGTAGAGGTCAGATTGGTTGTAGAAGCTGTCTGGTCTTCTCCCTGTCCTCCTCATCCTCTGTATAAAAATACTAATGTCCCTTGCTTGCATACCCCAGGACTAGAGCTCTTCTGATTCATATAATAAAGCTTCTCACTGGCTTCTGTACAGTGACAGTCTTCAATTAAAATTGTGCAGTGGGTTAATGAGATTCTATGAGATTCTTCCACAGTCTCTCCAGGTGACAGCAAACAGAACCCAAAGGCTTTTAAAAAAGAAAGAAAAGAGTGATTTTTATATTTATTTAATGACAAGAAATTCATATGGCTCATTTTCAAGTGAAACTGGGAACATGTTAAAGTCTGAAACCCTTTGCTTGCTACTTTAACATATAGAAGTGCTAATACCTGGGTTTTTTTGGCAGAAACCTAGGAGGAGTCAGTTAAGAATCAACAAAAAGAGAATAAACCAGAAAGAAATGCTTAAATACTCAGGTGCTACAGCATGATCATGGTTACTGAAAATGTTGAACTTTCATGTTTTGTCTTCATGTTCCTTGAAGATGCTCCAGAGTGAAGAAAATGGGAAAGAGTGAGGAGCTTGGCCTGCAGAATTAAAGTGGACAAGGTAGAAACACAGAATCATTTAGGCTGGAAAAGGCCTTTAAGACCACCAAATCATCTGTCAGCCAGCAGTGCCAGGTCACCACTAAACCATATCCCTCAGAACCACATCTCCAAGTCTTTTCAATCCCTCCAGGGATGGTGACTTCACCACTTCTCGGGCAGCCTCTTCCAGGGCTTGGTAAACCTTCTGGGGAAGAAATCTTTCCTGTCTAACCTAAACCTCCTCTGGTGCCACCTGAGGCCATTTCCTCTTGCTTGTTCAATGGGAGAAGAGCCCAACACCCACCTGGCTCCAACCTCCTTTCAGGGAGCTGCAGAGAGTGAGAAGGTCTCCCCTGAGCCTCCTCTCCTCCAGGCTAACCAAGCCCAGTTCCCTCAGCTGCTCCTCACAACACTTGTGCTCTAGACCCTTCCCCAGCTTCCTTGCCCTTCTTTGGATATGGTCTAGCACTTTAATGTCCTTCTTGGAGTGAGGGTCATACAGGTGTGGACACATGAGCTACTAGGAAGAATTTGTTGAGTTTTGGGTTCCTTCCTCAGAAAAGCTGTTGCTGCTTCTTACCATTTCTGCTGCATCTCCATCTAACCTAGCAACATTTCTGGTTGTGGCATCAGTTGTTCCTCTTCACAGCAGAAATTCAGGGCTTTGGTATGAGTTTCCCAGCAGAGAAACTTGGACCTCACTTTCCTCCTCTTTCTAGCATCATGATTTTTAGGCTTTAACTGAGTAACTGGAGAGGTGAGAGAACATATACCTCTTGGTTTGTCACAGGAAAATTGTCCCTGTCGACATGCCTGGCCTTACTCCAGGATAAGAACAAGTCCTGTTTAAGGAGAAAATGAGAATAAATACAGGAATGGAGGAACTTGGGGCAATTTTGGTTTGACTTCATGAACATATTTGCTAATAGTGGAAACTTGAGTGGTGAACTTTACTGAATATTCGTGGTTGAGAAGATGATCATGTCTACTCAAAGGCTGTTTTGTTGCTATTACAGTTCAGTCTTTGGTCTCTCTCTCCTATGTTTTCCAACCAGACTGAAGAGCCATCTTCTTTCTACCTCTGGCCTACATCATATAGCTGTGTTGATGGAAATGTACAGACTTTGGGAGGCTTCAAAATCCATCTTCAGAAGTACCATTTCCAGACACAAGAAGTTTAACACAAAAGCAGATTTGTGACTTGGAGCATGCTGGAAATAGCAAGAGATTTGTCATCCACTGAGTGTGATGGTTTGTTTAGCTCTTTAGTGTCATGGTTGGATTCATTGATCTCAAGCTAGATACATCACAGATAACATGACAAGCAGTATACACCAATGCTGAAAAAGATAAATATCATTTATTATCTTCATGAGGATCTATGCAAAGAGCTAGTTCCACGAATATTCACTCATCAGGGTGCTAGATATGATCACTGTCATAAAGGAATTAGTTCAGGCATGACAATAGTTCATCTTGAGACAGAATGGGTAAATCTGTCTGGTCAGTGCTTTGTGGGAGATGCCTACAGACCTAATTTCCTCTATGCTCCATATGACACATTAGCTATGCTGAATGAAAGCACAATGACAACCTGAAATGTACTGAAATGTGGAGAAAGCAGCATTGCTTTCCCCTTTGGTGGTTGTTTTAGTCATTAGGAGATAAAGATCAGTAGCTTAAGCATATATGTGGCAAGTGATAGATTTATTTGTCAGCACATAAATACAGCATTCAAATTCTTTTTGAAGTTTGGGCTTCTGAGCAGCAGCAGCAACATCAACAGAGACCTCAGGGCAAGGAGCTCTCTTCCAGCATGGTGAGCAGCTGGATCACATAGTCCCCACCTCCAGCAACGTTTGATGCTAGGACACCTTCCCTGGTGAGCACAGGGCTCCAGGTGTAACATCAGGTAAGGTGGCACCAACGCTTCCATTGCCCCTGCCCAGCTGTGCTCCCCTGGCAGGTGGTGCCACAGGGTGAGACCTCTCAGGGTGCAGGACCCTCCACAGCTGGAGACAGGAGCCTAACCATCTCTTAGAGCATATTTTCCAGCTGGCACAGCTGCTCCACTCTGCCCTCTGACAGTAGGGACCTGGCACCGATGTGCTCTGCACCGTCCACCTGCAGCTCTTGTGGCTCTAACAGCTCAAGTCAGGGAGTTAAATTTAGCAACAAAATAGGGCAAGTGTTTACCTTTCTCCAGACAGTCTCAATGTTGAAGGTCCTGGGACTTCCCTCTCTTGCTGCATTAGATGACATAATGCTTGTAGAGTGTCCCTTCACAGGACTGCCCTCGTTACCTGGTGAATGTGTTGGACTAGATAATCTTCAGAGGTTTCCCTTCTAACCATTACCATGCTCTGATTCTGTATCCAGATTAACACCTTTAACACATTAACAGATTAGCACAGGCAGGCTTAGGTCAGGTATGGGCCAAATATTGGGCCAGCTGATGAAATCACAGACAGGTCCTTGGCTCCTGGTCTGGAAATGATAGGATGGGCAGCACTCTTCTAGCTGGGAACATCAGTACAGACAAGCAGACATGTGCTGCATGTTGCTTATCATGCATGCCTGTGGCCTCTGCTTGTGTGACTTTGGAAGCACACATGGGACCAGGAGTGGAAACAGTCCAAGTTACTCCTTCCCTGAATGAAAGATGGAAGAGAAAATACAGCCACCAGTGCTAAAACCACCTGGACTTATGGAGGGTATAAGAGGAGAGCAGTAATAACTCTTCTCTGCAGGTGCCACCAGAAAGGAGAGCAATGAAAAAGGGTTGCATTGTTCTGACAGGCTTGGTTTGGAAGTACTTTGTCTGACAAAAACTTTCCATAAAGACAGACAACAGTTAGAAGCAGCAGAGCTGTCACAAAGCTTGAGAACCTGCTCCATGGAAATAGAAAGCGCGTGTGACACGGCTGCACACAGATGAGGCAGGGAGAAGGTGAAAACACAGAGGAATTTGAAGATAGTCTAATGCTGATGAGCCAATTTTCTATTTTTAGAGAGCTCACTACTTTCTGCTGATTAGAACAAAATGCTGGGAGAAAAAAGGGAATAAGTGAGACAGGCAGAGAGAAAAAGGGAAAAAAAAAGAGAGGAATTTGTCAGGCTACTGAGTACACAAATAAGAGATCTGATGCTGCAGATAGGAGAGACATGCAGGAGGCTACCAAAAGTCTGGTCTTGAAAACAAACCTGGGAAGGTGCTATAGGTGGGAAATAACAAAAGATGTGCTTCAGATGTAAAAACAACATAAAAACAATTTAAAAAAGCAAGGAACTGAATGCATTTCATCACTTTCCAAGGGTTTGAAACGCCAGAAAGCAGAGAAGAGCTAACAGGTAGTGAGGAATTGCAGCCAGAATGAATGAGCTCTGTCAGATCAGGAACTGCTATGAATTTCAGGTAAATGTGTGGTTAAAAATGCCCTGTGGAATTTTTTGTTGGTTTGGGGGCTTTTTTTTGTTTGTTTTGGGTTTTTTTTGTTCAGTTTGGGGGTTTTTTTTTTGTTTGGTTTGTTGAGTTCTTTTTACACAATGGAACAGTAAAAAAGCAGTGATGTTTTGTTAAAGAATGAGGTAGTTGAGATGGCTTTGTGGCCATAAATGCATTCCAAAGGGCAGGATAGATCAAGTTGAGGGAGAGGTTAAAGGTGTCCAGAGGAATGGAGAATATTTCAGGGGTGTAGAAAGCACAGCTGAAAAATCATCTGAGGAATCCTGACCATAATTTCCTTTCACCTATGTTAAGACTGAAGAGAGCAGCACTTCCCACTACCTACTGGGAGACATTTTGAAAGACATGGTTGCCAAATGTTCTCCAGTGATTGACATGTCAGCAGAGTTATGGCTTGTGTCTTTGGGGGGAAAGAATTGCTCATGAAGGGAAAGAGAAACCTTCAGGGGAAAAGAAGAGCTCAGCTCAAGAGGCTGTTCAAAAATCTTACTGCTGGGGTGGGTTCCAAGGAAGCCTACCCCATTTCTGTTCCAAGGAAGCCTACCCCATCTCTGTGGTTAGAAAATGGGAAAGTGGAGCTTCAGGTTTCTTAAGGACTATTTCAACAGTCTGGTTCAACATCTCTGTCAGAGACATGGCCAGTGGCATCGAGTGCTCCCTCAGCAAGTTTGCCGACGACACCAACCTGTGTGGAACGGTTGATACGCTGGAGGGGAGGGATGCCACCCAGAGGGACTTGGGCAGGCTGGAGAGCTGGGCCCATGCCAACCTCAGGAAGCTCAACAAGGCCAAGTGCAAGGTCCTACATTTGAGTCAGGGCAATCCCAAGCACCCATAGAGGCTGGGGGGNGAGAGTTGGGGTTGTTCAGTCTGCAGAGGAGAAAGCTCCAAGGAGAAGTTCTGGTGGCCTTCCAGGCTCTGAAGGGGGCTACAAGAAAGCTGGGGAGGGACTTTTGAGGAGGTCAGGTAGTGATAGGACTAGGGGGAATGGATGCAAACTAGAGGAGGGTTAATTTAGATTAGATATTGGGAGGAAGTTCTTCACTGTTAAGGTGGTGAAACAGTGGCACAGGTTGCCCAGAGAGGTTGTGGAAGCCTCATCCCTGGAAGCCTTGAAGGCCAGGCTGGATGGGGCTGTGGGCAAGCTGATGTAGTGGGAGGTGTCCCCGGCAGGCAGGGGGGTTGGAACTAGATGATCTTTAAGGTCCCTTCCAACTCTGACAGTTCTATGATTCTATGAATGCACAACATTTTGAGTGTATCTCATGTATTCATTGCATTCTATAAAACATTTTTAATAACAAGATTTTACTTTCATATCTCTTTCAAATGAAGATCCTAGAAACAGAAACCATTATTTTCAACTTCTCTTTTTTTCCCCTAGTGACAAATAATGTAATAGATAGGATGGCAGTTCTCTGTCCACCCCACCCCTCTGAGACCACCTGTTCATTTTACACATCTTCTGGGTTTAGAAAAACCCAAAGCAATCTGCCTGAAGCAGAATTGTGAAGATATTAAGAAAAGGTACCAGGGATGTGGCAGTAATGCAGCACTCCTGCCCCATGGTTGGTGCCTCTTGTGGTACATGGGCCTGTGTTGAAGGCTCTGGATGGTGACTCAGAACATATTTGTTAAATAGCTGACTCTACAACAGACTTCTCCTGTGTCCTTGGGCCAGTCACTGAAGGAAATTGTTATTAAACATAAGAGGATCCAAAATCACTCCTACTATTCAAAAAAATCCCCCACCTTAAGCACTTGTCTTTCTGTGATTCATTTCCATGTTTCCTCCTACCTTTTAGCTTGTGCATGTAAGGCTTGTCATGACAGGTGCTGTCTCTTAATACATGTTTGTAGAATATGAAGGATAATGGGAAACTGCCTGGGTAGGACTCATGACACAGTGCTAAACTGGAAAGAAAAAGTGAGGATTAGTAATTAGAGCAGATGGCAGAGCTTACCCAGTTGTCATGTGTTGTCTGAAGAGCTATAGATGTTGTTGCAAGCATACCTCAGGTTCTAAGCTGCTTTTCTGATGTTTCAGGTTCAACACTGTTCAGCTTGCAATCTTCTCTGAGATATTTATCTTTGACCATTTGTTTCTGACCTACATTTTCACTCTATTCTCTCTGCCTTGCCTCAGGACTGCATTTCTTCTCTCTGTCTTGCATTCTCACTGTCATCATGTATGAAGTCCATGGGAAAGTGGTCTTCTAGTGGAACACCCAGAGTGGGACTGGCTATGTCTAGCATGGATATCATCTCCAGCAGACATGGTCCAACTCTCCAAAACCATCTCAGTAACCTTGTTTCTTCTTCTATCCTTTCATCCCTCCACTTGCATCAGAAGTAAGATGTGGGTTAGGAAGTGGGATATAACAGGAAACCTCTTGTTCCTTGTTATCTCAATAGCCAGTATGGATACAAAAGAAGCTGATGCTCAAGCTGTTCCATGCCCCTTTACCTTTGTGCTGTTCTCTAGGTCAGAACAGTCTGAATCTCCATCTGAACATGGAGAAATTATCTGCACCAGATTTAGAGTCTTCAAGACCTTAAGAGCAAAGGAAATTAATTAACTACCTACCTAAATAAAAAGGTGTTGTACCACATGAGTGCACTAGATGTTAGAGTGACACACTGTCATAGCAGGCACAGAAAATACCACTCAGGGTTTATGCAGAAGGAAGTTTTGAAGCAAGAGTTGAATGAATTGTTCTGTTGCATGTCAGGTAACACCACTTGCAGTGGGGAAATACATCAAGCCTCCATGTCATATATTTGGACATGGGACCCATTAGACCAACCTGGAAAATGAACACTTCTTTAAAGCCTTCTAAAGTGCCCAGTTTGCCCTAAGATATGCATCCCACAGGTATTTAGGCTGTAGCACCCTAGCACCATCAGCTGTGACTAATACATTCTTTACACTGAGAAGAGCTTCAGTAAGTAGAGGCCTGGCTAGCAAAAGTGTTCCTGGAGTGAAGACATTTGAAAGACATTTTAATTCAGTGGCACCATGCAGAGGGCATTAATCTTTCTGGTGCTTTTTTCTTTTCTCCTCTATTGTAACAAAGAAAAAAGATTTTTTAATGTGCAAACCTCGTTAAATCAATCATCCTTGGGAATTTAGATGCACAGTGTGATAAAGGCAACAACTTTCAATACCTAGAGGCAATGTTTTCCATATGTTTTGGATGTTGGGGTTGAGGAAATATAAGCATTTTTAATGGGTTTTTTTGGTCCTATTTAAACAACAAAAAGTGTGCTTTAAAGGTTCCCCTACTTTAAGATATATAATAGAAATTCAGTTCACAGTTATGATCAGGGAATATCCACCTGCCCTGTGCAAACTTTTTGGAGGTTTCAGAGTAAAATCAGGATGGTTTTGGGGAGAATGGTGCAAGATATTGGTTACCTAGTGCTGCACCATGCCAAATCTTGAAAGAAAACACTGGGTTTTTTTAGATATCCTTGAATGTACTGAAAAATTTAAGCAGGTCTTGGAGCTGTTGTGTCTCTTCTGTTCCTGAGGCTTAGCAAGGCATCTTTATTCAGGAACAAGTTTACACCATCTAGCCTATAAATCTTTTAAACTGTTTGCAAACCTGGAATTGGGTTCTTTATTTGGAGAAAGCAGAAGTGTAATAGTATTTGAAAAAGTCAATGATTATGTCATTTTACATCACAAAGAGATGGCTGACTATGAGTAATCCTCAGGCATTTGTCAAGCCCAGGTTTCCCATGGGAGAAGATTTTTAACTCAGCACCATAGCCTTTAGAGCAAACTAGGACATTTGATGTATTTCCACATGGATAACAGCATTACATGACATCCAAGTAAACTTACATTATCTATTAATTGACAGCTTAGATCTCCCTGGCTCAAGGGGAAGAGACAACTGTGTGAAGGCTGAGGTAAGGTTAGAGGACAAAATGTCAGTTGTCACTGGGTTATATCTCATGAGACATCTCATGGACATCTAGTCCAGCTTGGTAACCTGGATTTAGGCTTATATCATGTTCCTTTTCCATTCTCTCCCTGTGAGAAATGTATTTCTTTTTGCAAATAGGAAACATGCAAGCTCAAACAAGATGTTTTTTTTTTTTTCTTTAATTGTGTGGCTAATATGGTATGGTTTCAGAAGATTTTAAGAGATGCTTAATGTATTTGCATAATCAGGTCCCTTCAGACTATTTTGCAGCTCTGAATAATTATGCACTTCACTGTATCATGGAGAAGAGGCTCAGGAAGCTTTGTCTGATTCTCTCCCTGAAACAAAGCACCTCAGTTGCAGTGCTTGAAATAAAAATCAAAAGAAGGAGGACAAAAAGTCTAATAAACTGTTTACAGATAATTTGAAGTACCTCAACTGGGCTCAGGGAACCACTGAGTGGATACCTTTTGGGGGGAAAACTTGATCATGGGCAATTCCTCCATATGAAGTTAAGGTAAAGTTTGTGTAACCTTCTTCTTTATCACCTTCTTCATCTGTTTATGAAGGACTGTCTAAAGGGACAGTCACAGTGTCAGAGCACAAAACACAGTCTCCCTGCAGTCTTTGTGCAGTCATGGAGATGACAAACAAACAGAACTGGATAAGAAGGAAAACAACAAAAGAACCATGGCACTAGGATTCCTTTTAAAAAACTAAAAGTTTCCTTTCCCAACCCCACTCAATCTTCCTCTCTTTTACCTGTGATTGAATCACACAGAATCACAGAATCTTAGGGGTTGGAAGGGACCTTTAAAGATCATCTAGTCCAACCCCTTTGGCAGAGCAGGGTCACCTGGAGCATGTTGCACAGGATAGTGTCCAGGCAGGTTTTTGAATGTCTCCAGAGATGGAGACTCCACCACCTCCCTGAGCAGCCTGGGCCACCACTCTCAAAGTAAAAAAGTTCCTCCTTATGTTTAAGTGGAACTTCTTATGTCCCAGTTTGTGGCCATTGCCTTTTGTCTTGTCACTAGGCACTGCTGGAAAAAGCCTGGCCCCATCTTTACAACACACATCCATGAAATATTAATAAGATCCCACCTTAATCTTCTCCTCTCCTGTCATGACTGGGTACCTGGTGACAATATTGTTTCATCAAAGGTTTGAGACAGTAGCCATTTAAGGAGCTGCCAGGCTCCTACATCTCCAGGCTGACCAGCCCCAGCTCTCTCAGCCTCTTGCCATAAGAGAGATGTTCAAATCCCCTAATAATTTTTGTAGCCCTAGACTGAAGATGAAACCTGTCAACCACTGCTCTCACAGGGCCATGAGCTCACACATTCTGGCATGGAAAAGAGCACAGACTCTCCAATTTCGTGCTTGAGCAACATATAAGAGCAAGTGTAGGGTCCTGCATCTGGGGAAGAATAACCCCATGGATCAGTACAGGCTGGGGGCTGATCTATTGGAGAGCAGCTCTGGGGAGAAAGACCTAGGGGTTCTGGTGGGCAGGAGGATGAGCATGAGCCAGCAGTGTGCCCTTGTGGCAAGGAAGGCCAATGGTATCCTGGGATGCATTAAGAAGAGCGTGGCCAGCAGGTTGAGGGAGGTTCTCCTCCCCCTCTACTCTGCACTGGTGAGGCCCCACCTGGAGTCCTGTGTCCAGTTCTGGGCTCCCCAGTTCAAGAAGGGCAGGGAACTACTGGAGAGAGTCCAGCTCAGGGCCACCAAGATGATCAAGGGAGTGGAGCATCTACCCTGTGAGGACAGAGAGCTGGGGCTCTTTAGGCTGGAGAAGAGGAGGCTGAAGGAGGACCTCATCAGTGTCTATAAATATGTTAAGGGCCAGTGTCAGGAAGAAGGAGCAAGGCTTTTCTCAGTGTCATCCAATGTTAGGACAAGGGGCAATGGGAGCAAGTTAGAGCATAGGAGGTTTAGTGTTAATGTGAGGAAGAACTTTTTCCCAGTAAGGGTGAGGGAACACTGGCACAGGCTGCCCAGGGGGGTGTGGAGTCTCCTACTCTGGAGACATTCAAGGCCCTCCTGGACTCATTCCTGTGTGACTTGTGCTAGGGAATCCTGCTGTGGCAGGAGGGTTGGACTTGATGATCTTTCTAGGTCACTTCCAACCCCTACCATTCTATGAGTGTATGATCTCCATCCTGGCTAACTCCTGAAACCATGCAAACTGCTGGCAAGGAGCCTTAGGCTGTTTAACTGTCTTCCATGCTGGATGAACATATGCAGTGTTCATCACCCTTCACCTAGCAGAAGAACTGTAGAATCACAGAATCCTTATGTTTGGAAAAGCCCTCTGAGATCATCTGGTCCAAACATCCACCCAACACTCCCATGTTCACCACTAAACCATGTCCCCAAGCACCACCTCTACATGTTCTTTGAACTCTTCCAGGGGTGGTATTGTCTATTTGATCAGAAAGACTGGGCACTGCTGGGATAGTGCAACTGAAAACAGCTCTGAAAAAACATCTACTGAGAAATTTCCCACCAAAAGCCTGGTGACAACAGTGTGATCCTCTTGCCTCAGGTCCAAAAGGAAAGATGCTTTGTGGTGATGAAGCCCTCTGTGAAAGCATTAAGCCTTTCTGCACGCACAGGGATGGGGAGGGTAGACATGGGCAGCATCTGTGTGTTTACATCCAAACTCACCTTCTGGCTAACCACTTGTGGTCTCACACAACGTTGTTGTCTTGACAACAACAATACCTATATCAAGCCTGAGAAGATAGTAATCTGGCCTCTCTTTTAGGATCATAGGATTGTCAGAGTTGGAAGGCACCTCAAAGATCATCTAGTTCCAACCCCCTGCCTGCCAGGGACACCTCCCACTAGATCAGGTTACCCAGGGCCCCATCAAGCCCACTTTTAAAAGCTTCCAGGGATGAGGCTTCCACAGCCTCTCTGGGCAACCTGTTCCGCTGTTTCGCCACCCTAACAGTGAAGAACTTCCTCCCAATATCTAATGTAAATCTCCCCTTCTCTCACTTGCATCCACTCCCCCTAGTCCTATCACTAAAAANTCCCCCCCAGCCTCTATGGGTGCTTGGGATTGCCCTGACTCAAATGTAGGACCTTGCACTTGGCCTTGTTGAGCTTCCTGAGGTTGGCATGGGCCCAGCTCTCCAGCCTGCCCAGGTCCCTCTGGATGCCATCCCTCCCCTCCAGCGTATCAACCGTTCCACACAGCTTGGTGTCGTCAGCAAACTTGCTGAGGGAGCACTCGATGCCACTGGCCATGTCTCTGACTGAGATGTTGAACAAGAGTGATGCCAGTACTGATCCTTGAGGGACTCCACTTGTCACTGGCCTCCACTTGGACATGGATCCATTGACAGCCACTCTTTTGGTGTGGCTGTCAAGCCAGTTCCATATCCACTGAGTGGTCCATCCATCAAACCCATATTCCTCTAGCTTGGAGACCAGGATGTGGTGTGGGACAGTGTCAAAGGCTTTGCTCAGGTCCAGGTAAATGGTGTCAGTTGCTCTTCCACTGTCTACTGATGTTATAACCTCTTCATAGAAGGCCACCAGATTCATCAGGCATGATTTACCCTTGGTGAAGCCGTGCTGATTATACCCAATCACCTCTTCATTATCCTTCTGCCTCAGCAGTTCCCTCAGGAGGATCTGCTCCATGATCTTACCAGGCACAGAGGTGAGACTGACTGGCCTATAGCTTGCAGGATCATCCTTCTTCCCCTTTTTAACAGTAGGGGTTATTTAGCCTTCAGATTTATTATTACTTTTTCACTGAAAAGCAAGAAGCATGACAAATTGCATCAACCTGCAGATACAGTTACTTCCTTAAATGAATTTATGAAACTGTTTTTTGGGTGAAACCAATAAAAAGTTCAACACTTCTACCAGTACTTCAGCTGGTAGCAGCAGGACTACAAAGACTGGCACATATTCCGAGTATTTAATGTTGCTCTGGACTGTGGGCTGATAATGTTTTGTAGCTCAGTTATTAAGTGTTGTAGTGTTTAGGCTGGCTCTGGTGTGAGCTCTGTACCAGGTTTGTGTTATGGTTTGGATTAGAACAGAATTAATTCTGTTCAGTAACTGTATTTTCTAAAAGATATTCCACCACCACATACATAATACTGTTATTAGTTATCCCCCCCACTTTTAACTCACATGATTTCTTTCCCTGGGTGTGTTTTACAGACTGGGAAATGCAATATTGCAAACTGCACAGGAGTTCATAATCACTAAACAAGATAATAGCAAACCAAATATGATCCTGTCACACTGCAAAACACAGAAGAGATTTTTTAACAGCAAAAGACAGGTAGAGCACAACAAAAAGTGATTCATATCATGAGGAGGTATGATGGAAACAAAAGCAGTGGCCTCCTTGGTGAAACAAGGGCTGAGAACTTGCTGTAAGGCAGATGAAAAACAAGCTGTCACACAAAGAAAGGGCTTTGAGGAAGCCCTGGGTGAATATTTTTGAACATGTCTGATAATTAGTTTATTTATCTCTCCCAACTGCACTTTTGGAAAATAGATGGGGTGTAAATGAAGTTTCCTGACTGCATTATTTTAGCCATTAAGGCTTGGATCTTAGCTGATTCTAGTATTAAAAAGAAGCCTAGAAATGTGAGCAAAAAAGGATGCTGCTGTCTGAAGCTGGCTGCACGTCCTTGGTGATGGATGCAGGATGGTCTGTGGCCCCCAAAGGGCTGTTGGGTTGGAAGAGTGTTGTGAGCACACAAGCCCTCCACTGCCACACCTCATCTGGCAGCACAAACTAGCTCCACTCCTCAATAGGAAAAGAAAGAGAAAAAAAGGCAGCAAGCCCATAAAAGTTATTTCCCCCCCCATCATATGTAGCCAGGAGCTAACCTTTGCTGCTATTTCCAGGCTGCTCTGTACACCAGCTCTTTTCCAAGGTCAGGAGTTGGATGCAGGACAAACACATACACACACACACACTTATATAGAATTATGGAATTGTTTTGGTTGGAAGAGACTTTTCAGATCATCAAGCTCAAGAACTCACTCAGCACTGCCAGGTCACCACTAAACCATGTCCCTCAGCACCACATCTCCAAGTCTTTTCAAACCCTCCAGGGATGGTGACTTCACCACTTCCTGGGCAGCCTCTTCCAGGGCTTGGTAAACCTTCTGGGGAAGAAATTTTTCCTAATGTCCAACCTAAACCTCTCATGGTGTCACCTGAGGCCATTTCCTCTTGCTTGTTCAATGGGAGAAGAGCCCAACACCCACCTGGCTCCAACCTCCTTTCAGGGAGTTGTAGCATGTGAAAAGTTCTCCCTTGAGCCTCCCCTTCTCCAGGCTAACCAAGCCCAGTTCCCTCAGCTGCTCCTCACAACACTTGTGCTCTAGACCCTTTCCCAGCTTCCTTGACCTTCTTTGAACATGCTCCAGCACTTCAATGTTCTTCTTGGAGTGAGGAGTCCAAAACTGAACCAACATTTAAGGTGTGGCCTCACCAGTGCTGAGTACAGGAGGATGATCACTGCCCTAGTCCTGCTGGACACACTAGGGATGGTTCCTTTTCTGTTAAGTCACTCTCAGATTAGAGATCTTTAATGTAACTTTAGCAGATTTCATACCAAACTAAAAGCAGCATGAAGGGGAGGACAACAAACTCACTATTCAGAGTTAGTAGTTTGAAGACCCTTTCATGAATCTCCCATTTCACCAGCATTTACAGGCAATCCTAAATCTAAACTCCAGCACCCATTGGCCTGAGGAAGTTACTCTTTTAATATCTCTGCACTGACATCCATGGGTTTTTATCAAGTCAGACTATATAATGTCTTGCAGACATCTAGGCAAAACAGTGGATTTTTTAGGATCTGAGAAAGTACAAGTTGTAAACATAGTGCAGTAAAAATGCCTTCTCCTCTGTTTCCCATTGGCTGTTTGTCAATTTATTTCCTTCCCACAGTCTCCCAGCACTCCTTTAAGCCAAGGATCCTGAGATGGACAAGGTCTGGACATTTTACCCAGAAGCTCTGGTGCTGCAGCACAAATGAGGAGAAATACAGAAAGCTAAGGAGAAAACAAATCTGCTTTACACTGCCACACACTACAGCACCCAAGCATTTGGTTGAGGTTTGTCATTCTATGGGAAACAATAAATCAGCCTCACAATGAGTGCCACAGATATAACAATTAAAGATGTACTTTCTTGTTTTCCTAATGCTGATTGGGGCCATGTATTTGTTTCCTTTTAAATTACAATATTTGATCATACTAACCTTCTAGACAGCCTCTGTAAGCTACACTACATACTGCAAATATCCAGTTTTGACTTTCCCCTTTTCCCATGGGGAAAAACTGGTATTTGTCCTGTCTACAGCCATGTTATCTGACTTGTTCTAGAAGTATGAAAGAGTATCTGGAAAACACTGAGTTACCAGGCTCAATATTTCTCTATAGTCTTCCTGATGTGTGCTCTTGTAGAAGCAAATATTATCCCTCATGTATAGGTTCCCAGAAAAAGGTGTAGGTGGGTGTGATGCAGTCTGAGTGACAGCAAAGGAGAGCTGCACGTACTCTCCTTCCTTTCTCAGAAGTCTCATGGCTTACTTGCATGAAGGATTTGGGGCAGAAAAGTGTGAAAATAGAGTATTTCAGCTGGACCATGCTTCATTCTCCCTCTGGCTTTGGAAGTCCAGACAGATACAGAGATTATCTGCATCCAGCTATCTAGAGGTTATTGACCTAGCCTGAAAAGACTCAACTCAGCTGTCACATCAGTACCATATGTTTTCATCCTTTGAAGAGATTTTAGGTAGAAAGCAAAAAAATAAGAAGTCTCTCTTACATATTCCTCACTGATTTAAGATGGTTTGTTTTCCAGCACACAATACATTTAGCTCTTATCACTGCTAGAGGTAAGCAGTGCCTGTGGAAACATGCTGTGAGTTTCAGAAAGCTTCAGCTAACAAGTAAAACCACTGAAATAGTTCTGTTCTAACCCAAACCAGGACAGCAAAGCCAGTGTTCTCTTAGGACACTTTTGGTGGGACCCTCAATTTCCCTAAAGCCCTGCCAAGACATTGAGTCCAACAAGGTTTACAGTATAGATGTGGTTTATCTGAGCTAACACCTTCCTACTTCACCAAGGCAGTTAACACCTCTCAGGCATACTGTTTCTGACTGCTGCATCTGGGTTTAAAATACTTCTCCACAAGGGCCTTCAAGCATGGAGGTTCTGAAGAACATGATGGAACCATAAGGAAGATCTCAACCTCTCACCCCTGCCCACCCAGCTGCTAATGAGGACTGCAAGAGGTTTGTACATGTGTTGAACTGTGGCAAACGTTTGCAGAAGCCATAAAAAACCTCTTCTTTGTTTTTTACTGTCTCAAATCGAGTTGGTAAGGACTGTTCTGGGCAACAGCCAGCCATCAGCCAGCAGTTATCCAGGCTCAGTTTTTAGGTGTACACGTGTAGCCCATGGAATAGTTGAAGGTAATGTGATGTGCCTGAAGCAGAGGTGGAGAGACAACACACAGACACCTTCCCCTTGGCTCCATAAATTCACTTATCAGGTTAGACTTGCAGTCAAAAGCAAGTGGTGCATTTATGTGTGTGTGGATTTCTCCTTATCAGCATTGTAAAAGTTCACAATCCAGCAAGGCTGGTAATGATTAAAGCAGTCTGAAGCACCACAGCCTGTTCGATGGGCTCTGACACCCAGGGCTACTGCTGTATTCCTTTCTCCTTACATGCAAACCTCCCATTTTAAGTTGAATTTTCTTCAGGTTAGTGGGAAACGAGCAAGGAATGCAGGTCAATGTGGAACATCAAAAGGCCATTGCTCTCCCCAGGGGTGAAGAGAATAAGAAAAGAAACCAAAAATCAACCCCCCCA